>VYZV01007837.1:0-71250 GCA_013401275.1 Pandion haliaetus | reverse complement strand
TTAAAAAGCCGTGATTTACGCGCTGCTGGCTTTTCCGCAAGCCGGGACGAAGCGGAGGCAGGTTCCCCGCGAAGCGGGGCCGAGCTGCTGTCGGAGGGGCCGGGGGTGGGCAGGGGGCGGCGGCGGGACTAGCGGCGCCTCTCCCCGCAGGCTCTCGCTGTACGGTGCCGCTGGCCAGATCGCCCAGGAGATCGCGGAGAAAATCCAGGAGCGTAATCGCTGCCAAAGGAACGGGGAGAGTTCGGCCAAGGTATTCCTCTGCCAGCAGCTCCGGGCTTCGGGAACGTGGACTTTTGGGGCTGGGTTTTGCTTTTAGGCGTTCGAAATACCAATGCGCTTTAAGATTTCCATAAAGAGAAGAAGACGGTTTCTAAATTAACGGTGGCTTTTCAGTGTCACAGAAATAGCCTTGGATTTAACAGTAAGGAATCTTTTATGCCTGCAGTAACGCTGGTTTTACAAAAAGAGAAAAGGAGAAGCCGTGGGGGTGTTGGGCACATGCTGCTGCCTGCTCAGGGCTGTCGCTGCCAGGATCTGAACCGCTTACAGACATCCTGAATCTAAGAGATGTTGGGATGCACGTCAGCTTCTGTGCGCTCCTTTCTGCATAAATACGGAGTAGATGTTTTTTCCCCACGAGGCTGGCTGGCTTCCTTTCTGCGGTGGCTGTCGATCAGACGAAATAATTAATTTTGCAGCCTGTTTTAGCTACATTTCTAACAAAATAGAAGACCAGAGTTAAATATGAACAAGAAGCACAAATTAGAGCTTACCCAGGATATTATGTTCTCCACCTTTTCACACTTCCTGTTTAAAAAATAAAATAAAAAGTTTCTCAGGAGGCTGCTTTTTTTAAGGACTAAAAGCCTTGTCCTTTCCTTCAAAAAAGCGTAGGAGCCTGCTTGATCGCACACCCTAGGGATCGTGCCATTAACTTCTCCCTTGACCATGTTAAGAAAATGGCTGCAAGCCCTCGAGTTAATATTTATAATAATTTGCATAATTAAAACCTCACTGTTTCATTTTGTAGACTCTGTCTCTCTTTATAGCAGTGTTGTAAGGTGATGTGCAATCACTGAATCTTCTTTGCCAGCCTCTTTGCTGGTAGCTTTTAAAATAAAATGTCATTTTTGAAATGTTTCCTTTGAAGAAACGTTGAAGAAAACTGTGTAAACTTCATGCAATGATCAGTGCTTTTTAATGAATTATTCAAATTTGGCATGAATTGAAAAGAGGTTTCAGGAGGCCCAAATAAGTGGGATTTGAGAGAAATATTTTCTCTAGCTGTAGAGTTGAGAGGAGTGTTTAGAGGTGTTGATTAAACTCCCTGCTTTCAAGATGATGAAGTGTTAGAAATCGTACAGATATACTCAAGCAATAGAAGACTATTTAATAAAAAGATTGCTGCTTACTCCATCTGTATTTATAGAGGACAAAGTTCTCTATTTGCATCATTGCTATCTGTGATTGTGTTCCAAAAAACCCGAACAAAACGTTGCATTAGTGTTGTTTGAAGCCTTTCTTGTACTGTAACTCTCCTAGGTTGTGTTTTATGGAAACATTACACGGTTGACTTATTTCTTCATAAAATCATTTGTTCCATGCCCTGTGTTTTCTAAGCGCAGTTTCCCTTTAACCCATTAACAGTTAAAGATGAATATTTGGCAGTGTTTGATTCTACTATAAACAAGTTTCCAACAATGAGAGAGTTGTTTTCATAACAGAAACGCATGTTGAGAAATCCATGGCTGAGCAGTCATATATTCTGTGACTCCTCGATGTTTTAATGAGGAAGAAGTCTTGGTACAATATTTGCTTGGTAGGGAGAATGTAAACAAGTTTTTATTTTTATAGTATTTTGCCATTAGCATGGCTAAAAAAAACTTATTGCTGAGCAAAAAATAGAGCATAAAATTTAGAATGAAAAAAACAAACCAAACAACCCTGTAGGGAAAGATTTCAAGACAGCACTTACCATCTGTGAACTCTACTCTATTGAGCTGATCTTAAAACTTCCATTGGCTTTTTTTTTTTTCTCTAATGGAAGTAGAATCTTTTGTTACAGCACTGCAATTCCTAGCCAGAGTAGCAGAGGGTGTCTATATGTTAGATAACTTTCTTGGATGTGTATACCTTTATGTTACTTTGCCATCTGGGTCAATTAAATGCAGCATTCTCCACCTGCACATGAGTACATGTGAAATGAAAAGACCTTTTATTACCCGATGGCAGAGCTAGAGGGTATGCAGTGGCTTGAACTTTCCTAAAAGCGTTTATACCCCATCCTGGCTTTGGAAACATTGCCGTAGTGTTCAGTGGCTTTGGGTCTGAAGGTATATTTTGGCTGCATGCTCTCAAGGCTGCTTCAGCATGGTTGCATCTGCTTTCCATCATTATATTTGGTAGTGTTTGAGAACAAGTCTTGCTGAATCAGAGACTTGAACTTCTGAAGCTATCGGGATTTTTTGGGAACTCCTGTGCAGATATCAAGTGCAGTTTAGCTCTAGCAGGATCCTTGCAGCACGGCGACCACTTAGTGAGATGTTGGTATCTGGCTGCTGCCTCTGTCTTCAAGAATGCAGGAATGAGAGTCAAAGCAAATAATTCCTTCTCTGTTACTAGTTCATCACACAGAGCATCTGAGGTTGCTAATCATTATGTCTTCAAGAATGCAGGAATGAGAGTCAAAGCAAATAATTCCTTCTCTGTTACTAGTTCATCACACAGAGCATCTGAGGTTGCTAATCATTATAACCCACAGTGGGGCTAGTATCTTGTAAACAAGATGCACGTAAAATCTTAGTTAGGATAACCTGCATAGTTAATTGCAGTTACAGTGTTTTTTCCTAGTATATTCTACATAACTGGAATGAAAAGAAATAACGTTTAAGGAGGAAAAACCCAGAGGATAAAGTCAGCCTAACTTGGGAAGGGGTGGGGATAGAGGAGGAGGATTCACGCAAGCCTCGGACTTGCTTGCAGAGGGGAAGAATGCAAACGACTTAACTACATTTTTAGTAAGAACAGACACATCTGAATCTTGGGCAGGTCAATTGTGAGAAAGGGTCGGGAATCATAGGTGCTGCTGAGAAGGGAAATGGAGGAAATCTGAATTTCTCTGAGATCTTTAGTGTGAAGTCTGGAGGAGTTCAGTGGAGGCAATGTCTGAATCTGTAGCAACCTTCTCTAATCCTGGGACCTGGGAAAGAAACCTGGTGGCAGAAGAAGCTGGCGCCTGTATTTGTATTAAAGATCAGAGGAAAGAACTGGAAAACTAATGGAAAATATTAAAATGTGCTGAGATGTTTTGCTCATATAAAGGAGTGTGTTTATAAAGACTTGAAAGAAAGCTCTCCATATTAAATGGCATTAATGCATTAGAATTGCGTTTGCGAAACTGGTACTATTTATCTCATTATTTTGTAAGCAGTCCAAACGAGTTAAATGTATCATTCCCTTTGTGGTTCTGAGGCAGGTTTTCTTGCTTTTAGAATGGAATCGTTCACACCAGTATCGCTGAAGTTAAATATATTGTCACCTGCATGTAGTAGTATTAAATTTTATGCAAATGTAACTCAGACCAAAAAAAAAATCTCTTTCTTCCCCTTCAGCTCAATGTGATTATCAGATCATTGTTGCAGAATCTGAGAGAGAAGATCGATCAGCTGAAGGATTTACTGCTTCGGGCTGTGTCAACACACCAAATGTATCTGTAAACATCAACTCATTGACCTTTCTGTATTGTGGGAGAGAGTGGAAAATATGCTATAATTGCTTTGCCAGGAAGTTAGGGTTTTTCCCTCATTCCATTTGTAGAAGACTTTGTCACTAGAACTTTGTCCATCCTGTTGTTTAATATTTTCATTGCAGTGGTAATGTAGGAAGATTTGGGAACCTGGGCATCTCTGGTATGGTAGGCTTTGGTTACGTTTGCATCGGAGAGAAGCTTAACAAGATGGTCTGAATAATCTCAGAGCTGCCATCGTCTTGCCTGTGCACTGTGCCGACAGTACTGATTGAGTGGCTGGTTTGTGAGCCAAGATCGCTCATCTAGCAGAAAACTCACTATTCTGTTATTTTCCCTTGGCTCAGTCGCTGGCTGCAGGGGTGCCAGTGCTTGCAAAAAGGAAGGATGAAGCTGTGTTCCGGGTGTGGGCAGGGATGTGGCAGCTCTGACTTGGACTGACGTAAGCAGCAATGGAACAGCATCTTCAGAGTGATGTCAAAACGCTTCAAAATATGCCTTAGACAAAAAAAATGACAGGTTTTCTTCTAGGAGCGTTACCCTGTGGCCTGGCTTGGATTTGCTGCTCCTTCCATATGCTGGGATAGTGAGGCTTAAGGAGTCAAGTATGTCCGTCTCCCTGAAGATATCCAGCAGCAATCTGATTTAATGAATGAATGTTTAATTTCAAGCTTACTATAGCAGAAATCCCTTCGAAGCATGGGCTGCCTGAGTGCCATGCTGATGGCCAGGGGTAAAACTTTCCTGTCCAGTGAGTGCTTGAGAGCAGACAAATGCAACTGCTGTGGCAGAAGACATACGCAAATCAGTTCAGCTATTGCATAATCTACTGAACAGTACTTGGAAGAGAGTTGGTAGTCCTTCAAAATGTCACTAAGATTAATTAAAAAAAGCAAACGCACGTCCCCTGTCGATGCCTCAGCACTTCAGGGCATCTTGTCCTTCAGAGATACTGCATGAACTGTTTTTCTGCTGCATCAGTGGCTATCGGGGTGTTGTGCTGAAGAATTGCAAATGGAAACATGCTCAAAGTAAATTTTTGGTTGTTTGCCCATCACTTGGCTGGGAGCTACTCACCTGGTCAGTGTTATGACTCTCCAGTGAAATAAGATGTGAAGTACCCTGCTGGTTTTAAAAGCTGTATTCTGTTTGAGCCTGCCCCATTTATATCATAACAGTATAAGTTGGAGCTCTTTTAAGAAGACTCATCTTTCCCTGAACTTAACCCGTGCAGTACTGTTGTACATTGTCAGTGTTACAGAAGAGATCAACTGCGTAGGACTTCTTAGTAATAAATGAGAGGAGAATTATGTTGGATTTTGGAGAGGGAAATGCTATTCTTAATACTTATGCTAATTTGGCAGTAAATAGCCTTCCAGTTCTCTTATTACTTTGAGATGATGACCTGAAGGTCACTCTGTGGTCACTGTATGAAACTTTTCCTTTGAGATATGTAAACTTCAGAAACACATTTAGAATAACAGCAGATTTCATTCAGAAACCTGTGACCTATTCTCTTAGGTGTTACAGCCTTTTCTTGAGTTAAAATAGTTACTCTAGTTAATTTTGGTGATCAGGAGGTCTGATTTATTTTAAGAATGTATAAAAGGTATTATTTTATTTACTAAAATTAAAGTTTTTTAGTGTTTTTAAGTTTGGTCCTTAACCAAGTTTCATCAGCACACAGCTGGAGGGAGACAGGAGGCAGAATTTGGTGGATGACCTTCTCACACGACAGAAACAACTTCAGGCATCCTACAAGAATGAAGGCACAGAACCAGATGTGATAAGGTATGGCACTGTCACCTCAAATGAACAATGTGGTTTGTGCTTTGAGTGTATCTGAAGATAATGTTAAATGCATCCATTGAACTCATTTACCTCTACATGTAGCAATCTGCAGTTTCATTTACTTAGAAATCACGTGCTTTCTTCAGTGACAATATCATGTATGTGTACAAAGCTGGGGAGGACGAGGGAATAGGGAGTTGCTTGGAAGAGGTAGTAGCTGACTAAGTGACCCAGTAGAGTCAGTCACTGAGTTGGACTGATGGGTGCCACCATACAAGGTCTGCGTGATTGTTGGAAAGAAAACTGTCAGGATGAGGCTTAAGCTTCAAACAGTCCCCAATGATCATATTGTGTAGCAGTCAGCAGGGGCCTTCAGTTGGAATACATTTTAATTTCCATTTTGGTGTGTCCTCCACAGCTGGGAAAAATAATTATGGTTAATAGCCTTCAAGTTGTGCTCTCCTTACGCAGTTCTGATATAGCCCCTTTCTAGTGGAAGGAGTTATACCTGTCATCTCTAATAGGTTCTTGAAAAGAATTGATCCCTGGTGGTCCCTGTCTGATCAGGAAGAAAGGTAGAGCCTTCTCTTGAAGTGTGAAATTCAGGCCTCTAGCCTGAGTTAATAAACTATTAGCAGTGCATAAGTTGGGTTTGGTGGGAGTCACGTGGGTGCTGTGTCCATAACACGTAAACCATGTTGGGCATAGACTTGGTATAATTATATAAAAAGGCAACTTTTACTGCAGATGTTGCAGTCCTGCAAGCTCAATGTGCACTGGAATAAGGAAGGATGGTTTTTTTCTAGTGCGTTGTTAATGGCCTTTTGAATTTTATCAGTTTCCAGTTAGGTCAGCACCAGCTTTTGCTTACGGAATTCTACTCGCGAGTATTTGCTCCCCTTGGCTGTACTTCAGAATTTTTGGTAGCTTCAGTTCCTGCACGAGCATGCATGTGTCTTGCTGAGGAGCTCCTTGCAGCTACTTTACATCTAGAAGCTTTTACGTCTCACTGAAATACCAAGTTAAAAATGCTTGCTGAGCAGCAGAATTGAGAGATTCCTGTGAATTTGTTACACTTCTCTTTCTCAATTCAAATAGCATAACCCACCCTCGCTTTTCTCCTTGTTCCTCCTCTTTCCCCCTGTGTTTTCAGTGACATCCCCACTGGTCGAGAGGGACTGCCCTGGGTCCAGCCTGGAGCTCTACGTGTGCTACAGAAGGTCTAAAGGCTCTGCTAACGAGGTTCTGTCTCTTCAGCCTCTTCATCTGTGTTGTAAAAGTTGTTTTTTCTTTGAGATTCCTTTTTCTTTCAGTGTGCTTAAACTGCCCAATGAATGAATTGCAGGAGAAGAGAGAGGAGAAAAGGGGTAGCAATAAATAAACCATGTTCATAAGCTGGTAGCCAGGCTGCCATTTCCTCCTTCCTCTGCAAGCAGATGGGTAGTAGGTCTACCACCTTAGCACAGGATTAGGGCCGTGGTATGTCAGAATTGAAGTGGCATGTGTTGAGGGACAACTTCGGAAGCATTCTCATGATTCACTGGGTGATATGCTTTGATCTCTATTAGCCCTGAGCCAACATTCATACAAAAAATGAAAAGCCCCTCTATCAGAGGGTATTAATTGCCTGTCTCCTGACCCCACACAGGTCACTAAATACTGCTCTGTGTGAGAGTTACCATTTTGGCTAAATTCCAGTGCGGGTAATTGAATTTGCTCTTCCTAATTTTATCTTTGCAGATTCAAGTAATTTTCTGTCCTGCAAAATAGTGCAAAGAGAAGCAGAGCTGGGGCCTCTGGGTCTGCAGAGCTTGCTGTATTTCCGTGGTCAATGAAATGACTCTTGAGTATAGACTGTAATTGGTAAAACTTTGGTTTAAAGCCTTATATTTTTAAAGAAGTGAACACAGATTCTTGGAAGTTTTAGATGAATCATGTCTGTTGGGCCCAGGCACCTATTTTGTTGATATGTGGGAAGCTTTAAAGCAGCAGGCACAGACTTCTTAGGCTGGCTGTGGGTCATGCAAGGGGCTGTGCTCTGCCCTGTAAGCCCTGCACAATGCTGCATGTGTGGTCTGGGTCATACGATGTGGCTGAGCAGAGCTTCCTCCCCTCTTCTGACCCATGGTGTAGCGAGGTCTGCCTCTGAAGAGTGCAACTGTACTTCTCCAATATGGACATGTGATAGAAATACATATTTTTAAAAATTCTTAACTTGTGCTTCTAAGCAGCAGACATTTTCTAATGCACTATATTCACTGGACCTTTTCTGTAGCAAATACATAGTGTTGTATTTTATACATGCACATGTAATGTTACTTGTGGGAGGGAGAGTGTTAGAGCCCTCCTGAGAGTTTCTCACCTTTTTGCAGTATGTCAGCCCTCAGTCTTAGAACAGAACAAAACTTCATATACTTTTAACTCCTCACACTTTTGAAGAAATAGGTGAACCTTTTTGCTGATATTCTTTGAGAACCAGTCCCTTCTCAGCACTGTGCTCTTGAAAAGGGCAAAGACTGTTTTGAAGCCATTGTATAGTAAAAAATTGGGTACCAATGTGCACGTTGTGTCCTACTATAGTTGTTGAAAATAAGATTTTTTTTTTTTTTTTTCTGGCTTGTTTACTTTGTGTATCTTGGAGCAGATACAAGAGTTACTCAAAGTTTAACTGCTAGTTTTCTGTGTTCACATGTATATTCATGTTTTGTGAGAGTCTGTTCAGTAACATGGTGTAGAGGTTGACTTCTGCTTGCTTTTGTTCTCCGGTGCAGGGTTTGGTACAGTCAAAGCACATGTTTCACTTTACGGTCTGTCATCTTTGTGTAACTAGGTGTTGTCAATGCAACACCTGCTGCAGATGGTAAAACTGTAGACTTTGATAAAATCCATTAATTGTTCTAGGTTTGCCATTCTCCAGAGCACAGTGTAAATCCAGTTGATGTATTGGTGCTGGCTTTTACGAGTCAACCGAAACATGTAAAACAGCAAGTGGGCAAAATGTCTATGGGGACTGATGATGTGAGAAAGCTCTTGTGTGTCACCTGCTTTGAGCAGTCCATAAACTGATCTGACCTTCTGAAGCATGGCCATCCCTGCTATGGCAGGGCAGGGTTGGCATGCTACTGCTGTGGAGAAGACAGAGGGCAAGGATTCAACATAGAGCTGCCCTGGTGTGAAGATGACGAGGCAGACAGGAGGAAAATACCAAAATCCCATGATAATTTCAAGCTCCGATAGAAATGATCAGGGAAACCAGTATTTTCCAGCACAAGATAACATCAGAGAAAGTATTTATTTGCTAGTGTTGCAAGGCTTGAAGTTTTATAGTTCTCTTTTAACTTCTTTAATTAAAAATGGATAAAACTATGCCAACTATTCTCTGCATGGTGAATTCACACCCCTTCCATACTCACCCTTGTAGGTCTTGTTTTCAGTGGTGTGGGCAGACATAGCCAGGGCCTGAATCTTGTTCCAGTAAGTCAAACCTTTCTCTCTTGCCTGAGCCTGGCCTGCATGTTGGTTGGTAGGGAAGGAGCTTGTCTCCCCCGCCTGCCATACTGCTTGTAGGGACAGAAGACAGCAGCTTCTGGTAGGGTTAAGCTGCTATTTAGAGCACTGGGTTTCTCTAAAATTGTTGCAGACTTCTGGAACAGCCTGCTTTGCATTTCAGTAGGTGGCAAAGACCTCTCTTCAGTGTGTCTGAAGTCTGAAAGTCAGCTTTTCCCACTGCATTAGAAAAATCAGCACATGTTGTTTGATTAAGTTCTAGCAGTGACACTTTTCTCTGGTTTTGTATTGGTTTTCTGTATCTAATCCATCTCTGATGTGACAGCACACATTTTCAGAAGTCTTTTTCTTTCCAGCAGTCATTCCTTTCATTAACCTTCTTGCACCACTGATCACATATTTATTGTCCCCATGGCCTATAACTGTGAGGGTTTCACTAGAATTAATCTTCGTTTATATTTGGTCACCATTCAGTGAGTTTTACATCCTTTGAAAACTGCTGTAAAGCTATTTCTGATTGTGAAGTACAGTGGCCTTAATGCTCTTAGTATTTATCCTAACTGACAACTTGGGCCAGAACACAGGGGAGGACGCTACATTACTTTGGTATAGCATTAGTTTACCTTCCGGCGTTGTCGGCCTTAATTAAGATGCAACTGGAATTTTCCAGGGGAAAGGTTGTGCTGTTTATGTGACTCTGCTTGACTAGGGTCAGTTAAATTTTCTTTAATTGGTTTTCAGTAGGCAATTTCAGCATCTTCTCCCCTCTTTTCTCCTTAGAAAGAGATCTGTGCAGGTTATTCTAACAGAGGCTTTAATGGAATAGAAATCCCTATGGTTTCACACTATTTGAAAGTGAGAAGTGAAAAAAGCAGCTAGAAACATTGACTTTCTGGAAATCACAGTATCAAAGTTTTGTGAGTCTTTAAACATTTGTAGAGGCAAAGGAATCAAGAATATTCCTCCTCCTACCTGACCAGGTAGTCAGTATGTAGAAGTTTATGTCAATCACCAGTGAATAAATAAATTGTGTGTACTTTAGCATGCCTTTCTTGGTTTCTCTTTGAATTTCTCAAAAATATAGAAAACTTTTGATAGCTGTGGGACATGAAATACCTTAAGTAATAGCTACCCTGGATAACTTTTAGAAGAGTCCATATGGGGTTTTGGTTTTTTGGGTTTTTTTTTTTTTAATGTGGGTTACCATTTTTTCTGCTTAAATACTTTTCTGTCAGATGTAGGGCATTTAGGTCTTATTCCAAACAGGCATTTTGCCTAATGCCAAATAGGCATCAAGTGCCTGACTTTAATCAATAAGCCATTAGGTGCTTAAACGCTGTTGTGAACCTGGCTCTTGTTTATGGAAAAGCAAATGCTTTTTGGAAAATAAGATTAAAAATAGTTGTTTAGGTGCCTTTAAAACTCCGTCCTGATTTCCTTCCTCCCTACCAGTTAGTGTTGGAAGCCCTCCCAGCTGCAGCTATGGCCTTCTGACATAGGATGACATTAGCCTGTCTAGGAGATTGATGGGAAGGTGGAAGAAGAGGTAAATTGTCCATCCAGAAACCCATGCTTGAGAATGTCTGCAGTTTGAGTCATAAGATCAAATCTAGGGGCTGGGACAGGATTTTTCCAGCATTAATGTGTCTTTGGCTGTGCAGTCATGAGCCAACATATTTGTAATTGTCTCAACACCCTCCTCATCCACTAAACTGTGTCTCTATACTTGGGTCATCTCCTGTCGTACCACTTGTCAACTGGAAGCACTCTGCAGGTTACAGCGTGTGCAGACGTGAGTGCGACCTCATGCAAGCAGCAGGTACAGTGCCTGTTCAGCTTACTGCAAAACCCAAGGGTTGTTGAGCCCACCCCAAATTTAAGAAAGATTCCAGTAAGATAGTGAAGCATCCTTGGTTTGGTCTGTGTTCAAGTGACAGTTTGTGCCTCTTCTTTCAGAGCGTACCAGAGGTTCCTTAAGGACCTCCCCGAAGTCAGGACTGTGGTTGTCGGGAAAACTGTATATACTTGCATTTATAAGGAATAGCAAAGAAAGGATACTTAAACACAACAGAGGAAAGTGAGTCAAACCCCATAATTTCAGGCATTGTGCTCCAGGTTGTGCCTGCATGCGTGTTATTACAGCTTATCACTCGCTAGCCTCAGGAGAAAAATGTCATCAGGAGGGTAGCTTTCAAAGCTGAGCTCTGTGCTTTGTTTTGCCTAAGTTTGCTCAAAACTACCTGAAGTTTCCTGCCCCCGGTTGTTTCTGTGTCAGCAGCATCACTGTGTTATTCTGGCCTGGGTGTGTTGGGTCTGTAGTGGGACCAAATGCCAAGCTGAGACCTGCTTGGAGACTCATGTTCCTGTTGCTTGTGGTCAGGCAAAATTCAGCTGCTGCACAGAGAACAAAGGTTCAGGTGTGAACTTAGTGCTGTGTCTTGTCCCAGAAGTAGCCCTCTGAATGGCACCGAGTGGGGAGTCCATTGCCTCAGGTGCAGAGATGCAAGTTGCAGGTGATGGAGTTGCTGATCATTTTGTGAACAGGACAAATAGTCTCACAGGAGTAGATTTGTGCCTTCACCTTTTCTCTGGATGGAATTATACAAGATGCAGCTTCTTTCTAGAAAGAATTCTCTTTTCTTACAATTCTCTCATTCCTGAGGAGTGCAAGTGGGCTGTAGAGGTGAGACTGTTTCGATGAGGACTGTATAAGCTGTTTTATAATATATTTAGTATTGTGCTATGTCCAATCTTGCATAGAACATAAGGGATGGTGTAGAAAAAAGATGGTAATATTTGACAGCAAGATTAATCTCTGATGGAAATGTTTATTATGTGTGTATTTTGAGGGTTTGCATAGGAAAGCAAGACTGCTGTGAAATAAAATGTGAGTGTAAATGTTGTTATAAAGGTAACCTTCCCTGGGGTTGCTTACCCTGGTGTAGGGGTACCTCCTCTGTGTAGTTTTTTGCCACAGCCCCACCACCCAGACACTCAGCATTTCGAGTGACATGTTATTCCAAGTGTGCCTGTACAACTGTGCAAACATGCTTCTAGCTTGTTGCTTGCCTTGTGCTGCTTCTCCACGGGCACCTGCTGTCCTGTACAAGCACGAGGTGGTTGGGAGCTGCTTGTACTGTGGTGCGAAGCTGCCATACATATATTGTGGACAGGAATTAGTGGTCCTGGAGGTGCCGCGAAGTAGCTGTGTTCTGCAAATCGGCTGTCCGGCATCCCGTGTGGCACCTGGCTTGTGCAGCTTCCAGTTGTTGAAGTCAGTGGGACCACTTAACCAAACTGCAGGTAAATGGTGTCAACACGGCATTTCCTTGAACATGAGATGTGCTGCTTTTGGTTCTTGTGCTGGTGGAGCCAGAGAAGTCCTCTGCGAGCTGCAGGGAATGCTGCCCCTTCTGTAGGCTTCCCGTTGGGGGCAGTTCTTGTGGGGAAGTCTCCACCTGGGAAGGTACCTGAAGGGGATTTGGAAGTGCTTGTGCTCATGTGGCTTCTCCTGGGGTTTTTGGAGGGGAAGAGATCTTTTGTTTTGTGTGGTAAAATTATACTTGTTTTATTTACTAGCTTGGAGCTTCCTAAAATATACTGCCTGCCAGTGTGAGCAATTAAATCGTAAGTGAGAGAATACCCTTGCTTCTTCGCCATTGCCGTGGAGATTGACCTGTGAAGCAAGCTGAGGTGCCCTGGGCACTTCAAAGGGCCCCACTGTATAACTGTATCGTTAAGGGAATGTTCAAATGATCATCCAACCCATTGTCATATGACCCAGGTTTTGTTTAAAATTCAGTCTTGCTGATCAGTCTTCTAAAGCCGTAAGCCTTGATGTGTGGCCTTGGTCTAAAGTAAGTGCTGGTTGACTAATCTAAGTTACTTGGAAAGTTTTATAAGAATTATCAGTGAAACAATGCCTTCTGGAAGATAAGCCCTCCCTTGTTAAGCAGTGACATAGCTCCCTGATTTTAAACCCCATCATCTTTTATACTTGGGCGAATTGCTAAGCCCCGTAATTAGTTAAATCTGCTCCTATAATCAAAAGCTATCCGCACACTCCACTGCTCTGTGACGGTTTCAAAGATTTATGTGATTAACTTGACGGAGTCAGTGGGTGGCTAATTGGATAAGCTTTAATCTTCACACCACCAAAGCGAAACATAGTAAGATCAGAGGAAGTAGGAAGTTATGGTGTGTTGTGTGGGAAGGTAGTTACCAAACATGTCAAAAGCATTATTGTAACGAGCAGACCAGTTGTCATGACCCAACCTACAAGAATAGGGCAGATTATTAGGGGGGAGGTAGAGAGTGAGGGGGGCAAATTATTTCAAATTTGCTTGCCTTGGCTTTTTTTTAACAGGCAGAAATAGTTGTGCTCTTTTTAGCAAGCAAAGAGCTTTATGTGCCATTTGCTTTATTTAAGTAATTTTGTCAGATGTTGTTAAGCCTAGATTTTGTGTGCCTTCTAATTGAACTGCTGAACTGGGTGAACTGTAATGATCTTTGCATCTTCAGAAGTGTAATGTTTCCATTGTGTTTAGGTTTGAGCCTGGTAACAGTCGTTGTGAGGCTAGGAAATACAAGAATGTGTTTAATCCCTCAAAGCAATGAAGAAAGCTAGGTAGTGTGTAAAACTGTAGTTCAGGTGTGTGTATTTTTGTCTAATCAAGCCCAGTTCCCTACCTCGATAAATACATGTAAGTTTTGATGGAGGTGCAAAGGACTGGCATACAGAAGAATCCCAGCTCCTCGCTTTCAGATGTTGCCCATGATGGCCAGCTGGTCCGTTGGCACAGTGGGGCCGTTTGGGTTCTGCTCTGGAGTGGTGTTCCAGCATCATCAGGATGGTTAAGTGAGATGTTGTGATTTACAATAAGCGCTTTCGAGTCCTGCAGAAAAAAAAAAAAATTTTTATTCTGACAAATCCATTACCTTGAGATGAAGTTGAGTGAACATGTTAAATTTTAAGTGAGAAGAGGTTAAGTGTTCTTGAATTTAATTGGCTGTGAGTGCAATATGAAGTGTGTAGTGTGCTGCACTCAGACGAGTGCATACGTGCCTGTAATTTATGGATGGCCCAAAACTCATGTGGTGATGAATTATTTTTCAGCAGTGTTGATTCATCTCACGGCCAGGAGATGTCTCTAGTTCACCATAATTCCTCAAGGAACTCTTAGGCACAAGTTCTGGATTTTGCTTGAATACCCTTACTGTAAGACTTCAGTCATTCCTCCGCGGCTCTGAACCCCGTATTGGCAGGGTCTGTGAACTCCTCCTAGCTCCATTGATGTTGTGCAGAGTTAACTTCTTTTGATACAGGGTTTTGACCACAAAATGATTTTGAGCATATGTGTGTACCATACAGCGTTTCAGTATATCTCACAGAGAAGGGATCTGGACTCAATTAAAAACAAACCAACCAACCAACCAACCAAAAAAAAAAAAACAATTAAAAAAACTTAGGTCTTAGTGTAATTAAAAAGTTTTGAGAATTTGAGAGAACCTAAAAGTGCTCACTGTTCTTGTTTTGTTTGTGGAAGTGCTTTGGAAAAGAGCAGGGTAAAGGTAAAATGAGAATAAAATACAGAGTTTAAAAAAAGCAAAGCAGAAAGCAAAAACTCTTACTTCTGTACTGCTATTGAGGAACTGATCTTAGGATGACTCTTACCCAAATCTGAGTTGCAGTTTTGGGTTCAAGTGGCTCACAGTCTGTCATACAGTGTTTTTCTTGTAGGGAAAACCAATGAAAAGCTGAAAGACAGAAACCAGAAACCTGGTATTGAGAAAAATATTTAAGTGGCATTTCACTTTACTACTTGAATTTATATGCCCTGGACATGAAAAACTTGTGTTCCATTGTAAGTAGGGAAGTGTCTATAATGCAAACAACCTCAAGTCATAATTCTTTTAAAAGAAAACCCATAACTTGATTACTCTTTCATTTAAGAGCGTGTGTGCCTGGCTTCTTGTTCATGTTGATGCCAGACTAGGAAATGCAGGAGAGTAACTGTGTGACTTCCATCTACGTTTTTTGAAATGCAGATATGTTCCCTTTTAGGTTTGATCAGGATTGCAGAAAATTAGTAGTCTCATCTGATTTGCATCTGTATTAATGTGTTGATACTCTTACTGTTGGAAGCTCTCAGGCTGTACCTCAGTGTTTTTATAAGTTTGTGTTTCGATCTTATAGCAAGTACATGAATAATACGTGTATTCCCGGAAACCCTATTATTTTTGTAGCAGTTTTGAATGCTGTGTGTTCTACATGCAAACAATATTTAATATGAACATATTATACAATGTATGATACATATTTCACTTTGTAGCTTAATTGTTCACTGCAAAATTAATTCTCTTCCTGCTTTACCACTTCTAGGCAGTGTTACGGAGCCTGAAAAATGTATTTGTTGTTGGAGATTGTTGTATTCTTTTTGGTTAATTTCTTCTGTGATTGCAGAGAATCACACGGAGTGCAACATATACATACACTTCCATCTCTGTCAGCCAGTCTTGCAAGCGCAAATTATACAATGAGTGGGTTTTGTGTTGAAAATTATTTACTGAAATTATTTTCAGATCTAGCCTAATGACAAGAGGGGTCAAACGAGGTGTAACCAACCCATGGCTTTTGGAAGAATCTGAGGAAACCAGAGGACTTGGCTTTGACGATCTCAGGCAGCAGCAGCGAAGGATCATAGAAGGTACAAGAGTTTTTCTGTTATTTATAAGCATTGCTAGGACTCTGAGAGGAACCCTTATAGCAAGTCAATACAATGACCTGTGCTGAAGTTTTATTATCTGGAGATGTCAAACATAATAGTTCTAGGCGGTTGTTTTCTGTATTTGCAGGAGCAGTATTGTCTCACAGTATTCTTAACTGGAAGCATCTTCTTAAATCAAATTTTCAAAGACCTTACAGGGCATCCCTGATTTTGACCGTATTCATGGTTTTGGTTTGCAGTGGAGATCCCATTAGTTGCACTGAGTGTAGTGGTATTCTGCTGTGCTTTAGGCTGGGGTGCATTAGATGTGTTGTTGAATTGGAATGAGGTAAGAACTCACAAATCTGAAAACAGTCTTTAGATTTTGGCCCTCAGCATCTGTAAGGAATCTCTAACTTTGGAATTGTTGGAAAACCTCAGCCTGAGGATGTCAGGTGGCTAATGAGGTAATTTCTGTGCTATTAAAGTATTGGAAGTGATCAAATGAAATCAGTCTCCAGATAAGGCCCGCTTCAGTCTGCATGTGAAACAACATTTATAGCTATGGTTCAGGAGAATGGCACGAACTTTGTTCTGATGGTCCAGGAGAAACCTCAAGCGCCAGTTTTTTATGACACCATAGGTATCCCATGGGCAGGCTGACAGAGGAATGGGGGCCAGACCTTCATCCCGTTGAAGGGAAGGGGGTTCTGGCCATCCTGTACAATTTCTGGCTGCTGGACTGCAGCCGGCTGGCAGTCTTGCTCTGTGCAGCGTTGCTGCTTTTGCACGTTCAGACCACTGACAGTCCAGCCTCCAGCATCTCTTCTCGTTCTACTTCTTGACGACTTTGGGCAAGGAGAGTGGCCCGTTTTGGTTAAGGTGCTTACTAAGGACTGCATGGTACCTGCGAACTGGAATAGCAGAGGTGAGACGGATCTTAATAAAGGAGTGTCTGCAGAGCTGGTGGGAGCACATCAAACTTTAGCTGCCCCCTTGTGTCCCCTCTGTCTCAGGCTCTCTTCCATGTACTCTGTATACTCTTGCAGCTTTAAAAATCTATCTGAATTCTTTGGTGTTTGCATCACCTGTTTGTCTTTTATTCATGTTAAAAATTTCTTGGAAAATTTAAAAAGGCTAATCAGGGATCTCTATGTGTGTGCCAGAAAATCTCCTGCATTTATGATTGAGTAACAGCTGAATGTTAAATTCTTGGATTTTTTTTTTTTGAGGGGGGACACGGGACCTTCAGTTAAATGTCCTAGCCAGAGCAGACAAATTAATTACCCATCATTCATATTATTTTAAGAGTGCAGTTGCCACAAAGATTCATTTTCATGTTGTGTTGATGTATTTTTCTTAATACATTTTAACTCTTTAAGCACAGAGTACATATTTTTCTTCACTTCTACATCTTTTGTGGTACATAGCCTGGCATATCAGCAATTTTTTTCATGTAATTTTATGTATTTTTCTGGTGCAGAGCAAGATGCTGGACTCGATGCTCTTTCTTCAATCATATCCCGGCAAAAGCAAATGGGGCAGGAAATTGGGAATGAGCTGGATGAACAGAATGGTAAGAACAAGAGTCATAGAGACTCACTTTGCCTCATTTTTATGTAAGATTGTGATTTTTTTTTTTTCACTCCTCATACAACTGCACTGCTTTTTGCCCACAAAGTAACAAGACAATACTGTAAATGTTTATGTACGAACAACCACTACAGATTCTATCTGTTCATGACCTGGTTGTTTTATTGTGTTTCACTACATAACCTGTTGAGCATGTACAATGTATAACAGTTGGTATATTTTTATCAAGCCTGCCTTTTCAAAGAAAAGATTGGTGATGATCTTTTGCATTTTTCAGTTTTATGACAGTTTTTATGGTAAGCTTTTATGTGTTTCTGGGTTTCACTTTAGTATTCTTATTCTGTGTCTTTCCTTATTAACTAAATGGAGAAGTCTTGAGCCAGCGATTAAGAAGCATTGTATTGTTTGCTCCAGATGATTTGGATTTTGAAGGTTTCATGGCATTGCATGTAGGATCAAATTAAGTGCAATATTGAACTAGAAGAGTACCTGTTTTCTTTAAAACGAACCAGTATCCAAATGATGGCGTTGCTCTCCTGTTAAATATGCTTTGTTACTCACTTAATTGTTTGTGTGACATAAACTGTCCCTAGGAGAGCAGATCCTCCAGTCTTTCTGACTTTTTCATCTCTTACGATATGGTAATAGTTCAATTAAAGCCTTGGAACCCTGCCAGCTTTCTCCCTTGCACAAAGGCTCGAGCCATATGGTTTATCCTTGGGTTCTGTTGTACTTAACCACTGAGAAGGTAAATGTTCTTTTACTTGCTAATAAATGATATGCTTAAATTGTCTTCTTCCTGGGCCTGTATTTTTTCCCCTTGTATTTCTCTGCATGTCTACTCAGAGTGAGGGGGTTCCCGTATTAATAATCACATAACATGAAATACTACTTGGGAGTTCTGTTCCAACTGAGAGTGAAGTAAGGGGACAGCTTTCTCATGTTTGCCTTGCATACATGGCTAAATCCAGGAGGGATATGAAATGTCTAGAATATGTCTTTGTTTATTAATCCTAAGGTTGTTAAGAAATGGTTTGTGCAGCTGGGAGAAACTATGCTTAGTGGTCTTGTCATATTTTGATCCTCTGCCTCATGTCAGCAAAGACATTTTCAATTAGAAATCTCTGTTTCGTAAGTTTCTTCTATTAACCGTTGTTTAAAAAGTCATTAATTGCTTTTTTGCTCTAAATACAAAACAGGTGGGAAGCATGAGCATGTTTACTAATTCTCTGTGAAACCTTGGTTTCTCATCAGGAAAATACATGTTCTGTGTCCTATTTCCCTCTGTTGGGGGTAGGGAAAGGTTCCCCAAATCCTTATGTTTTTGGGACCCTGAAGGTAATGTGTATTGTACTATTGCATTTCTATGTGACCATGCCAGGCTTTTCTAGTGGGGAAGCCTTGAAACGTCTGTGAAATTAGGAATGCATTTAACCCTCCTTTTTGCAAATCATGCCAGTTTTGTTTGTCTTGCAGATAGTTAGAAAGCCTAAAGCAAAATTCTTAATGTTTTCATGTGAGCTCTTTTTAGAGCTACAGGCAACTCTTTCTCAAAAATGGAAACTTTCCCGAGTGCTCAGAGTAAAAAGTGGTGAGGATTGCCTGTTGCTGACTGCAGGCCATATCCTGGAGTAGAAAACGCTGAGTTACCTCGCTTTTCACTGTCCTAGAGTCCCAAGAATAAAATCTGCCAGCTGTGTAGAGTGCATCGTTTGTAGATTTTTAAGCAGTCTGAAAAAGGTGGGAAATAGTCTGACTTACAGACAGGGGACCAGATCACTCAGCACTTAGTTTCATCACTACCGAGCAAGTGGGACTCCCTTGTTTTCTCTGACGTTATGCAATCTCCCTCTTTTTTTTTTTTTTGTGGATACAGGGGTATATGGTCGGGCATTTCGTTGCCACTGGCACACTGGAAAAGCTGAAATCCCTAGCAATATTTTCCAGGGGCTACTTTTCCTTTGCACATCTGATTTCATATGCTTAACTATCTACAGACTTTTCTCAGGCACTCTGCCAATCTCGTGTCACTGTTACACAGTCAGGTTGATGAGGATAACTGCCCTGTAATTTCCCCTTACTTGAATCTCTTTCCTTCCTAGTGCTGAGTGATAATGGCATCATCTGTATTGTGGGGAGGCAGGAGAATTTAATCTGCCTTAAGTGCTGCATCAATATTTCTTTTTATTCGAGTCAAATTTTCCATCAAATTGCCTGTTTCTGTGGGAAGTTTGAGTTCCACTTTGCTGACCTGCTTTGGAGATTCCCACCTTCTGCAACTAATTATGTGCCTTTAGCTTGTTCTGGCATTATGATAAAATGTGGCTTAATTCAGAAGTAGCTGATAATGTCTGATAGTTAATGAAACAGACTTTAGGGAGCTGGACAACTGTACTTATTTTCCGGACAACTTGTTATTCAGGGCTGCTTTTTTTCTTCCCTAGTAGCTCAGGCTTTTTCTGTTCAGTTGAGATATTTGCACTTCCCAGCTCTTCGTGGTGGCCTGAGGCATTTTCCCTTGAGTGCCAGTTGGTGTAGCTGTGCGTTTGCAGATGCACAAGTATTGGAGGCATCCCGATTAATTATGCAAAGTTTACTTCTCCAGTAGAGTTGGTACATGTAAATTCTTTTGTGTTTGTTAAATGACTGAAAAATGATTAAACTTTGGTTTTAGAAGGGTAGTTCCTTGGCAGTATCTATTTTTACTTTACTGGTGGGCTGACAGGCAGTAACGAGTAGTAATGTTTGAGGTTTGTAAGAGGGCATCCTGCAAACGGGCCCGGCTGCAGTGGTTGCTGTGCTCGAAGAGTTGGTCCTTCTCCTTGGGCAGGCTGGGTGACACCAGCCTTGCTTAGCTCCACGTCCCTGCAATGCCTGTCTTTCGGCAGATCTCTCTGAGCTTCCTCCATAGTCAGCAGACACCAGCAGGGATTGCTCAGGTGTGATCCCTCCAGCCTGCCTGACACATCCACCTCAGGGCAGGGCACAGTGCGTCCTGAAAAAGCCAGTTTTTCCCCACCAAATTGTAAAGCGAGCCTGGGCTCGGATGGAGGTGGTTGCTTTGCAGACATCTGCCCTGAGCAGATGAGTCCCATCCTTTGATTTCATTGAAATGTGTCCAAGTTTTAATTGGAGTCTCATGTCGTTCTTTTCTCAGATTTTCAGTATAGCTGTGTCCTTGAGATTTTATGCTTATTCTCAAAGCCGATGGTCCTTTTCAAACCTCCTGAGTGTAGTATTCTGCACTGATGAGCAAAGTAGATGCAGGGTACCAGGAGACATCAGTTTTTTCCAGCCTCAGGAGTTTGCTAACAGTGGGAGAGATGGGGGATTAGCAAAAGAATTTTCCCATCATTAGTTCCAAATTTGGCCCCGGAAAACTTTCTGTAATCCTTTCTTCTGTTACATAAAAAAAAAAAAGGAAAAAAAAGAAAATAGTGTAAATGGCCTCTGGTCCTGTTGATGAGGCAATCTAATCTAGTGCAATAATCTTGGAAGAATGCTTTCAGAAAATCTGAATGCTGTTTGTTTTACCCTTATAGAGATGTTGTTTTCTCATTGTGACATGCTTGTGTGAGAATATAGCACTCTGTGACGGATGGTAAATATTGGTAGCCTGCAAAATTTGTCGTGTTTGGCATTTTTACCATGTCACTCTCCATTTGGTATACACCGTTGAGGATGGATTCTTTTGCTGCTGGCTCCTTGGAAATTTATGTCAGAGCATAAATATGTTCATAAACCACTGTTTATGTCCTTTTACTGGTCAAGAGAATGCTGTACATAGAGTGAGTATCCAGGACGTTCTTAACCAGAATGGATCATTTCCAGTAAACGATCTCTCATAATGATGCTTTAATTGCATGGTTATGTAACACTTTTAATTTCTTGTAAAAATCAAATTTATAAAACTAACCAAAAATTGAAGCATTATGTATTTTTATTTTTTTTTAATAGCTTTGCAAATAAAGATTGCTGTGTCACCTTTGGTCGTAGTGGGTGGCACACAAGTCTCCCAGGTGGACTCAGCACAGCCTTTCATTTGGTGCCAGTTCAATAGTCAAAGCCCATGACTTGCCTGGTACATGATTTTTGTTAACCTGACATGCTTCCATCAAAATGCAATTTGGAGACTACTTGAGACTGGAGCCCTGTTCTAGCTGTTGTTGTATACACACAGAGAGAAGTATACTTGTAAAATCAAAGAAAGTGAGTGAAAGTATTCTTGGTGATGCAGAGACTTGTTGAAAACAGCATCAGAAATTATAGCACAGCAGGGATGCAATTCATTTCTTCTAGGGCAGTGTTCAACCACAAGTCTGTCGCTTCTGGTGCAGATAGCCCAGTCGGTATATGTGCAGTGAAATGCTTCTCCTGAAGATTATTTACATGGCTATTGCATAATCAAAAAAGAACCCTGAAGTCGTTTCACATTTCTGTTTCTTAAGAACATTTTTGCTCTATACAAACTAATTAGCATTGTGTATGGAATATGTTTGAATTATGAGACTAAAACCAATGGGGCTGTGGATATATTACATCATTGTTAGGATTAGTTTGTAAATAAGAAATGATTAAAGATTACATTTAAAAATGTTCACCACCTTGTCTAAACAATATATGTTTTCATCATATAGAGTTGCAATCCTGCATGCTTTGACCCCCTTCTGAGATGGCTCCAGTCCTCTGGGTCGCTGGCATTTGGAGGTGTTCAGCATTCCTTGAGAAAGGCTGAGCACCAGCAGGTTCAGGTTTTCTAAAAACTGCTACAGAGAAGCATATGTTTTTAATATTCAGATGTTAAATAACTACCCATAGCCTGACTGACCTCATACTATGCAGATAGATTTTTATTTTGCTTCTCTAGCTTATTGTACAGAATAGAAACAACTTCAGTTTTATTGAGGAAATGTTCTGTCTCTATTGCATGCTGCTTAGTTGGATTTAACCCTTCTTAGGGGAAAAATTATCACTTGTGTTAAAACATTAATTTTTGTCATGAGCAATCTAAATAGTGGAATACTTAGTCTCAATATGAACACTCAGAAGTTGGGGAATACCAAAATTGAGGTTCAGTGGCACTTCTTGCTTGTATTTCTAGGCTTGAAACAATTGCATGCTGTCTTCTGCAGGTCCTGCCTTCTTTTGTGCATAGGACTCAATCTCTTCTGGGGTTGAATTGAGCATACATGGTGACAAAAACTATTTGTAAGGCCTCTGCCTCATTTCTTCCAGGTGTGGGAAAATGTTTAGTGAGTAAGGCAAGGGTTGCGACAGGTTTTTGTTGCAGCAGCAGCAGCACATATATGTTGCCTTAGAGCATAAAACTATCTCTTGCTCCTGCCCAGGAGCTCCATGCGATGGTGGTTAATACATCTTAACCAAGCTTTTTCAGAAGTGATTCCCTTCTGTGTGTCTGACTTGGCATCATAGGGTCTGGTTTGCTGAGGTTTTGAGCACTGGCACTTAACAGAAATTGATGTGGGC
Organism: Pandion haliaetus; assembly: GCA_013401275.1. Lineage (NCBI taxonomy): Eukaryota > Metazoa > Chordata > Aves > Accipitriformes > Pandionidae > Pandion > Pandion haliaetus. The sequence goes on along the minus strand of VYZV01007837.1, from coordinate 48,420 downwards.
TGTGCTCTGGGTGTAATGAATCATGGAATGGTTTGGGTTGGAAGGGACCTTTAAGGATCATCTGGTCCATCCCCCATGAATTACTAGGGAATATAGAATCAGAGAGTCATTCAGGTAGTAAAAGACCTTTAACATCATTGTGTCCAACCATAAACCTAACGCTGCCAAGTCCACCACTGAACCATGTCCCTGAAATATATGAAAATACATTAAATACTGTTTGGAAGGATACGTCAGGTTTGGTTTATGTGTGGCTTTTTAAAAAGAGGTTCAAACCTTCTTTTACTGAACATCCAAAATAAACCTTAACTATTAATTTTTTCTTATTTTTCCTTCTGAGTTGGCGATGATAGTGTTTCATCTCCCAAGGAGGCTGTCAAAATCAAAATACACTCATACTTACTGTCAGGAGGGCCATCATTGGAAGGTCTGGGAGGACACAACTCTTCAGAGCAGAGTTGGAGTTGTATGCAGTCAATAAGGAATGTAGCCTTGTGCTGGATGGTGAGGATAAAACAAAATATTTGGTATCTGTCAAGGAAGGAAGCCCTGCCTGTGCTGCCAGCTGAAGGAGCTGTGTAATGAAAACTGAGGTTACACTGAGTTTGCATTGGATTGAAACAATGTATCTACACAGAGTAGCATTATTTGTAGCATTTCCTAACCTTTTAATTACATGACTTTGCTGCTTCAGTGTTTCTAGTGTTTATTTATCTGTAAAATTTCCTGGTATTCTTAAAAAGAAAACTGAAAAAAACAGGGAAGCCACTGCCGTGTGGATCTGTCTCCAAGCCTGGGTCGGCAGCCAGATGAGAACACCTACGCAGGGACCTCTGCAACGTAGGCTGACAGGGTAATTTTACCGGTGTTGGATGATGTGGAGCAGCATGAGAAAGGTGTGAGATGTCTTGCCTGTGGGCTTCATGGATGGTTGGCTGACAGCAGAGGTAAGAATAAGGACTAAGCATCTTTGCACTCCTTTTCAGGTTCTGGTGGGATGGGTTTCTCTCTGCTGGGAGAATTCTGGTATAACAAAGCAAACTATTTGTAAGTATTGATGAGATGACAAGTCTGCAGTGGCTCTCACGTAAGTCCTTGTTAAGAGTCAGTTGTGTCAAGTGAGTTTGGACTTATTTTGTGGAAGAGCCTTATGAGTAGGGGAAAAGAATTAGGTGTCATTTTGACTTAAGAATGACTTTGATGCTGTCTCATGAGACTTCCTTGTAAGTAGTCTATGGAAGCATGGGTTCAAATGAATAATCTTCAATAGATGTGTCGTTGATTGGATAATGATACTCAAAAATTAGGAATTGACCGTTTATAGTTGGAATAGAAGTATGTCTTGAGTGGGGCTGCATGGGCCTGTTGTTTCTGTTCAGCATTGTTGTTAAGGTCATGGATGATTAAGTACACAGTGTGCTTACTCAGCTCCTGTGTAATACAAAGGTGGGAAGGACTGCAGCTATGTTGGGAGTAATTGCTAGAACTCCTCCAAATGATCTTGAGAAACTAGAGTGATATTCAGTCAGGCTGCCTGCAAAGGATGACTCTTCTGTAAGGTTTAATCAAATTAAAGATGTGTGTAGAGTCAACTCTTAAACATGAATGAATAGTATAATATTGTGGAAAAGGCTCTGTACCAGCCAGTGTTGTTTGGAGAAGATGTGATCCTTCATTATGCTTGGTACTGAGGAGGAGACAGCATGCAGGTTGGGCCAGAACTCTCCCAGGTAACATGGACCCAGCAAGAGGGCTCAGGGGGTAGGCAAAAGCATGATGTAAAGCACTGAGGTGTGACCCACCAGGAAAGATGAAGTGCTGGGGTAGCTGAATTTAAAGAAGTTAAGGCTGAGATGGGAACACAAAGTTCTTGAAGAATGAAACAAGCTGGTTTGAGGGGAGGGAGAAGGCTTTTGGTAATGGGTTAAGTTGAGGTCAAAAGAAGCAGGAAAATCCTTCCAACAGCCGTGGAGTTGCCCATGTCAGGAGGCTGGGAAGTCCCTGTCATAGGACGTCTTTAAGAACATGTATTATTCTTGACAGCTTGAGCTGAGTTAGAGCAGGAGATGGACTAGACAACTTCTTCTTTTCTGTTGTGACCTTCTCTAGCTCTTTCTTTCCTATCTCTTCTACAGCTTGGCTTCCTTCAGACTTCTAATTCTGCTGCTTTTATTGAGTTGGTCTTTAATCTCCCCTTCTGAATGTCTAATCCTCACTTTTGAAACCGCCCATCAGTATTCCAGCGTACTTGCTCAACTAGTTCCCCTTCTGGGTCCTTTTCCATCTCCCTGTAACTTCTGTGTGTCTTAATGTGAAAGCATTGGGGTACTGTAGCTCCTGAGGCCACTGGAGAGTCTTAACGTGGAAAAAACAGCATTGTTCTGAAATGACTGAGATATTTTGGCTGAAACTTTAATATTAGTTTTTTTTTTTTAAATTCATGTGGAAGCAGACATCCAAGTCAGGAATCTTGAGCCTGGGTCGTTAAAGTTTTTCATCATTTTAAGCAACCGAAAATAGGCCCTTCTCATGGGAAGCAACAAATGGCCTTAATAGTGGGTCATGCTACCGAGCCTGTTTGTATATTTTTGTTACACTCTATATACACATAATACTGGGAGATGATACTTTTTCTTTGGGTATTTTTTTACAGCTTGACACAGCGCTTTACAGAAACAGATAAACCAGCAAGGCACAAGCTGGATGAGGATAAAAGCGTTACACTTCTGAAATGTGACTGGTCTCCTACATACTCTCTCTCTCTCTCTCTCACACACACACACACACACACACACACACACACACACACACAATGAGTCTGTCTGGCCTCTTGGCACGGTTAGCGTTTTTCCTTGAATAGTTCAAGCCGTAAAATAACTGTTCAACATTTGTCTCCTCAATTATGTGGATTTTTCCACAGTTAGTCAATCCCTACCTCACCCACACTGCAGTGGGGAGGAGGGAAGCTGTCTTCCTTCATCTGTCTTCACGGTGATCAGAAATGCTGGAGAAATTACTGCTAAGGAAGAAGAGTTTCTAACTTTTTTTAAGCCTTTCAGGATTTTTCGATAAGTGTTATGATCTTAAGTATCTTGTTTGTTAAGTCTCGTCCTTAGTTTTATAGCAGGGCTTACAGAGATCTCTAGCAGGGGTATAAGCCTCAACTTTTAGTGAAAGGAAGTTTCCCATCTGCTTCTTCAGGTATTTGATTTAAACTGTTTAAAAAGAAAACAAAGCCTAGCTGTAATTGTAGATACTTCAACACTCTGATGATTTTTTTCCATGTTAATTTAGCTTTTCGCCCTGTTCAAAAAATCACAAATTGAGACCATAGAGAGGGGATTTATTTTCCTAGCCTGCTTTCCTACTTTCTTAGGGTGGCTGTCTGTCATGCATCGTAAAGAAGCAGAAAGGCACAAACCCAGTCTGTTCTCCTTTACAGCCTCTTTTTGGTAAATCGCATACCTGTCTGTGAGCAGCTGAAATTATATATCCTGACCTTACAGTCACTGCTTGCAGAAAAGAAAGGCAGGAAATAAAGTGTCCCATGCAAAACAGCCTTTGCTAGAAGATCTAGGAAACTTATGGGAGTTTCTGTATAATTTTACTTATCTTAACCCTCATGGATAATACCAAGGTATTATATCCAGCTCATTCTCCTTAAGTACTGTCCCTTTTTTTTGACTGAATCAGGGAAGGTTTTAATTGCATGTTAGAGGCAGGGTCCCAAATGCTTTCTTGCTTGCTCCCCGTAAGCTGGTGTTCAGTGTGAACGGGACGCGGCTGCTTCAGCATTTTCAAATGATGACATATCGTTGTCTCTGGGCAATATTTTATTCTTGAATCGTTAAGCACCACTTAGGCTAAAAATAATGTTTTATTTTTAAATATTTGCTATTTGTGGCAATGAAATGCAGCTTGAGAGTTTATACTTCAGTTTATACTTGAAAAGGCTCTAACTTTAGTGCTTCCTCTGTCCCTTCCCCTTTTCAGAGGAATTTTTGAGGACTTATCAGGGGGAAGAATAGGCGACTGCTCTGTCCTGCATCACTTGATAACTTGCTTGCCTAGGTATTATAGGAAAGAAGGCAATATTCAGGCTTAAAAGAAAGTCATGCTTGGTAGGAACCATATGCTCTTGCGTCATGGTGATTTCGGTGAGTGGGCTGTTGGATGCTTAATAGGCTTTTAATAGATTTCCCAGAAAACTTGTAGGGTCAAAACCTGAACGGTTACGACACAGAAGAGAATAAGAAAACCATGTTTCTGGTCATGTTGTTATCGTGAGGTATTGCTGGAATCCAAAGAGTGCTTTGAACTGAATTTACTCACCACTGAGCGGGTTGCTGAGTGCTCTCTAGCAGATTCTCCTGGTTTTCCCATTACCTCCAAGTGTGCTTCCAGCTCATCCCTCCTCCTGTCTTTGCATGGAGAAACTATCCTATCTCTCCTGTTCTCCTAGACACTGAGAAGAATGTACTGCTTCTCCAATGCTTATGTTTTCGAGATCTCTGGTGATTATGGCTTATTATGCCCAAAATCACTGATGCTGACTTGTTCAATGTCAGACTGGTGTCCCAACACAACTCAAAATACAAGCAGCATTTGTTGCTCTCAAAGAAGTTGGGGTGAGACAACAGAAACAATTCATAGGTGTGGCACTGTGGGTGGATTTTTATGCATGCAATTTTTAAGTGCTGGATGCTGGGTTTTAAAGAAAGTTTAAGTGCCAGAGTTTTGCCTATAGGGGTTGTGGGAGCTGGTTTCTTATGGAGGGATTTTAGCCTCTTCTGTTTTAGACCTTTTTCTTTAATGCTAGGTAGATATAGTGTGAAAAGGAGTTTGGATACAGTGGTATGGAGTTTTGAGGTGAGGTGGTAGAGCAGAATATAGTGTTAAATATCAGAGCTCAGATTTTGAGTTGGGGGTGGGTTGAGATCAGGGCAACCCTTCTTGCAGCCTGGAGGGATTGCACTTGATGTATAGTGAAATGTTCAAGGTGTGTGCAGCAGCAGGTGAGAGCCTGGATGGATGCAGCGAGGAGGCTGATATCATCAACTCCCAGCGGTGCTGGGCAAAATCCCTTCCAGACTGGTGCTGAGGCCGCTCCAGCCCCGCTCTCTTACCGAGCAGTCCTGAAACACAGATCTACTTGTGGCATCTGTATTGAAAACTGATAGACCCTATCACATTTATCAGTCGCCAGGCAGTTTCAGTTCTTTACTGATCTGTTCTGTAATAAATAAATGTAACATATGGAATCACTTTGGTAATCAGCACCTCTCAGAACCAGAAAATGAAATGCAACATCTTGCAATGCTCTGACCATAGAAAGAACAGAGAGCAGGATAAAGCTGGTTGCTCTAAGTGCTTGCATGCAGATGGTTCTCTATTGTGCAGTACTTGAATGGGAAATTTGGCTTTCTTGCTTGTTTAAATACTGCTTAAATATTTGTAAAATCTGCTGTTAGATCCAGCCTGGAAATGGCAGGTAATACTTGGCTACGCTCAGACATTGAAATTGGCCCCGCGGCTACCCGTTTGTAGGATGCATGTGCACAGTTCATCGCAACTAGATGGAAGCAGAAATAAGAGTGCTGGGAACAGAGTCTTGCTCAAAGCTGCGTTTCAGTCATAAACATAATTAATGGACATAAACATGGGATTCTTTTAAAATGGTCAAGTTGATATCTTAAACCATCCTGAGCTCATTTAAAAACAGATAAAATAATTGTGATATAATTATTATTATAAGTAAAAAATAAAATAATAAAGTAACTCCCTTGCAAGCTTGGGTGGAATAAGTCTTATGAGGATAACCTTTTTTATTTTTTAATTGCTGGTGTATTAAAATGTGTTTTATCCCTACGTGTCCCAAAACAAATAAGATGATACAGATATTATCCTGTTTGTGCCATGTATTGTGAAAAATATTCTGCCTTGCTACCTGACTGAAGTCCTTTTCTATTGCCCCAATGATTCCTGGGTGTGGATGAGATGTACTTGTTGCCCCCAGTGAACTGCTTTTGTTGTTAGACATCAAGAACTAGAATAATCCTCCAGTATGACAGTAGTACAGGTCTTGGACATGGAAGCAGACAAAATTCCTCTTCACTCCCTCCCAACAGTTTTGTAAGAAACACTTTAGCATGAAGGGAGTAAATCACATACTTGAAAAAAGATACTGTAATACGAACCGGCTGGCATCAAAGTGTAGGGGCACTATCAAATACGTCTTTTGGCTATGTAGATCGCATTGTTCTGAAATAACTCCAGTGGTGTTTGATCTCAAAATTTTGTTGGAAATTTTTTTATAGAACCAACTTTTGCTCAAAAATGCTGGTTTGAGTCCAGAGTCTTTAGTCTGAAACATGTGGGCCTGATGGCCTTTCTCCAAGCTCAGGGTAGGAATTCAAGAGATACCTTTGCCTGTGATAAAGTGATGAATTTGGCCCTGGGATAGCGAGGCCATGGGGTTCACAGTTCTGAATCAGGATGCCTGACAGATTGACCTGGGGACCAGAGACTCCAGAGTTCCCCATGGCTGCTCAGCTGAACCTACTGCATCAATCTCCTCTTGGTGTTAGCAGAAATGCTGAAAGGAGTATTGGCTTCAAGTACTACCAGAGGTTTCAGAAAGTTGGTTTTGGTCTGTTTTGGGCAGACCCAGCCTAAAAATAAGGTAACTTTTGGCATAAACTCGCAAAATGTTTTCTCTATATAACACTGACCTTTGTGATTATGGTGCCATGTTGAAACTAGAGAGGACAGTGACACAAGACAACCAACTACCATTGACAAAGCCAGTCATTGATTGCAAATACACAAGGTTGTGATGCCCTACAACAGTGCTGGGGAGAGGTGATCGGTATCCAATTCGTCCCTTTGCAAAGACTGCAGAGTGGTGTCTTACTTTTGGGGGTGGAGAGAAGATTTTTCTTTCTTACCGGTTCTTTGTCATGGTTTTTTTTTTTCTGTGTGTGTGTGTGTGCGAGACAATTACAGTGGAAAAACCAGTGATTTCGGGAAGAAACTTGGGAATGATTTCTTTTACTGTGTTCAAACTCTTCTAATTGCTTTTATGTTGTGGAGGTGTAGTATCTCTGCTACAGCATAGATATGTAATGCTGGAGGGGACTGATGCTAGCCTCTGAGGTGGTCCTTAGTTTGAGGAAAAAATCCGTCACAACTTGGTAGAGCTCTGAAGTCTCTTTGAAGACGCTTTGATAGAGACATACTCATTTGTCTGCTTCACTTTCTCCAGCTAACATTTCCCTGAGCAAGCTTTGCCTTGGACCTGTGGGGTAAGTAGAATGTTACCTTTTTCCTGGGTTCAGAGGCTGGGGTAGTGTGGAGCAGGTGGAGAGCAAGCAGGAGATACCTGTTGGCACTGTGGCATCGGGAGGAATGAGCTGTGAGCCAGGACAGTGTCACAGGGAGGGATTGTTCCAGGCAGGGAAGCTGGGGAACTGGGGTGACACCTCTTAATTTTGGTGTTCCTTGCCTCTTGAACTCCTGCATCCCACCTGTGCATCTTACTGGTGTAGCTCTGCTTGCAGTTAAGTAGCAGCCCTGTTACCTGCTGCTATTTTGGCATATCAACATTTGCCATATCCCCGTGTTATCCAGTTGCTATGCAACAGGGTGTGGGTATCACATTACTGTAATAGGGTTTTCAGCCAATGTTTGTAGATAACGTGGGTTTTTGCCAAAGAAAATTAGCAGTGTGAATTGAACTCTAAAGTGGCCTTCCGAAACATGATATTTTAAATGAATAGAAAATCAGATAAGCTGGGAGGAAAGCTTCCTTCTGGTTGAGCTTAGGACATAGACTGTTTTCTATAATAGTTCCCATTAGAAATAAGTATTTTCACTTGGAAATTATTATTGGGACCAAGCTACCTCAGAGCACCAGCCTGTGGATAGAGATATACGACTGTAGCATGGTCCACATTCGTGTGCTAATGATCAAAGAGTATGTGAGAATTTGGGCTGGATTATGCATTTGCTGGTACTGGTTCATCTGGGTGGCAGCTGGGGTCAGTGTTCACCAGTTGGGTTTTTTCTCACTGTTTTATGGTATTTCACTAATCATAGGTAATTGTAGCGGTGCTTAAACTTGAATAGAGCCTATTTGGCTTAAGTGTGGTACTTTCCACTTGTTAAGCTGTTGTGACTTCACTTCTTACTGAAAAACTTCATTTGATGCTTTGTTACAATAGGAACTATAATAGTTTTGCTTATGGGTAATGTGGGTGGTGTGTTTTCAATGAAAGGAAAATGGCTTTCATAGTTGGAGACCACAGGACTTTTGTAAGGGAAGGTCTGAAGGTTTGTATGTAAAAATCAATGTATTCCTCCTTTTTCTTACAGGGCTACGCCTTCATCCACAGTGGTTGGTGCTTACTCTTAAAGTAGAGAGGTTGAATATTCAGTGATGTTGAGCATGGAGGAGCTAGAAAAGCACTGATAGGAGAGGTTCTTCACATCTGGATGTTGTGTTGACTGAAAATGAGTTTTATTAAATGACTCTTAATAACCCCTTGTTTTTCCCGAGTTCATTGTCATTCCAGAGACTTGTCTAATCCTTCCCCTCCAGTTCTGTTCTCCACTTTGAGACTTGTTTTCAAAGTTTTCTTGTGCTAGGCAAGAACTAGAGACAACAGATTTAAATTGATCATTGGTTTTCCATACTGAGCTCTGTATTGCTTCCCTCCAGGGCAGGCTGGGCGATTGTAGGGTCTTTATGCAGCACCTGTTTGTTGAAATCTAAGCCTGCCGATATGTAGATGTGTCAGGACTAAGGTGGGGTGGGTGGTTTAAGGTGTATGGTAACGTCTGTTAGGAAAGATGGTTTGGTGCTGCTTGTTGAATCTTGGCTGGTGGCGAGCAGAAGCTTGCTGGGACTTACTTCTCCTAGCACAGCACTTGACAGCCTGTTGGGCTTGTTGTGCCTCTGGGGTGCTACTGACAGAAAATAATCTCTTCTTCCTCACCACAGAGCCACTTGTGTGATGGGGCACAAAGAACCCATAATCACCCACAGGGAAGCGGAGCTGAAGGTGTGCAAGGATGCTCTTGTTTGCAGGCATTGTCTTTGGTCCCCTCTTCTGGGGGCTCCAGCCTTCTCTGGGAAAGGGGCTACTTGATGCTGTATCTTCCTTCTTTGTATTTTCCAAAAAGTATGATTAGGAATTCTGGCAGGGGGGCGGGGGGTGATGGCAGTTTGGGCTTGTCTTACCTTTTCTTATCTCATTTTGTGAATGTTTTTACTTACAAGTTCTAGTATGGCTTTTTAGCAGTGGTAATAATAGTTAAAGCATGAGAGTCACAAGTGTGGCATTGCTGCTTCTGACTGCTGAACAGCAAGCGACCACTGAATCCTGCTAACTACAGCTTTGCTGCTTGGCAGGACCATAACAGTCTCAGAGAATTTTGGGGTCAGTTTTTATAATGCTGCACCACCTTCTGACCTGGAAGGCTGTTCTAAAAACCAGAAGGCAAATGAGCAAGACTAACATCTGAGTTGGGGACTGATTCCACCTTCCCTTAACACTTGAAAGAGATTTTATCTTTCAAACTGCTGGAGAAAGAAAACCAGTGTATTTAGTTTGCTTTTGCACCTACCCCTGTCAGCGTTCAGGATGGAATACCTTGTGATCTGTCACCCCACATTGCAGTTAGATGTTGAAGAGGCACATTTCTGTTTCACTTCCTAGCATAAGGAAACTTTTTGAAATGGAAATAGAACCCAAATCTGCTGTAGGCTTCCTAATTGGCTCTGTATCAAGCTGGAATTCATGGTGGAAGAGAATGGCAAGAGCGGTTTTGTTGAATGGTGGAAGGTTGCACCCCTCAGAAGCAAACGTAAATTGAAAACATATTAATCAAAGCTGATATTTTAAATCTTCCCGCTTTATTATAAGCATAAGGCAAATTTCTCACTCTGCTTTCTGTTGAGTAGTCACAGTGCATTTCAAACAAAATTTTCAAGGCTGTGATCTCCTTATAATAGGCTGTCCTTGTAGGAAAAGTGATGTGCCAGCCCATTAGAAACTCAAATTATCCATTCTCAAAACGGCTGTGCTAATTCACTGTTTTCAGTAGGACATACGTTGTTGCCCAGCCTCAGCTGAGTGTTTCTCAACTTTCCTGTCTTCTGTTGCTCTTAGTGTGGTGCTCAGGCTACAGATCAGTGACAGCCAACAGCTAGTCTGAATAACTGTGTCACTATATGGTTTTATTCTGAAGGTAATAATTGTTCCTCAGTCCCTGCTGAAAGACAAGCTTTCAGATTTTTTGTGAATAATGGAGAAAAAAACTTTAATACAGGGGCCAGGGGAACCTTTTAAAGAGAGCATATGCCAGGCTTGCTCTGCTTCATGCTGTTTTCAACTTGTGTGTGATGACAAGCTGAATTATATAATTTAGGATGTGTGTGGAGTTTTGCCTGTTTGATATTTTTTAAAGGTGGTTATGTTTATTTTTTATCATAAAAATCTTTATGTATTTGATGTGAAACTGAATTGAGAGATAATCAACATTCTTATCTACACAGGCAAAATGCAGGCATGAGCCTGACCCTAATTGTCAGACAGCCACAGAAAATCATCTCTCTAGGAAGGTGTTGTGGTTTAACCCCAGCTGGCAACTAAGCCTCACGCAGCCGCTCGCTCGCTCCCCCCTGGTGGGATGGGGAAAAGAATTGGAAGGGTAAAAGTGAGAAAACTCATGGGCTGAGAGAAAGATGGTTTAATAGGCAAAGCAAAAGCCGTGCATGCAGGCAAAGCAAAACAAGGAATTCATTTACCACTTCCCATCGGCAGGCAGGTGTTCAGCCATCTCCAGGAAAGCAGGGCTCCGTCATGCCTAACAGTGACTTGGGAAGACAAATGCTATCACTCTGAACATCTTCCCCTTCCTTCTCCTTCCCCCAGCTTTATATACTGAGCATGACATCATATGGTCTGGAACATCCCTTGGGTCAGTCAGGGTCAGCTGTCCTGGCTGTGTCCCCTCCCAACTCCTTGTGCCCCCCCAGCCTGCTCGCTGGTGGGGTGGGGTGAGAAGCAGAAAAGGCCTTGGCTCTGTGGAAGCACTGCTCAGCAATAATGAAAACGTCTTGGCATTATCCACACTGTTTTCAGCACAAATACAAAACACAGCTCCATACCAGCTACTGTGAAGAAAATAACTCTGCCCCAGCCAAAACCAGCACAGAAGGTAAAGTTTTGTGGACAAAATGCCCAGGAACTGTTTTCTGTTCTACTGTACAAGTCCCAGTGGACATTTGTTAACATCATCTACTTGGTTAAGAGGAACTTAATTAGTAGATATGAATTAGTAAATATTTACTGGCTGTCTGTTGGACTGAAGATGCTTGACTGTTCTGCAGGACTCAGTGACACTTGGTCCGTCAGAGCACGTTGGTAGACCTTGGTTGAATAAAGATGGAGGGAGGTGCTGTGGGACCTCAGGAATTTTGTGGCCTGGCTTCTCATCCAACTCATTAACATTGCCCATGCTGTTAGATTGTGACAGCTGAACAGTTTATCCTCTGAAGTTAGTAGGAAGATTGAAGGAAAACACACTCATTTCAGAGTTGCCAGGAGCATTTATAAGGAATATGTTTTAAACAAGTCTTCCAATAGAGTGTTTAAAGAAATTTGAAGGGGAAAACCAGTTTTAACAGGGATTAAATAGAGCAGCTGGGCATTAAAAGCAGCAGATATTGTCTGGCTAAAGTCATCCAAGTGTACTGATGTCACCAAAACACAAATGCAGCAGAAAAGCCATTCTTCAGTTCTGGGATAAAAATGTTTCATAAACTGACTGGCACTGTTGACTTTAGTGAGAGATTTTTGTTTTGAAAGGGGGGAAGCTTTCCAATAGTTCTTGCTAACAGTTATTATATGAAAATAAGCTGCAGGCACTGCACAGTTGTAGTCTTGCCCAACCATCCTTGATAACTTGGGTTGTTCATTGCTGCTATGCTGAAGTTCCCATCAGATACTTTCCGGATCAAAGGGGTGGTGGTAACCACTGAAATTTCCAAATTTAGCTTTGCTCAGAGGATCCTAGGTAAATTAGGAGCGTATATCACTGCTGGCAGTGGCTATCAGACACTGCTTTTTTTTCTGCCCAAAGCTGAAAACCGATTAGCTGCTAATACAGCCTAAAATTGTCATGAGTGCTGTAGTTATCACTGGTGTGTCAGTCTGGTTTTGTATTTCTTCCCGTAGAGGATGCTCTTGTTCTTGTACCTCCAAACTAAATCTTTTTTTAATGCCAGCTGAAGGAGTTGGAAGTTGAGCTGGTGGTTGGTGCTGTGAGTGTATGGTAACTTCTATATGGTGAATGGGGTTTCAGAGGGGTAAATTAATTCAGTGCTTGCTGATGCTATTCACATGCAGTCTGCTTTTTTGATCTGTTTTAGGATTGGAAAACTCCCTTCTTCTGGAAAAAAGGGAGGGAGTGGGGAAAGAGAAATCCAGCTATTTAATACATTTCCATGTTCCTGTGTGTCTTTCCCCACATCCTAAACATGAAAAATATCAGTAAGTTTGCCTTTGGCCCTGGGGGAAGAAAAAAGGAGTCTCCAGCTGGAATTCATGAAACTGTGTCGAACAAATGAGCAGTGTCATGGGTTTGTGGCGATCTTGCTAGAGCACAAGTGGTGTGCTGAGAGTGAACAGCCGTTTCATGCACACTTAAACTGTCCTGAAGCACTACCCTCCCCAATAATTCGTCATCCTTTCCATGTGGGAGAGAAGCACAGAATAAACCATTTAAAGAGGAGAGTTAGAAATCAAGAGGTATATTTTATCCCTTGGAAAAAGAAGGCACCACTTTTCTTTTTGCTTTTAACATTGCCTGAAATAACGCATATGTGTTATTTCCAAGGTGCTTTTTAAGCATGGAGTCAGCAAGTGGCTACAGGTTTGATGATCCTGCAGCCCTGTGCCTGGCAGTGATGCTGTTTCAGAGGAATGTGTTTTTTTTGCCCTCCTAGCCTTCTCCTTAAAACAGTTGCCCAACTGTTTAAAAAAAAATGTGCCGTCTGGAGAGGAGGAGATGAAAGTGTTCCTTCCCAATCGCAGCACTGCACAGCAGAGAAGCCTCAGCAGGTTGAGCACACCCAGCTACTCAGTAGTGAAGAATCTCTCGCCTCCAGTCTTATCCTGGGAGCAGGGTACCTGTCTCCTGGGACTCTTTCTCCATCCCAGTGATGAGATACACTTAGTGCACCTTGGGTGCATTTTGCAAGGCACTGAGCCAAAGTTTTGCCATCACTGTAATGCTCGTGTTTCTCCCTAGCGCTGTGCCTCAGCTCCTCCAGAAGTGTGACTCTGCTCATTTTATTCTCTTGCTCCTGAAAACATCTGAGTGGTTTATTTTTTTTTTTCTTTAAGTTGACTTACGACTGTCGCTGATGAATTCTTCTCCAATGAGAAAATGCAATAAAATGGATAAGGGAAGGATTAATGTTGTGCATCCATGTCTTCTAATTTAAACTTCTCTCAGCTCAGTGTGACTCTTCTGATGGGGAATCAGAGTTGTTGGCCAAAAGATGTGTAGTTGTTCCCTGCCCCTTTCAGGAAATCAGGTGATTTCTTGGAGTAGCCATCCTGAAACTGTTTCTGTGCTTACCATGGCCCTTTCGTGTTGAGGTTACCAAGGACAATGTTTGACCCCTGTTTGGCTCTGCTTAGTGTGCTTACTACCCTGATTCTCTTGAATTTATCTAATTTATTTTTGTTATCTCCCTGCTTGTACTTCCTTTTCTCAGTGAGTGAGAGGGAAGTTGGTATCTTAATTTTCACTGGAAAGGAGTTCCCTTCTTGGCATTTGTGTAGTTGGTGGTATTAATAAAATATGTGTATAAGATCTCCAGATTTGGAGAATGAGAGAAAAATGTCCTGTGGGTTTTTGCATGTAGTAACCAAAGCCCTTTTTAGCAAACAGCTCTGGCTCTTGGGTTTGCTGTTTTCAAGTTTCTGAATTTGTTACTAGAATAATACAGGCACGCCTCTGCCTTCTCTGCAGAAGCATGAGTTGCCTGTGCAGTCTACAAGCTGAGGATCCAGGAACCTGCCATGGTCATATGGCACCAGGTGTGGTATCAGCATCAAGCGGTCCATGACGCCTTAAGGTCAGGCAGCTTCTCCTGGGAATGCTGAGCCCTGAATGGTCTGGAAGAGCCGTCGAGGTGAATTCTTTCCCAAGTCCTCGCCGTATGCACAGGAAAGGGAGTCTGCGTGTGCTGAGCAGGAGGTAACCTGGAAGCGAGTCCAGTGGATCATGGCACGCTGCATTCCTCCAGCTACTCCCCGTGGGTGCTGTGCAAGATGATGGATATTTCAGCATCTTTGTTCTTTGTTTTCCTTCTAACACTGGAGGAGTTTAAATCACTGGAAGAGAGGGCTTGACACTTCTCCAGTTACACAAACAAGTGGTGCTGCACTAGCTAGAGCTGAACAGCATGTTTTCGGGAGAGGTGAGCGGAGACCTCAAATGCCGTACTTTGGGAAAGGTCTTTCTCGAAGTCATGGCTGTGACATGGACGTTAAGCTTGTATGTATTGCAAAAATTGGGATGTTACTGTGGAGCCTGGGATGCTTTCCAGTAACAGTGTGTGCCTAATAAAGAGCTTATCGCTGTATAGTGTTTGGGCCTAGATCCTGAATAAAATATACTGTGTGTTGTCAGATGCTTAACTAAAAGAAAATAGAAGATGTTGGCTTACCTTTTAACTTCTGCTGGTTCTTTCTCTTAAAATAATAATTCTCAGGGAACTATTAATTTGTTCCAGCTTCCTTGGAGCAACCGCCTGTCCCCCAAACCTCAACAAGGAAAAATATGACTGCGTAGGTGCAGCTTCACCAAAGCAGGAGATATCAAGTTGCACATTAATTTCTGATTCTCAGCAGTAGCACGTGGATTTAGAGAAATCCAAGCTGTGGTATCAAAGGTGCTCTCTCCCATACACCTAGGAACAGCTCCCCATCTGTAGTTGCTATTGCATAGTTGTGGTCTGGTGGTTGGAACTTGGGACTTTTGTTCTTGGCTTGCCCAAGGACTCACTTGATGTCTTTGGGCAGGGCGCTTGACCTTTCTCTTTGTTTCTTGACCCCCCAAAAAAGGTGTTTCCCCTGTTACGGTGCTTGTGAACCTCAGCTGCTCTTCTCTGAAAGCTGTATGGAGTTAGTTTGCTGAAAGTCTGTGGGATTCTTTGATATGCCATGAGACGCCTCTTGCCTGATCCTTCCTATTTTCTTCAACATGGTTCAGATCATCATCTGATGATTGTGGAGTTCCTAAAATGTGGTTGTGAGGATGAAGCCCTGAGTTTATTTTTGGTCTGGTGAACTGCAGCAATTGACTGACTATGTCCTCAGCTTGTCCCAAATCCACCCAAATATTTGCTGGTTTGATGGGGAGAGAATCAGCGTAAAGGTGGAGCAGGTGACAAGTGTGCTTGGGGCTGCCATGGCAGTTGGAGTCACTGCACCTGGATACAACTTTGTGAAAAATTTTCTTTTAAATTTCAGATTCTTGTTCCAGAAGAATGGATTTGTGGAGAAATAGGCCCAGAGAAGAAGTGAAGGCTGTGGAGGGTGATGGAAAGCTTATAGCATGGAGAGAGGCTCTGATGTTTCGGTTGTGTAGTCTGGCCAGATGTGGATGAATAGGAGATATGGTTTGCTTTCTGTTCATGTTTTGGCAGTAAAATATCAGGGAGGGAAAAAAGGCTGTTGAAGCTGAAGAGGAATATTGGTTCAAGAGAAAATGGGATTAATTTGACTGTTAGTACTACAGATGAGAAAATTACTCTTTTTTTTTTCTTAAACTGAGAGATAGGAAATTCCAGAGTGGCTTCCAGGAGAAGAAACAGGCAAAAAATTACCTATTTTTAAGGTGGAGTTCAGTTCACTGAAGAGCTTGTGACTTCATAGGAAGGGAACTGGCCTGGATCTGCAACTTTTTCTGGGCTTTCTATCTGAGAGTATGTGCTGCTACTTCAAAGTAACAAAACCAGCTAAATCATGTTTTACACTCAGTATTTAAATGTATAATACAATAACACTGAAAAAACATTTTGAGTCTATAGAGTGGCAAAACCAAGTATCAATTGTTTTAATTCTCTCATTCTATCAAAAAAAAATCTTTTTTAAAAGGCCACTTGATTGTGTAATGCATGAAGATGCAACCAGGGAAAAATATTGCAGTCCAGGCAGCCTTGAAGAAATCTGTACAGTCTCATTACAAGCCCTGGGGTGAGTGAAGGAGATTACCATTAATAATTTTTAAGCTACGTGAGCATGCATTATGCTGCTAATTTTTTCCTGCTGCTGAATTAATGTCAATGTTGAAAGTATAAACAATTCCCTGAATAAAATTTTGTTTGGTTTGCCTTGTCCCACAGATTAACAAATCTGATTACAGCATTTAAATTTAATACCCCAAAAATTCCCTGAATGAATGATTCACTGTGAGGCCATGAGCAGATGTAATTATCTATGAAAACTAATGAATCATGTCGTTAGGATATTTTTCCTTGCAGCTGTCTCCAATTAATATGTCCATCAGTTCTGAGAGTAATAACGTCGTAATCCCAGTGTATAGGTATCGCCGTACCGCTGTTCTCCATCAGTCTCTTCAACAGTTGCACTGAGTAATGAGGAATTCTCTGTCGCTTTTTTGTTGTATTTTTGGAAAATGAAAAGCAATGAGAATGAGTTTTGAAAATATTCAGGTGATGGAGTGGTATTTGATTTGACTGCATCCCTTTCACATTTCCCTAAACAGGGAAGCTTTTACAGAAATCAGTTTTGGTGAGGATTTAAAGCTTTTCTGTGCTAATTTTATCTGTCAATATTCTTAGCTGGGATCAGGGTGTTCACGCGGGAGGCTTTTGTCAAGTAGCTATTTCCTCGTGTAAATCAAGTCCTAGTTTGCTGAGGGTGGTACTTTGGTGCCTACAAGAGTAGATAAAGCAGTTTTTCCACTTTCTGGTTAAGTGTTTGGAAGATGTTGAGACTTTAACAAATAGCTCAAATATCCTGTAAACAGCTGAATGAAAAGAGTTAAGTAAGTATTAAAGGAGACTTCTGAAAGCCTGGAGAGGAGGGACTTTCGCTTGCTCACGTTTTACTGATTTGGTACCCAATTGGCCCTGCATCAGCTGGTCCTCCTTGCTTCTCCAAGAAGTCTGTCTGCTCTATAATTATTTTCATGTTTATTTATCTGTCAATAACTTAAGTTTTCCCAGGATGGGGTAACATAACAAAAGGGTACTATGGCAAACGTAATGTCAGTAAGTTGGCCGCTGTGGGTTCCTTGGATGCTGCAGTTAGGCTGTGTACAGCAAGCCAAAGGGTACGCAGCCCTGGGGAAGTGTTGCCGTTGGTGCTGGAAATGTCTTTTAATTTAACTGTGTAGTCAGTGGGGAACTGAGAGCTGCTGAAAATTGTGTGAAAATAAACTCAATGAGTAGTTTACCATGTTGCAGAATAATGAACTTAGAGTAAAGGTACCTGGAAGGAGGGATGCTGTTCACATTTCCAGGCTGCGGGTTAATGTGGACAAAGACCACAGCTGCAAGACATCTTTTCCCTCATCAGAGTCAAGAGATGCCTGTGGGACGGGAAAAGCTGTATAAAGGTGTCTTTGTTGAAGACCTGCGCAGGAGGAAAGGAGATGTGTGTGCCTCACTCTCCTGACCTGTGGAAAAGTAACGGCAGCCTTTTTATGTGAGCTTTTGCTAGCTGACCATATCCCAGCGAGGATATTTGGTTGTCGCAGGGAGTCTGGCTCATTTGAAGTGGTTACCCCTGCTAGAGAACTGGCTGGTTCCTTGTACAAATTGATCTCCTGCTGGGAATAGAGTCGTTCCACCTCAAGCTCACAATAACATTGGCTCTTTTCCGCATTGTTTGACTGCTAGGGACATATTGATATGATCTCCTGCAAGGAGAGGCTTGGTTAAAGTGAGGATTAAGAGGGAAACCGAGCAGATTGCAGGGTATTAACAACTTGTTCGCATTCCTGGGGCAGTAGGAAGAAAAAAAGAAGTCAGGCTGCTATGATTGCAGAAGAATGTTTGCTTTGTGATGCCAAAGCCTGCTCAATGCTGCTGGAGAGACACGGTGCACAGCAAAGCGCTGGGCTGTGGGGATGGCATTTAAGGTATGAGGCATCTGTCAAGCTGTTGATTTCTGAACACCTGTAATTGCAATTAGCAGCAATAAAACAAAAAGTCACTGAACTGGATGAAAGGGAGAGAAAATTAGAGTGAATCCTACTGGTAGAGCGGAGAGGTGAATGTGTGCGGCATGTCCTCTCCCTTAATATGAGGATCATTGTAAAAATACCAGAGTTAATTTTCAGTCTGTCTTGATGATCAAAGCCAGACAATATGGGATTTTCCTGTGGACTTACTGGGACTTCCTATAAAAGGACTGCGTAATGTTTGTTTATAAAAGTGCAAACCTACAGATTTACAAAGAGCAGGAGTTTACAAAGGAGCAGCAATTTTTGCTTTTCCCAGTGAGAGTGCGATCGAAGATACATGTACGATGTGACCTCAAAAATAACTTTAGTCACAGTGTACAGAAAGATGGTTTGTTGTACCACCTGTACTGCACTGTGTTCTCTTAGCTATTTTAATAGCTAATTAATCTTGATTTGCTTGGGTTTAAGAGGTTTTTTTTCTCTTTTGGCACATATGTGCAACCTATTATATCATAAATCCCACACATTTCAGCAAATGTCATCCTGATTGTTCCCTACAGCACAGCGTACTACTAGTAAAACATTCAAGGTCAGGAACTTGGATTCTTTAACCACTGTATTTGAGGAAGCCAATTTATTGTTCTGTCGTAGAAGAAAAGGGTAATTTCTTTCGGACCTATATCATATTGGCAGCCAATCTAGAGAGGTCAAAATTGCCTTAATGCTGTAGGTTTTGTGGGTGCTTTAATCTGCCTTAACAAATTAACTGTTGCACCCCACTGATGCCAGCACAGGGCATTTCTGAGTATTTAGTGTTTTTATATACCTGTAGAAGCGTGAATTATTTTTGTGCACTCAGTCTTAGACATGTGTCTTGTATCCTAAGATCGATAAAAGTATTCCTTGTACTTTTTACCTCTGTCTGTTAAAGGGTTTAAAGTAGTTTGCCAGGGGCTGGAGGAAGTGACCTTCATATCAAATAATCCTGACTTGGCAAATTGAGGTTTTGGGTAGCTTTCTTGTGGCTATTTGTGCTGTGAAAGCTGAATAAAAATTTGCAACTTAAAGTCTTAAAAAGTGAATTAGGTATGTGTTGACTCGAAAGAGCCATTAGTGTGTCCTCAGTGTGGGATGTTTCTTGTTTTTCATTGCTGCTTAATGTATAGCTATTACAGAGTGTCTGACCTTTTCCCTGGGTTGTTTTGGTGGGCCTGTAAATGAGATGTCAGAGTGGCAATGTGAATTAAAACATCTTGCATAAGTGAATGACTTTCCTGCTCTTTTGCAAAGAGGAAAAAACTTAAAAAAGAGGGAGACTCCTCTCTTAATTTGCCATTTCTCTAATACTTTTATTACATGTTTCCTCTTGCTTTATTCTTAATATTTTAATGTTTTTCAAGCATGTCTGTTCTAGTGGGTTTGTGTTGTGCCTGGAACAGAGTGTTTGTGTGGCCCTCGTTCGTGTGGTCATTCTCCATGTCGATACCTCTGTCTGGCCCATGGGCAGGGAGGTGTGGAGGTGCTGTGACAGCTCCTGTAGCTTCTGAGCAGCATCATGGAAGAGTTGGCTTTTTTGTGAGGCACCTTTAGCCCACAATAGCTAAATGTTCACTATGGTGGTCATACCTTTCTAGTTAAAATAGAGCTTATTTAAAATGTTTTGTTAAGATTATTAGGTGGCTAAACCAAACTGCTGTACGTATTCCAATTCTCAAATCTTTCCTAAGTTATGAGCTCAAAAGCTTTTTATTTCCTTTTTCAGAACACTTTAGAGTGTTTTTTCTTCCTCATAGCCTGTATCAGTTTTTTGAATACTTACTGCTGATGGATGGGCTTGGCTTTATAATCAAGAATTGCTGTTTTCAGTTCTCCTAATAAGTTCCTGAGAGGCGCTGTGTCCTGCGCTGTACAGAGAGCTGTGCTCTGCAGTGCAATGTCTTGTTGCAGAGGCTATTTCACAGTGTATCCCTTTCATAAACAGAGTAGGCTTGTGGTTATGTTGACAGCTTGACGCTGCCATGGCAGTGATTTTTTCAGACTTCCTAAAATGCTCCTGTGAGCAGAGCAGACAAAAGGGAGGCATGGGCAGGACCTCCCATAGCTAACTGGGGGTTTGAGAGGAGGTTCAGTTGATAAGAGGGGCCAAACTTGGTCTTTGCAGATGCTAGAAACTAGAGAGACCTATTTGGCATCAAGAACATGATGCTTGCGTAATAGAGATGCTTATATAATTAAACTTTGTATTGCAAAATATACTTTTGAATACTTAGTGTACTTTTTTCCTATAGCAAACTGTAGTACAAGACAGAGGAATCTTATGGTAGAGGGGAGAGAATACTGGGACTGTAAGCTATGTTGGGAGGAGCCTTAAAAAAGATGGAGGCTTTAGCAGTAGATCCTAAAGTGAAAAGAAACCTCTGAAGTGGTTGAAGGTAGGGCAATATTCGGTGCTGGTGTGCAAGAGGGCAAGCAATGGCTCTGCCCAGCCTGGGGAGCTGCAGGGCTTGATGCAAACCTGCAGTGTGTCTGGCACACCGCCCCGTTTTGCAGAGTCCGGGAGAGGCTGATAAACCCCTTGAATCCTGAGTGGCTGATAAAAGTGTAACCAATGGCCATTTCAGTCTTTAATTAAAAACAAACAAACAAACAAAACCCTTATACTGTGCCAATTGTCAGCATTTTTATGTAGAAGAAATACTAATGAACCAGACCAGGAGATGGGCTTCTATTTGTTCAGAGTTTCAAGGACTTCAGTGATAATCATAGCTGGGGAAGAACCTAATGATATGATCTCTTGTGAACTCAGTATTGCTGAAAGTACAAGATTAATGGAACTTAAATGGCGCAAGCATAGGCAGAACACTGGTTCTCTGCGGGGCGCTGGCAGGAGGTCTGCAACTGCTCTGGGAAACGTATTACATCATGGCTTTTATTAAAGTGTGATAAGCACGCACAGTGTGCTGCAGAAATTTTGAAAGCTGACACAGATGCATCAGCCCTAAAAGTACGTGACCCAGTATCAGCATCAATGTCCTTGGCCTCAGTAAGATTAGGAGTCAGAAGGTAATCCAGGCCACAAAACCGATTTAATCTTGAGTGGATCTGTGCTGGGGTCAGAAGGTAAAGTGCCATCAAGTCCTTTTCTGGCCTGGACAACTGCAAAGTTCTGTTAGTGTCCTAAATTCATGGGGCTTGACTCCCACTAGTGATGGGAGATCTGAGCTGAAGGGATATGTAGTAGGTATAGGTGAATTGAAGGAGAAAGTGTACCAAGTATACCAAAATACTCCATTTTTCAAAAATAAAAAAAGAAGGGCTTATGAAGAGAGGAAAAAATATTTATCAGTTTGGAATGATGGGCTCTGTTTCACTTGGATGAGCCCCAGAATTTAGGTGGTAAAAGTGGCTGGGGCTGTGTCCTCGCAGCAGCTGAGCTGAGGTTTGGTGCATCTGGAGGAAGCAAGGGAGGGACCCAAATGGGGGAGAAGCTGTGGCTGGTGGGAGGGCGCAGTGCAGCCAAGGTGCAGCGAGCTCTGTTTGTGCTCTCTTGGGTTTCTTGTGCTCTCAAGGCCTTTTAAACTGTTCTCCTATTTTTTGTCATTCTCTAGACACCACCCTGGAAAAGCAAGGTGCTGTGCAGCATGTCTTGTTTGTGGTAGGTGGTTACCATAAAGAGAATCATAGCATCGTAGAATCATTTAGGTTGGAAAAGACCTTTAAGATCATTGAGTCCAACCATCAACCATGCCCACTAACCCATGTCCTGAAGTGCCTTGTCTACACGCTTTTTGAATACCTCCAGGGATGATGACCCAACCACTTCCCTGGGCAGCCTGTTCCAATGCCTGACAACCCTTCCAGTCAAGAAATTTTTCCTAATATCCAATCTAAACCTCCCCTGCCACAACTTGAGGCCATTTCCTCTCATCCTATCACCAGTCACCTGATAGAAGAGACCAGCACCCTCCTCACTACAACCTCCTTTCAGGTAGTTGTAGAGAGCAATAAGGTGTCCCCTCAGCCTCCTTTTCTCCAGCTAAACAACCCCAGTTCCCTCAGCCGCTCCTCACAAGACTTGTGCTCCAGGCTCCTCACCAGCTTCGTTGCCCTTCTCTGGACACGCTCCAGCACCTCAATGTCTTTCCTGGAGTGAGGGGCCCAGAACTGAACACGGTGCTCGAGGTGCGGCCTCACCAGTGCAGAGTACAGGGGGACAATCACTTCCCTGCTCTTGCTGAGAGAAGATGCAAAGTGAGCTCTGCTCTCTTCCTCTGAATCTTTCTCACAGGGAGCTGTAGGGGGTTGGAGGCTGCCTGCTTTTGATGCCATCTCAATGCAATGGAGTGCATCTCTGTGGCTTGCAGCTCCTTGCTGACTTCCAACCGCTGTTCAGACCTCCCTCTCCCTCTTAGCTGCAACTCCCCATTACCTGCATACCTGGATACTAGCGCTTTACATTAGAAAACTGACAACTTTGAAAATTCCTTCTTGTTTGCCTTGCAGATGAGCACCAGGGATGCATCTTTGGAGGCAGGGGGGGTCCTCATCCCCCCAGAGGCAGCTCTGCAGGGCTTGGCTGGGCAGCACGGACTGACTGTGCTGGCAGGCACTGCTGCCTTTCCCTGAACGAGCTGCAGCTGTAGAACTCAGCACCTCGGTCTTCCTTGTCCAGGGGCCAGTTGGTGGGTAACCACCCGCAATTGAAATCTGTTAGTGCTGGTCTGACAGCAGGGGCCAGTCTCGCAGCAAGGAGCTCTTGGGAAACTATTTATCATTATGCAGCTGGAGGTCCAGTCCCTGTGCTGTCCGAGCTGCGTGCTTTCCCCGGCATTCCTCTAACGCCGTGTGGGACATGGCACTAAACCTCTCGACTTAGCCTTGCTAAGCTTCAGGGAAGTCACCAGCTCTGAAGAAAAGCATCAGTTTGATTTAGCTGTATTACGCTTGTGGGAGTTAGTACTGTTGCCTGCTCTTCCCTAATTAATTAATCTAAATAACTAAGTAATTTCACCTGGCTGCTGCTTAGCTGTGCTGTATGGGTGGTGGGAGAGCAACTGGTAGGCTGGGATGCTGGAAATCAGTGCTTCTGGTCACGTAAGTCAGTCTTTTGCACTACAGGCACATGCAGACCAGACATCTCAAGTGAATTGCTCAGTGTTGCTGAGAAGCTGTTTTAACACACTTTTTTTTGTGCTTGAGTGCATAAATGACAAAATGTACCAGGAAGAGAACTGCGCAGAACAAATTGCTGTGAATGTCAGCTCTTTAAAAGTGGGGTGTTCCCCTGCCTTCCCTTTGTGTGCCCTGGTTTGGGTACATCCTGAAGGGACACTTCTCGTAAACTTCTGGTCACTTTTTTAACTTGCCTAGGGCTATAACTTTCTGTAACAGTTTGTATGTGACAAATATTAATTTACTCACTGTCCTAAAACTAAGAATGTCATAACTGAATTTGGGGATCTTTCCTTAGCTTTTGATGTATAGCAGAAGGTAAGGGTGCATTGCTGGTGGTCTCCAAATAATACCATATCGTACTGTAGCCAAGCAAATAACATCCCTGCAGTAGTCTTGCTAAAGCACTATGACTGCAAATGAGAGATTTTGTGCTTATTTCTGTGCCCCAGTGGAGAAGACTTGCTCCAGAGAATGGAGGATTTGGGCTCAGGAATTGATCTATAAGAAGAGCTGCTGTTGGGGAGCAATGCTGCCTGCCCTGCCCCTTTCTCTGGGCAATGAAAACTGTTCCAGAAGTGGTGACCAGAAAATGAATTAGCTCCTGCTAGCATTATATTGTGATTATTGCCAGGGACTGTGGGTTTTTTTTCTTCTAGATCAGTCCTGGTTTGGAGAAGCAGTAGTGGGCTCAGTTGTTCTGGTCCCATGCTCCACGTGGCCTCCCTCATTATCCCACCTGGGACTCCAGCCTGCCCTGTTTGCTCCTGGGATGCTCTGTGCCTTTGTGGACCCAGCTAAAACAGAGACAGTGAGCACAAAGGGCAGATTTCCTTTTAAATGAAACACTGTCCACCATGTGTTTTCTGCTGATGACATCCAAAGCGAGTACACGAAGATCTCTCCTATCCCTGTTTTCAATCAGGAAGTGAGGCAGAGACCAGCTAAGGAATAAATACTACCTCAGATGAAACTTAATCTGTTTTTAAAAAACTCCCTCCCACTGAAATGGAGCTTTTTTTTTTTTCTTTTTTTAACAGTCCTACCCTGAAAAGTCTCTCCTGGGGTGTGTCTCATCCTCACTTAGCTATGTTGAGGGGTTTTTTTATTCCAAGTTTCTGGAAGCTCCATGGTTTTCCTTGTTACGCATTTTTAATTCAAAAAGCCCTGATGAGCCTTTTCTTTTCTGAATCTCCAGAGTACTCCATGGGGAAAAATTTAAAAAATAACATGTAAGCTTTAAATAATTTACTATGAGAGTAATTGGGTTTATACAGCAGTTCATAAACCTTTAGCTGGTAAAAATCAAAGTACCTTAATCTGAAAAGCAGATGGGGGGGTTTGTCAGGGTGAAGGCTCGTAGAGTTTTCAAAGACAAATTGTTTAATTCCATCACTGGCTAGGAAAATAAATAGTTCTGCTGCTCGATTGAAAACAGAAACATCTTAGAAATGGGACTTTCTTAGCTTTCAAGCATTGTTCGTTCTACAACAAAGAAGTCAAAAGAAACTTGGTGGAAAGATGTGGTGGAGTTCTAGTTTATGAGAAATGAAAGGTGAAAGCTTCTAAACCACATTTTACTATTCTTACTGAATTTTCAAGTGCTTTTCCTCCCCTCCTTTGAGGGGCTGACACTGTACAAGGCATCTGTTTCGTGTGAATCAGTGATGCATATGATGTCTGTAGGTCATTTCCTTCTATCAAGAGAGGTGGCAAGACTAGTCATAGTCTCTGCCTCAATACTAGAGCGGTAAGTGTGAGACGCTACTCTAAAATCCCACTTTTCAATACAGCGTAACTGTTTGCAGCAGATTGAAAGCTGGGAGCCATGCCTTGCCTGTGTAATGAAGGCTGCATTTGTACCCCCATATTAATGCTACTCACAGGCCAATCAGTAGTATCTAGCCAGCACATCCCCTTGCAAGTGATGGTCTTGCTTTAGCTGGGCTAATGGACTGATGAGATCACCTCTAATTTGTGTATCAAGCTGGTTTGTATCACATCGTTCAAAAAAAGAAAGGGGGGCAAAACCCCCACACACAAAACAACAAAACCCTCTTTATTTTTTTTTCTTGCTGGACTTCAAAAGCTTGCATTATAAACAGTGTGCTCTGCCCTGTGAAAGCGACGTTTTTTGCTCAGAGCCATTACCTCAGCCAATAAACATCAGAAAATGAGTGCTCGTTTTGGTGTTTGGTTTTCATTTAGTCCAGAATTATGACAGGCCGGTACGAGTAGTGCTATCGATCCGTACAGGAGGAGATGCCTGGGAGATGGCTGGTGTGCTGAGCTAACTCAGTCACTGATTCGGGGCTTTAATCTGCTCTGTGCATCCACAGGTGCATGCATCATTCTCCTCTGGCCAAGAGAAAGAAGAAAACCTTAAGCAAGAATGATGCTTAGAGCATGTATGATAGTTTGCCAATTGTTTAAACACCTGCAGCCCATAACTTATAAGAATAAAGTTTCAAAGACCTTTGAGGGCATATATCTGGTTATTTGGGGCTGGATGGAGTGGAGGTGCCTAAGCTTGTGTTAGTGGGCTTGAAACATGGAAACTTGGTGCATCCAGTTTCATCAGCACTGCTTGGGGTGGATGCAGCTCCATGCGGACGCGTGTGTGATGCACCACCAAATCAGGCCCTGGACCACAGTGTATGTCAGTGACAGTGACCCTTCTGATACAATGCTGATGGTGATTTGAGCCAATCAAATCCTGCAAATTCATCCTGCTGAGGTACTAACCTGGGACCAGGCAGGTTTGGTTTGACTGTGGAGCTTCTGCAGGATAAACTCTAGGATTGTTACATGGCCTTGTGTTGCCTTCCTCTTCTGCAAGGACGTTAAGCACTAAAGCCCACTGGGTTATGTGAGGTTATATGTGCTGTTCCTCGCAGTGTCTTAAAATTTCAGCTGCAGTAGAGGATGAGGAGCTTGCTGGAAGTGAGAGCAACTAACTTTAAAAGGCCTTTAAAGTAGCTGAACTCCACATGTGACTGTGACAGTGGCATCTGAGAAGGCAGACTGGACTTTTTATAAGCGTGCTGAGGACAAGAAAAGAAATAAGAGAAATTCGTGTGCTTCTCTGAAGTTATTCTCAAAGAAGTCTTCTCTTGGAGGCTGCTGAAGCGCCCTGAGAAAAGCAGCATCTTCTGTCTGGCTTGGACTGTGCTCTCTTACTTTTCCATATTGCACATAATAACACTTGACAGCAGAGCAGTTCAGCAGACAGCATGTTTTCTGTGTGTCTTCTCTTGTAAGTAGCATCTCCAGGACATTGAGAGTTTGGAAAATAGGAGCTAGTAGGAGAGGAAAGGGAAGTTGGTGAGCTGAAGGTTTTGCTCAGCTGAGATTTCAAAATGCATTACCTAGGAGAAACGTGTTTCAGGACGGCCGTGTGTTCAAATGCTGGTAGGAGAAGGATGTCAGGCTTTGACAGGTGGGTTTTCAGTGCTCTGTTTAAGCCTCCTTGAGAAGGAACTGATGCCTAGTGATCACAGCTTGAGGTAGAAAATCAAAATGTCTGAACCAATCTGGGCAGTCAAGTTTGAGGTCAAGGAATATGCCAGCTTGCCAGGCCATCCCTTTTCTTTCTGCCAGCAAATTTGCTCTCCTCAACCCTCTCTTCTGTGTTTTTTTTCTGTGTTTCTATTGCTGTTTCCTATCTCTTTGCTGTCTGTCTTGTGGCATGTTATATATACCTACCAGCTGGTACCTGGTGGCTCATCTATATAGTACAGTAAGTGTTAGACTTCGGCGATGGCAAGTTTTTAAGCTGTATGCTGAATATCACCACAAAGGTGATCATTCCTGGGGTAAATGTCCTAGCCTGCCTGAAGCTCCTGAAGTTGCTTTGACTCTTGGTTGCAGTAGTGCAGTGCTCTGTAGTGGATATAGGAACATAACCCCGTGATGACATTTGCACTGTTTAGACAAATTCTTGCCTGTTGTTTACTGTCCTTTGCCTGTTGTAACGCTTTTCACCCTGTTTCAAGCATCAACATGAACTTTTGGATAGCTGCTTCTGGACTGTAGGCTGGAGCAGATACTCTTCTAGTGGCTTATCCGGCTTTTTTTTCCATTTTGAGACTTGTGCCAGGAATAAGCCACAGCTCTCCAGTGTTGTGAGCAGTGAATGGGGTAACTGTGCGTGCTGGATGGCAGAGGTGTTGTGTTAACCAGTTTAATTATGCTGAGCACTTGATATTAAGTGATGAAGGAGAAATGTGTTACTCTAACAAAAATATCTGTCACAGAACATGGCGGTGTGTCTTGTTTCAGCATGACAAAAACCAGGTGAGCAGAAATAGTCAGCTACAGCTGGAATAGCTATTAACAAACATGCCTGGCTGCCAGAGTCCTCTCTCTGAGCTGTGAAACCTGATAAGACTCGATCCACAGCCCTAATAAAAGGAATTTCCATACACAATTACTTCAGCCGGGTTTTAATCTTATAATAGTGTCTTTTGTTGAAAGGTCTGCAGATAGAAGACACAGGGTAATCCTCCAGCACCTCCCAGAGAAGGGATGCACACAGTGTTGTCACAGCAGGATCACCTCTGGGGAAGGCAGAAGTCAGGTGCAGCCTGTGTTGTCTCTTCCCCCTGACCTCTCGGCAGCAATTGGACATGGATATGCTTGTATGTTTAGCCTGGAACTTACCGAGTCAGTGGACAGGAGGTGGAGGGTACAAGATGGGGGCCAGAGTGGGAAAAGTCGGTAGGTAATATCACAAAAATAGTAGAGGAAGCTGTTCTGGTGGCCCAGGATGCTGATAGCAGTGATGTGGATAGATAATAACGTGGTTCTACACAATGTTTTTCCTTCAGGTATCAAGGTACAGGTATCATAGTACTTGTATCATCCTACTTGTCTTAGTTTGGAGCAAAACTTCTATGTGTTTTCTTGTTCATTTAGGAACCAGACAGGAAAGACTCAATGTGGTTCTAGTAACTTATATGTTAGCAAGCTGGCTATGTAACAGTTACAGTCGTTATAGGATAAGGGTATTTTTTGGCAGACTTCATGTGGCAGTAGAGTGTTGCGGTAACGCTGTTAATCCAACAGAAGAACTGGTTTGAGTTGATCATGAAGAGTGTTTGTCCAGTTTTTGAAAAAAGTAAGAGGCTGTGGTGTTCAGCAGTGAAGGTGAAGAGATGAACTCATACCTGGTGTGGCATAGATCAGTAGAGACACAGTCAGGGAACTAGAGCTGAAAGGATGAAAAAATCTTAAGAGCCCAACACACAAAGCTCTGCATTGTATTTTTGGTAGGAAGAGAGATTTAATAAAGTACTTTAGTATAAAGTATAAGAAGTAATTGAGTTAGAGTGCAGAGTGTTTTGTGAAGTGAGTGCTGACAGAAGAGTTAACCACCCAGACCATTGTTGCTTAGATGTCTTCTGTGGATCAGCCAGTCCTTTCTTCCAAGCTGCTCTAGAGCTGATTTAAGTCTTAAGTTGTTTTTTTCCAAAACTGCTTTCCCTCTAAAGGAAAAAAAAAAAATTAATAGCAAAAATGGAATTCTTTTTAGCAGCTAACTTATAAATGTAAAAATCTGAATAAATAAATGGTGCAATGATCAAAAAATGTTACATTAACACTTTTTTATTACATTAGCTGAGACACTTCAGTAACATGCTGTTATCCTGGGGCGCTGGGGAGATCATGATTTTTCTATTTTTATCATTTTTACCGTTCTGCACCCTTTTGCGGCTGGTTCCACTTTGCATCTGCATTGCTGGCATTTGGATTTCCATTGAAGTCTGGCTGGAAGAATTTAATTCTTTGGAACTTGTCTGGTTGCTTTCTATCTTAATGCTTGTGTAATTCATAGCTAGAAGAGAGCCATTAGAGGAGCAGTCCAAGGGAACGAGGACCTCGGCTCTCTTGGAGTTAATGGGGACTGAGCATTCAACTTTCACAAGGCACATTTGAAAACTGCAGTCTTTTCATCAAATTGGGGTGCTGGTTGTAGAAAATGATCTGCATAATTCAGCTACAAAACTGGTGGGCTCTTATGCGATTGTTTCAGATTAAAGCCAGGTACAGAGATGCTGCTACAAGTCTGGGTTGATTAGTTTAGGTTAGCTTGCTCTCTGTCAGACAGCGAGATTCGTTTTCAAAGTTGTCTTGGGGCTGCCTACATTGTTTAGGCTTTTTATGTTGGCTTTCTGGCTGAACTGGGCTCATAGTTAATGCTGAGTTGTGATTTCCATGACAAGTCCTCTTCTCGGAGATTTACAGCTCAGCTGCTTTAATTTGCCAGGCTAATGCTTTGGAATGCAGGTTGACAGTCCAGATGTGAAACCTTTCTCCTCGGAAAGAAAACAAAGGATTAAATGTGTTTTAAGAGCGTTTGAAAAAATAATTTAAGATCGAGGCCCAGAAAGAACATCTGAAGTCTTGAAATACTGCTATTAGCTAGTGGTGTGAAACTTCAAAATCTGGAGATTTGAAAGTGTGTCATCTTTGGCCAGGCTGCAGGTACCCTTCAGCTTTCAGTGCACCTGTTACTGCCCATATCAAATGCTTCGTAAGATTTTACAAAATGTCAAATAATCAAATTATGCATCTTCATGCAATTTGTGCAGGTTAAAGAATGGTTGGGGTATTGCTTCTGCTAAAACGTGTAGTGATGGGGGAACGACTGTGGGTGCTCACTTGGAAATGACAGTGTTTTGCTGATATTAATTGGTAAAGATAGTAGCTCATGCTTTACGATTTGACAAACTGACTCCCCCAATTTCATGAGGGGGCCTATAAATAGGATTATCCTTGTTTTCAGGGTGCCTGGAGGAAGGCCCAGGTGGTGTGGGTCTGCTGCAGTGGCTGTTCACCATCGTCCGCATTGCGGGGTGAAGGGTCTGACCAGAGTACGGGGGTTCTCTAAAGCATGACTGAATTGGAAAAGGGTATAATAGTGGTGTTTAACGTCCAAAACTTTTTTTTTTTTTGGTGAGAGAGAAACATAATGGCCTCAGCCAAGCCATTGAATCTGATCCTTTGTGCTCGTGAAGAATCATACAATGCATCTATCAATTAATATCCGTTTGGGTTTCAGAATTATTTGGGTTGGAAATGATGCAGCAAGAGTTCATTGTCCTTTCAATAACTTTCTCCCAGCCCATACAGAAAGAGCAGACATTAGGAGCCTGTACTACCAGATGTCTTAAAATTGAACTGCTAGCCTCACAAGTTAAAAAGGGCAGATCTTATAGGGCAGGTCTTTCTCAAATTGCCTTGAGAAATGTAATGGGGTAGAGATGGCAGAGCTTTGCATTGTGATTTATTGAAACAGGGGTTGTAAAGTAAAAAAGCTTGTGGCTTTTTATTTGGCATTAATAATCTGATTGGTGTTCTCTTCTGATCAGATTTAGGAAGCCTCTGTAGACCAGTGATTTTGCAAGTAGAAGAGGCATATTTTGTATATCCAGTTGATACTTCTTGTTGTCAGAAAGATCTCTGCCTTTTTACCATGCTGTGGAACAACAGATTTGTACAAGTATGCTAAGAAACGGGTTTAACAAATGACAAAAATGGCTTACATTTGTCCTTGTTAAAAAAAATAAACCCTAGGGAAAAAATAACCCTAGGCTAAAAGTGCCTTTTGTAGTATCAGTGTGTATTTTTTTTTTAAGTGGGATGTTCTAAGTTGAGTAATTAGAAATAATGACTTTGAGAATGCACACACAGAGCTAGGAGTTAATTTTTTGCCCTGTATATTCACATTCTTTCCCGGTTTTTTGTTTGTTTTGGTTTTGGGGTTTGTTTTGGTTTGTTGTTTTGGGGGTTTTTTTGAAACAAAGTAGTTTGGCTAGAGAAAATGTTGTTTGATGTATGAACTCTTGCTGCTGCTGCAGTAAGGTAGTATGCTGATTTGTTCCCATACATTTGAGAGTGATCAAATGGTTGGCTTCTGCAAACAGTTGCAGGAGAAGCACAATAGGCACTAGTAATCTCTTCAGTTTGATAAACCATGTATTTGTGTAGCTTGATAAAGTGGAGGCTTAAGGTTTCCTTCCTGCACTGGAGTTTGTCATACTGGAATTCGGAACTTGTTCATCGAGATCAAACCAGTATTTAGCCACGGTCTTCTGAAGTGTCTTACAGACATGTTGCTTAGCGGCACTAAACCCTCAGCTTTGTGCAGCTTTTGCCAATTAATCACTTTTGGTCCTTCCAACAAATGAACTGTAGAAAGGAGAAAATCATAGAGGAGCGGAGCAGCTGTATAAGGGCTCCCTCTGTATAAGAGCCTTTCCTTGCTCTGCAAAAATCCATGGGCACAGAGCCACGCTAAACAGTAAGTGTTCAGCCACATCTGCAGAAAATCCATGGGAGGGCATGTGGAAAGTTGGCACAACTTTTGGTGGAAGGAAGTGGGAAGAAAGAAAATCATTAGCTAAGGCTAACCAGGATTCGTAGACTTGAGGTCGTCTTATCTGTGGAAGTTCTTCTTCCACCCTTTCTGTTGTTTTAACCACTTCTCTGAGTAATCTGAACTTTTTCCATGACTGTAGACTTGGAATGGAATTTTTTTGAGCCATCAACTCAAGAGATGTCTTTTTCTGCTTTTGGTCTGTTTCAGACTTCTGGGCAGATGACTGGGCAGATAGGATGCAAATAATTCCAGCAATATCAGAGGAGTGCCTTCAGTGCAGTGCATCTCATTCCTGGTATTTGCTCAGCTCTGAACATGTTGTTAGATGATGTATTCCTCTTGCTAATTGAGTCAATTTACCATTGATTCCAGTAGAGCTTGATGAAGTATGTCAGCTGGAGATCAGTCCCAGGTGCCTGAGTTGACCTTAGCTTTATCAGCTGCTTTCAATACTGTAACCATGAAGCACTTGCAAGTTTTCTGGTTCCTCCCATGATTGATAGACCAATTCTAAAGTGGCTTTCCTCCTCGTTTGTGATCCAAGAGGATAATGCCATGCAGCTGTCCACAGCATGATGCTCTTGTGGTGAATACTGTGATGCTCTCTTGGCTTATTACCAACCTGAATGTTTATTAAAATGGCAGTTGTGTTTTGCAGGCTTGACAACTCACTAATACATGGTTCTGCATTTTCCTCTTCTCTAAATACCTTGAGCAGAATTGAACAAGTCTCTTAATGCTCTGGTGAGACTGAGTTATTTTAGAAGAGGTTTGCCTGCGGACATACAGAGCGGAGGAGACTGGTAGTACCTGTTGGCTGGTAGAAATAAGCTTTTAGCAGTTGGCAGAGGTGGTTGGTTGTTTTGAGTGTGGTTTTGGTGAACTTCCCTGGAGTTCTTGTCAGCTCCTGTGGGTATAAGGGATGGGCTGGTGAGGAAGATATTTCCACCTGGCCTCATGACCCCTTCTGGTGTGTTCCAGTGTGCCGTCACTGATCTCCATCACTTCAGTGTGGGCCTGCTGAAGGGCATCTTCCTGAGGGCTATACATTAAGATCGTTCAAAGGATCGTGTGAACTCCTAGCCCCATCTGAGGCCTTCCCATAATTAGGGGCCAGGACTTGACCAGTGGCATTTTTTTTAAACTAAATTTTGCATCTGCTGCTGTGTGATGTTGGGGTGCTGCAAAGGTTATTGATGAGGAGATCACAGCGCCTGAGCCGCTCCTTCAGAGACAGACTGTAGCGTTATGTTGGCCTGTCTGGGGGAAGGGTGCTCATCAAATTTCTGAAGTGCCTTTTCATTTAAAAAAGAAAGAAACAAATCCCATCTTCCTTTGAAGGGTGAGGGTTAATGGCAGGGGATGAGCTCTACACTGTGTTGGTCACCCTGAGAAACCCTCTGGAATGTGGCAGGTTGCTGGTCCGTGTGTCTGTGCCACCTGAGAGTGGCACTGCCCATTCATAAAATGACAGAACCTGGAAGGAAAGGAATGCACCACTTAAGCTTGAATCCTAAAGTCAGCATCACATCAGCACGTTGAGCCATATTCCCTTTTTGCTACTCAAACTGGAGTCCATGTAATATATTTTTGGTCTCCAGCTATGCAAGAACACTGCTGGTCATTTTTTCCAATCTTCCCTAATCTGCTTCAAAACCGAGAGCACTTAATCTCCAGTTGTTGAATTATTCTCAGTTGTAGGGACCGTGGCAGCAATGAAGTGTTTCACTAACTTTTAAGGTTTTTAATGTAAAAAATGTGGGACGTTCTCGTGGGTTGGAAATAGTGTTACAGTTAACACTTCAGGGATGGATCGGTCCTGCTTTTTGGATTGAGTTTTCTTTAATTTGAGTAGAAATGAGTTTATACATCCTGTGCAGCCTGCTAGACATGTCAGGAATTTCAGTATTTTTTTCTTTGAAGGCACTTGCCACGGAGCGGGGCAATTCTGCTCAGCCTCGCTCCCAGCAAAGCCAAACAATTTGGTGATTTTTCTCCTGGGGACAAAATGACATTAGCCATTTATAATCATCGCTTTAAATCGCCTTAGAGCTGGAGCTGTCTCATAGGCAGGTTTTGAGAAATGAGGTTTTTTTCTTTCGAAGGTGCTTGGGAAACTTCTGCTGGGACTCCCAAGTGACGGGGCCTTTGTCCGGGAGGAAGGAGCCGGCCTCGGAGGGTTATCCATCAGCGTGCTGCGGCATCTTTCACAGCCCTAGTTCATCAAAGAGACGTTCACAGCCCCGTCTCGCTGGCCGGCCCGGGGTCGGGCAGTCGTGATGTATTGTTGGGCTGACGGATGGCATGCAAGCTGAGGGTGGATTTATGGGGAGCACCTCTTGTGAGTAAACCCTTAGCAGGCAATGTGCTGGCTTTTAAGAGAGTCTTCCCGTAGATGCATTAAATATGGTTACTTTCAAGTTTGTGAAAATGGATGAGAATTTATTTTTATCTCATGGAAGAAAGGTGTATATCCAGGTCAGGATGGCTGTCACCCAAGTAGATGAGATGCTGTCTCAGTATTTTATTTTATTTTTTTTCAGTGGGACGAAGGCCTGGTTCTTTGGTACTCACAAGGATTATACTACATTACATTACATTACATTACATTACATTACTGTGATGGGTCCACAGTTTAAGTGTAGAAGTAGTAATTGTCAAAGTGACAAAAGCTGCATGGAGTATAACTTAAGTGATTTTTTAAATTTTTTTTTTTTAGAAATGGACGAGAAACCTAAACTAAAACCCAGTTTTTAGTGGTGTTTTATGGGGAATTGCTATACCTTCTACCCTAGTGTAATTATGGCAACTGATGCATATTTGTAATTAAAGCTATTGACATCTGTAGAAAAGTATTGCAATGGTGTACAAACTTGGGATAAATTGGAGTTACCAAAAGAATGTAGGGGTGAATATTATGAAGAATTTCTGAAGGCAGTATTTCAAAAATCCTGCTTAGATTTTGGATAAAGGGAAAACAGACAAATATGGAGTCTGAATTACCTTCTGTCATTTCATTTTTTGCTATAAGTTTGCAGAAAACAAACACATCGTAACAGGAAAAGTGTTTTGATTGGCAAGGTTTTGTTATATGAATGTAAGTAGGCTTCCAGTCTCTTAGTGCTCTGGGTTTTCCTAGGGATGCAGAATTTATGATTATTTTATCTCTTGGCAGTATTTCTTTGCTTTCTCTGAAGTCTGTAGAAAAATAGTTTAACAACATTGTCCCTATAACGTGAAGATTTTGCTGGAAGTTTTGATAGTCT
The DNA here is from genome assembly GCA_013401275.1 of Pandion haliaetus. NCBI lineage: Eukaryota > Metazoa > Chordata > Aves > Accipitriformes > Pandionidae > Pandion > Pandion haliaetus. The sequence goes on along the minus strand of VYZV01007837.1, from coordinate 13,365 downwards.
GGCCTAAAAATCTCTGTTTATGTTGCTAGAGCACTCAGATTTTGGAGTCGAATAAAAATAAGAGATGACTACAAGTACAAGGAGCTAGTGCTTGCTGCGGGCTTGGTGTGCCATGTACTGAACAGAGTGCACTGGGTGTTTGGCAATGTTGACTTCAGTGAATGCTGTAAATCAGAGGCAACCTTTTATAATTCTTACAAGAGGGTATGTTGTTGTCTTTTTTTTTTTATATATATATATTAATGTGCATTTGATAACTAGGTAACTGGGCTGGTCTGCTTTAAACACGGTAAATGAAAGGAAAGGTCACTTGTTGGGAGTAAAGGGGAGGAACAAATGACCTGGATTTACACTTGAATATTTCTGGTGAAGGAGACTATTATCTCCTTCTAGATAACTGGGGAAGGATACTCAAAATACGATATCATGTGAATATAGTTATTGCCTGCCTTATATCACTGGGAGTTCTCAACACATCTGGACTGAGAGTAGTTCCAGTAACATTAAAGCGTACTATTTTGGTTGGCACACTGACACTGTGGTATATGCCAATTAGTAATGGCTCTTGGAAGCAGGCAGCTTTAAAACTCTCCCTGAACTATTCCCCAGAGAAATTATTCAATTAAGTACAGCTAAAATTAATGTCCATGGGTTTTGTTCGAATAAAACAAAATAAGCAGCTGGAAAAGGGAAAACTTCTCAGTATGTGCTTTTAAAATAACAACTCTAACTAATAACTGTGTTTGCTGGAATAGATACTGCTGTTTGTTTTCTCAGTGTTGCTCTTTAGCTGTGAATGATCTGATGAGGGCTACCACAGCTGATGGCCTGGGACGGTTCTTTGTCACCGCCATGTATTTTCAAACCACCATCTGCTGCCTCTGGACCTGCTTTCGAGAGGATGAAGTGTTCTGTGTTGCTTGGGGTTATCAAAGTTTGACCCAGATATATAATCTTGTATATTTTGGAATGGATGAGTGAGGCTGCTTGGCTGTGTTGTGAAGGGTGGTGTGTGGTGGAAATGGTGATCCTGGAAGTGTCCTCTTAGTCCCTGGAGCAGACGGCAAGGTCTTCTGTAGCAGAACAAATAGCTTTCTCTTCTTTCAGCAAGTGTTAGCCTTAAAGGTGCTGAAGGTTTGGTGAAGCAGTGGGAAAGGGTTATGCTGGAGGCATGTGCTGGCCCTTGGCCTTCTGAGCTGGGTGCTCGGGCTGCTCTTCACTTCCCAAAGGCAAGGCAGAGGTTGTAGGACTCTGGAGAAGTTTGTTCTTTCCAGTCTGTGCATTTTTCACTGTTATCAGGAACTTGGGGAACCAGGAGCAATCCTGGTCCTGAAGGAGTTGTTCCCCTGCAAGGATTCCTCAGGGCGGAGAGCTGGCATGGCCTGGAGTCCACAAGGGTATGTTGGGAGAAGGAGGACCTGCTGCTGCAATAGCTGATGCATCGAGTGCCTCAGGCTACTAACCTGAGCATGGAGGGCAGGCTGGAGCTGGTCACCAGCTGTGTGGGGGAGAAGAGCTGTCCTTCCCTGCCTGCTTTCCTGGACACAAACCAAGTCTGCCAGCTCCTGCCCTGTTCTGCCTGGAGATCCTGCCGCCCAGCTGCCCTCCTCTTTGTCAGCAGAGCCATTGCTTGGCAGTGCGGACACAGGGAAGGGCAAGCGACCTCTTTGTGCCACCTGGACCCCAGCAGAGCTGCAGGGGAAGCAGCAGGAGGTGAGATCCCCTCTTGCCTCCCTGTAGCACCGGGACTGCTACGTACACATGGCATGTAGTAAAACACGTTCTCAGCAGAAGGCCACAAGAGGTGTTCTCAACCTCATTTTCTCCAAGGACCATCAAGCCCCCATGAATTAAAGGAGCCAAAGAGTGAGACAGCAGAAACACAGAGGAACAAGTTGGTTTGCTCCCTTGGAGATGTTAGTATTTTGGGGTTTTTTAATACTTATGTCTGCCAAAGAAGAGATTAAATGTCATCAGTTTAATTTGGGGAGGTGGGAGGAGGAGTCTTGGTCTTTGCTTGAAATGCAAAACTCATCACAGCAGAAAGTGTTGGTATCCTGGCATCCTGAGCAGCACAGAGCTTGGATCAGCATGAACACCAGTGGGATTTTGAGTATTACCTTGGAGTTGAACAGTGAGGAGAAGCCCATGACTGCACTAACACATTGCCTGTGGCATGGAAAGCTGCACACGTCAGAGAGCCTGCAAAAAACAGGCATGGCTAGCAGTGATGGAGAGAAATTAAGATTCTTGGCTTTGTATTTTTTACTGCGTTTTTTTCTTTTCACTCTGCTTTGACATTACAGCTGCCACATCATGCTAAGGTTCTTTAGGTGTCTGATGTACTTACATTAGTTGCAAGCAATCTTCATTTCATACCACTGGCATTTTGAACAATGCTTGCTTTCTTATTAACATGTAATTATGGGGTTTGGACATATAGAGGTTGGCATTCAATATGTGATTCATTTCTTTGGTATCTAGCTCTTCTCCTGAGGCACCGGAGACCTGAAGGAGGGAGAGAAAGCCTGCTTGGCTTCTCCACTAAATTCCAGCCTTATTGTAATTTTTTTTGCGTAGCATAAAACGATATGGATTTTAGTTCTCTGTATGTTTTTCTTAAGGCTGACTGCAGTCTTCCATGACTCACAGTGGGGTATACCATGGAGATGCATTACTCATCGATAAATACTATCGAGTGATCTGTAAATTTAAATCCATGGAAAATCCAAACAATTCCAGGGAAATGTTTGGTCAGCAACACCGTTCTGCTAAACTGCGACCAAAGCCCAGATTTGTTTCTCTCTGCCTGTGCTGTTTCATGTGGCCGTTTTCACTTGGCTTTTGGGTTTCTTACTCTACAGACAGTATGAGGACGACTCAAAGGTGGCATTGCCAAAACCAAATGAGGCTTTTTATGTGTTTTAAATAAAACAAAAAAACCCAGTTCATGTAAAGTCATGTATGAAAGCAGAACTGGCTGTGCAAGAGCCTGTTCTACTTTGTGGGAAGAGACAGTCATCCTTCCTAGGGACTCCATGAGTTAAGGAGAATGATTAAAAAAAAAATTTCATGCCTTCAGAAAGATGGTGCACCTGTGTGGGGCATGGGTAGAAACAGGGAGATACCGGATGGAAAGGCAACTAGATCATTTTCCTGCTCTTGAGTGGAGAAAGAGTAGGAAAAACCCCACATAGTTTCCTGCAAAATAAAATGTATTGTTCCTGAAAATGGCCTAGCTCTCCCTCTCTGCCACTGCCTGGCTTTCACTCCTTTAATGAACTGCTTCACATTTCTCCATAATGAGTTGGCTTGCTTTCTCACAAGCTCCTTAACGGGAGAAGCAGCAAGGAGGGGTCCAGGGTTTGGTAGCTTGGTTTCTGGTGCCCTGGTGATGAGAGCAACAGCATCCATAGCTGTTGGTTAGGATCATCTCCTCCATGTCTGTGTGCTGCAATTCATATTGTAACTTGTAATCTCATAAGTTATGCCTTTTTTGGTTAAAATGTGCAGTGTTGATGCACGTGCCGTAACTCTGGCATAGCTTACTGCTGTTTAGTCCCTGCAAAGAAAGATGCAGTATTAATTTTGTGTCTTCAGTATGATCTTATCACCTAGCAGTTGACTTGCTCCTCTGTCTTCAGTGTTGCTGGAACAGAGTGGGGCTGGCTAGGCACTGATGGGGTCTTGGCACTGCGGTTGGAAAGGGAGGAAAGGTGGAGTGGTTGAGTGGGCTGGAAAAGGGGCTTTTGCGCTCTGGAGACTTTTGGGCTTCTTGTTTTGTTGTCAAAACTGAGAATTTCATTTGCAAGCTGAAAGCTGATTATTTGCTTCAAGCTGATCAGGGATGTGTTTCAGCATAAAGGGCATCATCAAGGAGGTAAAACACTGAAGGTCCAGGCGTGCAGAGTGCTCTGGGATGTACTGTTTTTGTCATCTGTCAAATGGTTTTCCAGTGGAAACTTCCCTTGGAAAACTTCTGACCAGCTGTAGAAAGACTTGATGGCTGAGTTGACACAGAAGATGGGCCTGCCAGAGAAGTCCAATTTCAAACCCATAGGAAGGGTTGTTAGAAAAGTCAACAGAGAAGTTGGGAATATGGGAAAGGCAGATGGTGGTTGTGATGGAGGACCTGTGGTCTCTGTGTTGTGTTGCTCAACAGGACTGTGGGCAAATTCAGAGCCTGAAGCTTGCAGCCTTTTTGAGGAGGAATAAAGGAGAAAAGCAAAAGGATCTATTTGGACACAGCAGACTGCTCCAGCACCTGGCTTGGGTTCAGCTCAGGGTTTGCTTTCCCATCCTGCGCGAGCCCTTAGCGCAAGAGACCAGCTGTAGCATGATGTATGGCAGTTTCCCGGAGAGATGACTTACGACTCTAACGGGTGGGATTCCCATATCATGAGAGGCTCTGAAATTATCCATGCTCTGGCTGGAGAGAAGCAGAACCAGCTTTTTACAGAAGGCACCAGTGTTTTTAGGAATTGAAACAGAATGTTTTTGATTTTCATGGCAGCAGCAAAGTCTTCGAAGGAAAAAGGGTATGAAGAATGAACTTTTTTTCTGAGAAATTCCTAGGATTACATATAATTTCTTCTGCTCAGTTTTTTATCATCTGCCTTCTATTCATGTGCTTTGCATAAGTCTTTATTTTTCTAGCTATTAGCAGATGTGATTTTAAAGATGTGTGTAAATACACCCTTACCGCTGCTGCCAGGTTATTGTTCCACTCCAATTTCAGGAAAGGTTTTTACGTTCTGGTAGTCACTTTTAGCACAGTCCTTCTGAACGCACACACGTAGAAAGGGATGGACCTCAGAAATCTGTAGCAGCAAAATGTGATGCTAGTGTGACTTACAATGCAGTCATTTAATTCAGAAATATTCTAAAGATCATCTTTCTCAACCTCTAAAGTATCATTTGAGATTGCAAAGCCAAGCATGAAAGAGCAAAGTAGAAAGTGCTTATGATCCAGGGTTCAGACCAGTAACTTCACTATTCATTTTCCATTTCCCATTTCAACAAAACTTTGATATGGAATATTTAACATTTACATACTCACATCTCTGTGAGTCTTGTGTTGATCTGGGTCAATCAATGGATTCTTGATTTTTTAAAAGTTGACTGTAGGCATTGATAGTGCTTCAGCTTGCTGTGACCAGTGAAGCAATTCAACGAGCAGGTTTTTTTTAAATGCTTTGTGTTCAGCTGCAGCTTAGAAGCTTTAATTTTCTGGCTGTGATAGCTGATGCAGCAAGTCCAGATCTGATTAAATGATTTTTGTATGTGTTTTTATGGGCAAAAATATGTTCTAAGTTTAATGCAAAATATTAAAACCAAAATCAGTTTGGTGTTTGTTTTTAAAAAGAACAGAAGGAATTTTTCCTCACTTTGCTCACGCTTTCTCCAGCAAACACCCCTCTCCTCCTCAGGAGGTGGAACTAATGTTGGAACTGGAGAGTGCTGACTGACTGTACAGCTGCTGCTTCCGTCCTCTCCCACCTCTTCCACAGTGATGCTTCATCCAACCTCGACCTGCGCTCAGCCTGGCTGCTCTGCATTGCTCCAAAATACGTTGCCTAAGATCAAAAACGGCTGCTGTGGGATTTTTAACAAAAACATTCAAATATTTCAGAATATATCAACCTACATTTTTTTTCTGTCATCTGCTTTCTTTGCTGTTCCCTCATTGTGCATTTTCTTTGCTTGTAAATCCCCTGCGTGGAATTCATCCCAATGTCCTGAAGGGCTGCACGTACTCTCTCCATTGCTGGTCCCATAGCTGGAGGAGCAAAGGCAGGACTGCAGACGGGCTTGTGTCCACTTTTGTGGACTATTGTCCCGGTTTAAGGTATATGCATATTGATCTGAAATCTGTAAAGCCCACCATTAGTTTTGCTGTCTGATATATACAAGGCTTCTGAAGAAATCCTGCCCTTTTGAGGGCTCCAGCCCAAACGTTACAGCTTTGATCACCAGGAAAAGCATCCAGATTTGTAGAGATGGGTTTGTGTTTCACTGCCACAGCCTCACAGGGACAAGGTGAGGAGAATTGGTAGTGCCCACGCACCTGCCTCTGCCTTCTTGTAGAAACCTGCTGCTTTTGTGCTGGCGTGTTTGGCTGCCTTGGCTGCTGGTGAGCTCAAAAGCCAATGTACCTGCTTGGCTGATGGCTGCGACCCTAGCAAAAGGACACATGTGCAGGGACGAGCAAGGCTGCGACACCGGTTTTCAAGCAGAAGTCCCTGCTGATATAGGAGGTCCTGTCTGAGCTCATCTCCCAACAGATGAGAACTCTTCAAGCTTCTCCCACTTCAGCTGGGCTTAAGTTACTCAGATTTTAATACTAGTATTGTGCAGTAGGTTTTATCTTCTGCTTCAAGATACTCCTTCACTGAAAGAAGACCTTGGCTAAATTTGCGTTACCAGTTTAAATGCGGTTTGCAGTGCAGTGTTACAGAAATGTCCTTTGTGAGGTCACTGGCAGACCTCCAGCAGCCTGCTTTTCCCGTCTGCTCCCTTCCTACAGGGGAACCTTGCTCCTTCCCCTTTTTCAGGTTTCTCTCTATTTTTTTAAACTTGCTCCTTGGCTAGTCAGGTAAATAAGAGGTGATAGAAAATTTTTCATCCCGAAGGGTTGCAGCTGTGTCATCTGTCAGTAGAGGTGGTCCTCAGGAGCCTACTGAGAGCTAACATAGGATTGTTGGTGCTCTAAAGGCTTCCTTAGCCCTGGAGTTGGTTTTTTCTGGTAGCAGCTCTGCCTACCTTAGAAATTCATTACTAGTTTTCAGTTCTGCTTTAAACAGCATGTATTTCCGTTGTGTTTCCTTTGCATTAGAGTGTGGAGAAATTCTTTAATTTATATGAAGGTTGAGAGCTGCTCTGACAGTGTGTTGGCGGGGGTGGAGGGGTGGATGGATGTTTCTGGGCCAGCTGTTGGTGGGGGTAGAGGGGTATATGTTTCTCTGCAGGGTGTTGGTGGTTGCAGGGGCACTCTGGTCTGGGGAACCTGCTGGGCTGGAATCCCGATTCAGCTGGTGATGGGGTAAGAACCTCCCTGTGCTTTCTTCCCATGCCAGCCCCAGCACAGCTGCGGAGGGGAAGACCCTGCTCAGACCTCCTGGTTGTGCCATGAGCACCCCAACATTTCTGGTCTTAACTGCACGTTACAACAAAGGACAAACAACAAAGTGGCCTGCTTCCCTGAAACCTGGCTGTATTAAGAGACGTACAGATATGGGGAAATGCTTCTCCCAAGCTGTACAGTCCAGTTCTCTGGTTCAGAAATGGCTCCTGCTGGTTGGTCTGAGAGGGGGATGGCTTGTGCAGGAGGATGGTAAAGCAGAGGCTCTAGACATAATCCCAATTGTAATGCCTTGAGCTTTGAAATAATGACAGAAAATTTTCCTGCTTGCATTTGTTCTCATTTAGCTACAGCTTGTTCACCAGGATGTTTTTCAAGGAGGGTCTGGTCAGTGTTGGCAAAGGAAGGTCTTTTATTTCCCAAGCATGCTTATCACTTTGTCCTTGACAACGATGGGAACTTTCGGCACTTTTTTTCATTTAGAGGCAAACATGAGAAAGCCTGCCTTTGCAGGCAGCATTGTACTGGTTTTCCTGTGTGCTGAATCATGCAAGACAGATAAAGTTTCCCCAAAATGTTGTTGGCTTTGCAGATGTTAGACCTGGGAAAGTTGGGTGGGAGGAGAATTAATATCTGAACTACGAATTGAAAAAATCTTGCAGTTCAAATAAAGTATCTGCCATCACTTGGGAAAAAGTGTTTTTTGTAGGACGAACAATAAAATCTTGAGTATTATAAACAAGTTCACAAATATGGAGGGTCTGTGTCTGGAATAGAGCAGTATTGGTGGGGTGATGCTGCTTAACCCCAGGAGTGGTGAATGGTTTAGGTCTACAGGATAAAATGGAGGCTGCACAGACAGAGGAACAGTTGATGTTTGCCCTCTGCCCTCCCTTCATGTGAATACTTAGATGGTTTAGGCTGCAGGACATGAATCAGGAGCTCATGTTTTAAGAAAGATGTATATTTTCAAAGTACAAGATTTTTGAGATGCTGATATCATTTTACATAGGGATTTGCTGGAGATGGTAGAGCACTTGTGAGGCAGACTTAAAAAGCATACATTAGAAGGATGATGCTTAAATCTCCTAGCTCTCCGGGAGAGTAAAACCTCCATGCTACGTATGCCTTTGAAAATTTCCTTCGTGTCTTCAGAACTTTGATTATTTTATATTTGTTTTCTATTATCCGTATGTATAATCAAACTGGTTTTATCTCTGTATCTAGAGCAGTGCTTGTTACCTGGTAAGATTTGAGGACCTAGGCACCCTGCATAGTTGCTGCAGGAAGGTGAATTTTAGAGGAAACCATTCTGTTTCAAGCGCTCTTATAAAAGTGATGGCCAGCAGAGGTGTACAGGTGTTCTTGAGAAGCTGCAAGAACTAATGTCAGATATTGGCACCACCTTGCAAGCTCAAGGTTTTATTCCAGTGTCACAGGGAATTTTTGGAAGTACAAGGAACGCCCTTTTTAGTGTCATCCACTTGTTTCCAGTAGAGATATTTGGGAAATAGCTTGTTTGAAGGAATACAGGATTATGATGCATAAAAATGAACAGTATATTAGTATATCTTGCTAGCTGAACACTGTGTGCTCTAACTTCTGCTTTTGCTTACGGTCCGTTAAACCTGGATGTTTCAGCAGAGCTGCAGCACAGAGATGCAGTGTTAGGATCTGCCAGAGTACAAATGAGTTGAGAGCGCAGCAGCCGCCAGCTGGCACGGTTCTGTCCCTGACCTGATCTCAAAAGACAGGCTAGATTTATTAAGACAGTGATCAATAGTGGGGAAAGTGCTAGAAGTGTAACCAGAGCAAGATGCTTTGCAATAGCATTCAGGTTTTGGCTGGTATCCTCCTCCTGATTTATCATGCACAAAAAAAGCCATTCCTACCTGCAGAGTAGAAAGCCACTCAAAAGCAATGTATTCATACACCTAGCAAGAAGCACTGGCTGTGTGTTTCAAGAAAATTAGAGCATAACAGGCAGCAAGAAGGAAATTTGGTGTCTGAATGTGGCTTTTAATTTTCAGTGTTAAAAAACCTCAGCCCATCAACCACTCTTGGTGTAGGCCTTGTACCTGGTCCGATTTCTGTGACTAAATTAAAGTCATCAGTTTAATGAGATTGAATGTGGGTTGGCTTGAAATTTTCCTTTCCCCTCTGTTAAAAATAGATGTACGAGAAATTTTGCTCACTTTCCTCTTCCCAGAGGATCGTCTGGGCTGCAAGCAGAACTGCCATCCGTACATCTCAGTAATTGAACCAAGGTGGGACTTCGAGTGTATCCTCTGTGGTTGCTTGGTTGGGACCACACCAAATGCTCTCAAAAGCATTTATGAAGATGGTGATTCTGGATGTGTTTTAATGACTATGTAATGGCCAAGTGTTGAGATGCTCTGTTCCAGGGACTGAAATTTCAGATTTCCTATAGCATATGCACTAATTATCTTACTTTGGCTAGTGTATGGTGGCTGCCATCATCTTACACTTCATGGCTACCTAGGCTGATCCTGCTGTTTCAGGCTGTGTTTTTTTCCTCCACTCTTGCAGTGGAGGAGCGCGCTGAATCTGAAGTCAAAGTCTCTGTAGTACTTCTCAGGATTTGGACTTTACAGTGCATGTGGATCACTGGTCTGTCATACTGGAAAATAAAATGGTGCAGCTGGTTTCCATTTTGGAGCCTCCAGCAGGAGCGTGCTTGTTGAGCAGTGATGCTAATTGGAGATAAATGCTCATGTTTCTCTTTCCCCAGAGATCATCGATGACCTCACTAACCTGGTTGAAAACACAGATGACAAGCTTCGCAACCAGACGCGGCATGTGAAGTTGGTGGATAAGAAATCAACATCCTGTGGTAGGAAATGGCTCGAGCACAATCCTGTTATTAAATGATGAGAAACCAGTCTAGCACTCAGAAGCTGGGTGCAGTGTGTCCCCCCAAGGACAGCTTCTTTTAAAAGTTAAAAAACCCCACCTCTCCAGACTCAAACGTGACCTTAGCTGCCATTGCAGGTTCGACTCACTGCACATGCTGTGTGTTGATATAGTTAACTTCTTTAAGCCATTTGACTCCAGCATTGCACAATATTCTGATTGGAAATTGTAGAACTGTATGAAATCAGTTTGGTACGTGTTAATTAGGTTTAAAAAACTTGCTGGCTACCAGCTCTCACAAACTGGTCACAGCAGGGAGTGATGCCGCAGGGACATTTCTGGTGGTGTCCTGCAGGAATGTGTTCTCAACCAAGTGGCATTCACAGCTTGCTAGACATGAAATGCTTGCTGATGAGTCTTCAAGCTATGTGCGGGGTGCTAAAGCTGAACTGGACTCTTTTCATATCGCCAAAGCAAGGTTATACATCTCAAGAGAGTGAATGCAGGTTTCCTCTATAGGATGAAGACCTGGGATTTTTGATAGCAATGACTTTGGGAGGATGCTGTGGGTGATGGCAGCAAATGTCTTTATCTTGGGAGGATGAGTGACACTGAGGAGTGACTGGGGGAGGATGTCCATGGGGAGGTGGTGGTAGTGAGACTCTTCTGGAAATAGCATCTCCACTTTTGGTGTCCGTGATTTGTTTTCAGCACACTAGAGGACTCAAAAGGCTAACAAGAATAATATATGCTCTGTAGAAATTTGACTTAGAGCCAGAAGTTAATGAAATTTGGCTTATGTAGTTTAGTAAAGAGAAATTGAGAACTGACTTGGTCACATATCTGGGTGGAGGAAGGGTTTCTGGCTGGTGGGGAGCTTTTATTCTGTAGAGTGATGATCTAGCAGCAAAAGTGACAGAGCTCAGACTGGCAATGAGACATTTTTCAAGCACTGAGGATATATTTCGGGGATTGATTTAGCTCTCCATCAGCAATAACTTTTTGAAAGCTTGGGTGATGTAGGTTGGTGAAAGTCTCTGGCTTCTTCTGGAGGTTAAAGTTGACTTGTCAGAGACATTTGTCTATAATTTCTCTTGTACAAACTACAGAGAGAATTAAAGGTGTGACTCCAGAGTTCATGACTGATTTTTTTTAGTTTAGATATTTAATGTTGACACAAGATGGATTTAATCTAAAAATAACTGCACTTGAATGATTCTGAGTACCCCTGTGTGGCTTTGGAATCTCCCCTTAATTTCTGTGGCTTCATTTTCTGCAGGCATACAGGGAAGCGTGATGTGAAATGCCTGCACAGGGCAGGCAGTGCATCCCATTTCATACAGGACAGCTTCTCCCTCCTTAGGTATTTCTCCCCCCTTTTTAGGTTCTGCATGCAAATGCAGCCCCCAGACAGTGTTGCTGGATAATGAGCCTGTCTCTTTAACTCTGAAACCCATGCTGGCTGCGCTGGGGAATTTGAGAGGAGGAGGAGGAGGATGGGAGAGGCGAAGGCTGGGAGGATCCTGGGCTGGATTCCTTGGGGGTGACCTCTCTCACCCTTTCCACATTGAAAAACATTTTTCTGCAAGGGGTGGTGAGAAGCGCTGCCTCTTGGTGCCTGTTCCCTCTGCTCCAATAGGTCTTCCTGTGTTTGCATAACAATTTGGGCATATGTAAACACTATATTGCCTCAGATAGCTGTTTTATTCTGCCTAAGCATGAGTTTTAGAACAATAATGTTGGAAGACCCAGGCTTTAATGGCATTCTTCCCATCCCTTTTCCACCCTTATCCCTAGCGCTGAAAATTAACTAGCTTAATAAGATCAGAAAAACTCTCTGCGTATGTACAATTATTCCTTGAACAAAGCTAAGCAGCGGGAAAACTGGCACCTGCTAGGTAATTTTTTAAAAGTGCTTTTTTTCCCCCCTCCAACATTTCATTTAAATTGATAAAATCTTTAGTAACTCTTTGTTTTCAGCATGTTACTTTGGATTTAAACTGGGGTGAAGTTCTCAGTCTTCCCCCTTGACCACCCCTTCCTTCCCTGGGATGCAGATGTTTGCTTGGACCCAGTCTCTGCACTATTCCAGCATGTGCCTGTTTCCATGTTTTTGCCTCATTTTTGAAATCATGATGTCTTTTTATTTTTCTGATGAGTGCCTGTACTGGAGCCACTGGCTGTGGGTACAAGCAGAGCAGCCTGGCCTGAATAGTGGAATAATCACCCTTTTACGAGCAAGAATGTAACGCATTAATGGGTGTGTCTTTGTTAGCAGCCAGTATAATAATAAAATCAAAGTATTGCTGATGAAATCCAACTTTAATCAATATTTCAACATCTTGTTCTCATGCAAACATCGTTTCAAGCTTTGGAGGTTGTCTCCAGCGACCAGCGTGATTTATGCTGTGGGCATCTGTCCCTCGGTGCTACCTGCTCTGCACAGGCATTGCTGGGTGCAGAAGCATTGCAGAGAGCAGTGTCTGCACCTCTGGCTGTATTCAATCCAGGCATAAACTTTCAGGTTGCTTTGGGTGGGTTGTTTCATTTGCAGCTTATTTTCAATGCTATTTCTCTTGCTGACTCAAGAGCTGTTGACAATCCCACCCCTTGCTTCTGCCCAATGAAGGCTGCCCCGGTTGGAGCCCATCTCCCTTGGTGGCCCTGGGCAGCCCCACACTGGTGTCAGTGGGAACTCCCAGGGATTGCAGCGGAAGAATAATCATGGGATATACTCAAGTCTGCTGCATTTATGAAATTATTGTTGAAAATCATCAGTCATCTGCAGGCAAATGTTTGCACACTGCTTGGCATTGTTTTATTTCTTTTCAGCATATGCTGGGCATTTAGGAGGGATGTTAGGACATACATATTTCTTAGATTTCAGAAATTTTTGCATTGAGCTTTCACCAAAATGTACACACAAATCATTAATCCCAGGTTAGGCTGCCTTTACCAAATTTGCTACAGGAATGCCTGCGCGGACAATCCTAACTTTTCAGTTTTACCACTGGTTCTCTTGGGTTTGTTTGTCCCCCCTCTCCCAGTTTGCATACTGCTGGGGGGGGGGGTGTGTGTGTTGTGCAGAGTAACACTCATTAACCATTTCTCGCTAACTTTTTTATTAGATACTTTAACCCTCAGAATGTCCTCTTAAGAGCTCCATTTAAAAATAAGTAAAGAAATTAAAGTATAATTGAGGTTGAGATGCTGAGGGAGGTGTCATGGTTTAACCCCAGCCGGCAACTAGGCACCACACAGCCTCTCGCTCACTCCCCCTGCCAGCAGGATGGGGGCAAGAGAATTGGAAGGGTAAAGTGAGACAGGATCAGTTTAATAATTTAATAATAATAATAATAAAATTGTACTGAAAAGCAAAATAACAGAGAGAAATAAAACACAAGTGATGC
>VYZV01007836.1:115930-130767 GCA_013401275.1 Pandion haliaetus | reverse complement strand
AGTGATGCAATGTAGTGGAATGAAAGAATCCAGCTTTCTTTGGGGACGGCTCATTTTTCCATCACTCGATGGGCTAAAACTGTCATCTCTTGAAACTGAAGCGTTGTGTTTCTGTGTTAGTACTGGTTAGATCCTGCTGGCCTCCTGCAGGATTCAGTAGGAAAAGCTCTTTGTTCTTTGTGGGAATGAGGCAGAAAAATTGTAACACAAGGATATTTTTAGAATCCTTTAAACTTTTTATGTATTTTTAGTTGCTTGTGTATGTTACAGACTGGCTAATTGCAGGGTGTAGTACAAGGTTACACAGACCTTTATTTAAGATGATCTGTACAAGTTACTCATGGCTTCACAGAGAACCTCAGAAAGCACAAGAGAATAGCCAAAATCTGTTTTAAAATCTAAAAGTTATATTTGTTAAATCAATGGTTTGAACATCCAATAATGTGAAACCTTGAAGGAAATATTAAGAAAAAGGCCCAATCACAGCTATGGATCATCAGCTTCCAAATGGGTCTGCATTACTGGTCTCTTTTATAGATCCATTTTTACAGGTGCAAATTCTTACCATTTACCTGCAGATATGTGTCTTCGGTTTTGGGTGATGTCTTGAGTGTTTTCTCTGGGAAAAAAAGTTTCTATGTGTATCTGTCTGTATGTTCTTTTTATTTGTGCAAACAGGAAATGTCTTCACAGTTATGCATCTCACAAAAAAGTCTGGTCTCTGTGGAGCGAGATTGATGGAAGTGAGTTAGGAAAATAATTACCAGTAAAAAAGAAAGCAGTGGAAAGATAGCATATCTGACATAAAAGTAGAGTTTTGTTTTTGAGACTGAAACTCATTTTCAAATGGAGGTCAGAGTATCATAAGTTTTTCCCTGAGCAGGTCTTTGGTCTCACCTTGTACGGTGTGTTCTGGTTTTATTTGTGTAATGCATTTAAATAATTTTTCTTGATGCTTGTTTTGTTTGAATAAACATGTTTACTGAGCTTGGTGTGAGGTTGCTGTGAGGTTAGGAGGTAATGCAAATTTTGAAGCTTCGCTAGGAATATAAGTTTACTGACCTGTGTTTAATAAACAAGAGCAATGATTTATTACAACAGACCTCAGTGATGGCTGTAGGACTTCTTTTTAATGATAGGGATTCAATGCAAAATCACGCTTCTGGCATTCACCAGTCACACTCTGTCCTGGTTTGTTTTTGCGAGGTCACTCAGTGTCACTATGGCCTCTCTTCTCCTCACCAGGGGACAAGCACCCTGAGAATAATATTCCTGACTAATATTTTGACATTCTTCTGTTGCAAAATTCTCAGCCTACACAGGCACTCCTGGAACGTAAAGTGAAAACCTCAAACGTGTTGACTCACCAACTGCACAAGCGTACTACAAAATTATGCATTAGCTCACACTGATTAAAATTGATCTCATCTAAACAAATTAAGGGGTCTGATCTCTCATCCATATGCATGGCTAATTCTCATTAATGCTAATAGGGGGTATATGCATACATGGATGGGAGAACAGACCTCTGAGGCTGACTGTTCAGTTTCAGTTTGGTTTATTTTCTACAACAGCAACAAAACATTCGGTGTTAAGTGTTTCAGTAATTTAGAGAAGGATCAAAGGGGAGAAAGGTCAATAACATACCTTTTCTTGTACCTTACTGTGGTAAATAGATAAAACAATATGTCCTATCTCTTGTAAGCTGGGAGGCAAGTGGTGGTTTTTACCTGCTGCTGGCTTTTTATAGTATCTACTAACAAATTCAGGCTTATATGCCTGTGTTTTCAGACAGAAATGAGGAAAACACTAAAAGCAATAATGCTACAAAGTTTCATCCTCCCGAAACAGTGAAACATTGATTTATATTGAATGTCTTAATGCCATCTTCATAGTTTTACAAACTATAAATGCCATTTACTGTATTTGAACATGTGCCTGTGCTACATACAGCATATCAGCTATAACGTCACCTAAAGAACTCCTGTGATTTAGTCATTTGATAGTCAGTTAAGTGTTCTCAGAACACAGTCTGTCAAAATATTTTAAATATTTGTATAATACTGTAAAAATAGTGTCGTGCATATGTTATCAGACAGTAGGGGCTTAATTAGCATTCTTAACAGCCTGAGCTACACTGGGATAGGGAAAGAGGTGCACAGTACAAAGACTGTACAACAAAGGGAGTTTGTTCTCTGGGTACAAGGTCTTTCAAACAAGCATGACTGAGAGAGGCTCGTCTGGATTGTTTAAATTGTAAGAATTGCTAAGTAAGAATTATTTGATTCATGAGTACTGAAACACACCAGTGACAGGTTTTTGTCAGTGCTGGTACCTTGGAAAGCTCAGGATCTGTTCTGGGCTAGACATTGCATGATGGAAGGCTGCAAAACATGACCATGTGCGTGTCTGTTCTCCTAGGCACAACATGGAGGGGCTCTGGCTATGGTACTGGCGACCTAAGCCTGGGATCCTAGTGGAAAATTAAACCACAGGATGTGATGGGGGCTTACAGAACTGAATATTTTAGATTAGTTATCATGGGTGAGGTAGCCACAGGGACAGAACCACACTGCTTAGTGGCATACAATGTAAAACATATTTATGAGTAGAACGGGATCTCTGTGCAAGGATGTTCTCCATGAGGGGCTATTTTTCTCGCTGTTTATTGCGTTCTAACATAGCTGGTTGGTATAAGCCACCAACGGCTTCATTGGTCAAATCACCTCAGGCCAATTTCTTTTAATTTCTCCATAGCTAATGCCGTCTGGATGTTGTTCCACAAATTTGTTATGAGTTTATCTGTGCTTCTTTGTTTCATTTCTATGCGTACCTAATCATTAGAGCAGGTCAGGTGTAGCCCAGAGCTTTGGGCTAAGCCCCTCCATAGCAATTACCTGTGCTTGGTTTGTTTTCATACCACAGTCATGTAACAGTTCAGGCTGGGCACTGGGCAAATGCAATCAAGGTCTCAATTACTTTAGTGGTGTTTTCAGGTAGGCTTTACACTTTGGCATTTACCATACTTTGGGATCATACTCTCAACTTGCCAATGAGGGAGTGAGGCCTTTCATGTGTTTGTGATTAGAAAGATGTATGATGAAGTGATTCTTCTTCACTTCCCTGCTTCCTTTAACTTAGTCCAGCTTGTAACTTGAAAAGCTATAATCTGTTATACAGCATCACCAGAGTCATCTAGACAATTTTTGAAAGGTCTGGGATCTTGAGTTCTTCATTAATGTTAAGGACAGAGTTATGTTTTTTGTCTTGCATTAGTCTACAAAGGCACCAACTCCCATGAATTAACAAAAGTAATAACAATGTGCTTGAGTGGCAACAGAGCCTTTGAAACAGAGTTCTGTTCTGTACAGTGCTTCATGGTCACTCAAGGAGGTCACTGTCAATCACTTAAAAAACTGAACACCTTTGCGCAGTAAGAGGTGAGTAATACGGATTTGAAACATAGTCAATAATTGCTTCGATAGTGCATGACCCAAAAATGAATCAGTTACTTTTCTACAGCAGTTTAGAATGTGTTCTGCCAGAAGAAAGAAAAAAAAAAAAGGGAAACCTTGTATGAAATAGACTTAAAATAGATGACTAGGGCTTTTCTTTACATTTTTAAAAGGACAAGCAGAACAGATGTGTGGCAAAAGCAGGTGCTTTTTTTTTTTTTTTTTTTTAATTAGACCTATGTAGTAAAGCATCAGAAAAGTTAAAATGGTATCACCCTATGCAAATACATACAACCATAAATATTGACAAATAAAGTCCTTTATAGAAATTACTTTTCATTTTGATAATTTTTATTTAAACACACACATAACAGAAAATATTCTCCTGACTAACTAAAATCAAAAAAGAATCTTTTAGCCAGTTACTTCTAGTGCTGTATTGGAAGACAGTTCTGTATGTACAAGCAGAAGAATTCTGGAGCGCCTTAAAAATTTCAGTGCTTTGGAAAGTGCTCATGTGATGGGATGTGAATAACATGTTGGGGAATTTATCTTTAGTTAGAAAAAAACACAGATTAAAATTGCAGGTTTTGTAGTGTGTATTTCCTGCAAATGTGTCAGACCCGGTTGTGGCTTAGAGCATAGATGTTAAGAGCAGTTCAGGTTTACCGAGAACTAGAATGACCCAGAGAAGGAGTGACAGAGGTGTACAAGGTCAGCCAGTCCCTGACTTTTGGGGCAGAGAAAGGAGGTTGCCGAAGTAATTAAGGCATAAAAATTAAGAGGAATTATTTAAGATGAAGAAAAAACCTGAGGTTCTTCAATTTGCTTTGCAAATGAGACACATTCTGTGCTGCTGAACCTCCAGGGGTGAGACAGGACACCTCCTGCCCCAGGGACATCTCGGGAGCATTTCCTCTGATTAAACATGCGTGCTGGGCTGGTGGGCTGTCAACATCTTCTCTCACTTCCTACTTTGGGGCTGGTTTTAGGTGGCTCCAACTCTGGGCTGTTGTATTCCTGAAGGCTGCCTGTAGCCAGCTTCTGCAGATTTCCATCTATGATTAGAGAAAGCTATAATGGAGCTGGTTTTGTCTGGGAATTTCAGGGCAGAAGAGAGCTGAAGCTAAGTTAGACTGTAAAGACACATATAAGTCCTTTCTCTGCTGCCTTGCTGAAAAAAAACCAAACCAAAACCAAAACCACTCTCCATGTATTTAGAGTATAATGGTTTTTTTTTCCTTTTGATTATATATTCTGTTTCTCATAGTCTATTTCTTCTCTCAAACAATTGTCTATATACTGTGGAAACCTGTCTTCTTCCAGGAATTTAACTCGGGCAAAACTATTAAATGTGCTGTAGGTTCTAGAGAAACACAATTCCTATCCAACTACTTACATAATTTATTAAAACTACATCCCTTAATCTTATCTCTAAAAACAAATATCCATGCTTCATTAATTGACCAAATTAAATCTGTTGCAAAAATGTAGCTTTTGCAATTTTCCTTTAATAAGAAGGAGAAAACAAGGTCAAATAAAAACAGAATGAGAGGGGTTCATGTGGGAGATTGTAGATTGATTTTTTTTTTGAGACAGAACACAAGGGTTGCATTTCTGTTCAATGCTGGCTCATTTGAGTATTTATGCTGGTTCAAGAAGAACATACTGCTAACAAGATGAGTTACAGAATGTTTTGTAGTTATTCTTATGCATCCATAGTAATGTGAGATGTCATTGAAGAATATGAAAAATTCAAGAATACAACATTTATGGTTGGTAGTGTTAAAACGAAGATGAAAATTTAGATCAATATGAAGATTTATAACAGGCTTAATAATTGGTTATACTTTTAAATGAGAGTAAGCTCTTAGAAAGGCAGGAGAGAGGGTTTTTGGAGGTTTGGTTTTGGGTTTTTTTCTGGAGTATATAATATATACTGGTTTAGATTCAATGAAAATTTTATGATTTCCTAATCTTACACTAATACTTTAATTACAATTCTGCAATCAGACCCAGGAATCCCTTCTGCTCACATAGAAGCAGATAGGCTTCAGTCTTCTTATAGGTAGTACAAAGAATATGTTCATACAAACTTCAGTCTTCTTATAGGTAGTACAAAGAATATGTTCATACAAACTTCTTTTGTGGAATTAGATCATTTGGTTATAATATTTTTTAAGATGTCATTTTTCTTATACTGTAAGCCTGCTTTGTCCTCTCAGTTTGTTGTGGTTTAACCCCAGCCAGCAGCTAAGCACCACGCAGCTGCTTTCTCCCTCCTCCCCCCTCCCAGTAGGACGGGGAGGAGAATCAGGAAAAAAAGTAAAACTTGTGGGTTGAGATAAGAACAGTTTAATAACTAAAATAAAATAATAACAACACAAATATAATAACAATAATAATTATTGTAATGAAAAGGAATATAACAAAACGAGAGAAATTGGAACCAAGAAAAGACAAGCGATGCACAATACAATTGCTCACCACCCACTGACCAATGCATGAGCAGCAATTGGCCCCTCCCAGCCAAATCCCCCCAGTTTATATACTGAGCATGACGTTCTATGGTATGGAATATCCCTTTGGCTAGTTTGTGTCAGCTGTCCTGGCCATGCTCTCTCCCAGCTTCTTGTGCACCTCCTCACTGGCAGAGCATGGGAAACTGAAAAGTCCTTGACTTAAGATAAACGCTACTTAGCAACAACTAAAACATCAGTGTGTTATCCACAGTTTTCTCACATTAAATCCAAACCAGCTACTAGGAAGAAAATTAACTCTATCTCAGCCGAAACCAGAACACAGTTATACTTCGTCAGGCAAAGCAAATTTTTTCATAAATGTAGTTAAGGTTAGATGTGTTCATTAGCAACTGAATTTCCTGCTGCTTCAGTGACGGCAGTAGGATAAAGTTTTTAAATGGTAGGGTTATTTTTCATTCAGCAGTATTCCTTTAGCTTTTTATATACATAAAAAAGAAAAATCCCACAAAAATAGCACTGAACGGGATAATTTGACTTGTGATTGGCACACAGTCCAGGAGTCAATATCTCTTTCTTTTCCTCAGTCTAAAAGGTACTTCATTGTGGGGATGTCATTTTTAATACCCAGTTCTTTTTAACTGATATAATTTGGACTGCCCACATTTAGGTACTTAAGTATTTATAAATGAGGTACTTAATCATTTTATTCTTTGGTACACCATTTGAAAAAGGTGGACAAGACAACTTTTGTTTACCATAATGTTTTATAAATTTGGAAAGGAAATTTGAAGTCTTCAGACAAAGTTCAAAGCTATATTAGGATATAATGAACACGAATTTATGAAAGAGGTAATACAGAACCTTCACAATAATATTGAGTGATTTCTTAACTTGTAACTAGTTTTAAAATTGACTCTATAGTTCAAATGGCTACATTCTTGCACTGATTTGACCTACATAGATGCATGATCAGAAAAATGGAGCAATTGCTGGCAATGTCTGATAATTTATATTTACACAGGAATTTTCTTGAGTGTTTTCCCTAGTTTCAGAAAGAGAGAGAAAATAAGAGAAATGTTTTTAGTTCCTACCAACTATTCTGTTGGATTGCTTTGGTTTCTGAGAAAAAGCAAAAACTTGCACTTTAGATTTTCAAATTTCTTGGTGTTGTTTTGATTTAATAGGTTTTATGACTCATTTGAAGTACTGTGATGCTTGAAGGATTTTTTTTTTTAAGGATTCTTCATGGACTAAGCTAAATTGTTTTGCTGTATGAGAAGTCAGGAGTCTCCCAGTGGTATGGTGAGTTATGGTCTTGCATATATCAGGCAGGGGTGGAGACCAGACATTTGAAAATAGAAGAAAATTAAATTACAGCAGGCTGCTTTATTCTAAAATAATATTGAGTTGAATGCAGTGGAAGTCTAGTAATTTTGGCAAGGACTTAGTGGGGCTTTTTTGAAGGACTAGGAATACACCTCTCAAAGTCTTGCTGCAAGTCTTAGTTGAGGGAATAGCTGGAATTTGCCTAAAATGAGTGGTTTTGTTGGTAAGCTGGGTGCCACCCTTTGGGCTGGAGTCGGCAAAAGCCCTGTCTTGTCACAACTCCTGGTCCAAGACCAGGCTTGTAGTCAGGGCAGTAGAAACTCTTAAGTTCAGTGTTCTTTGTAGCTATGGTCTTCCCAATCATGAGACAAAATGGCATTTCCCATTCTGTTGAGAGCTTCAAACTCCATTGCTTCTAGGGGGATCTTTCTTCCTTCCCTTCCTCCCTTCTTTCCTTCTCTCTCTTTCGCTCTCCTCCTCCTTCTCCCTCTTTTTTTTCCATTTTTTGTAATACAATTCCCTGTACCCCGCTTCTTAACTCATATGCTGAGGCTTAATTTTGATTCCTTATTTTGCTGCATCTTTCCTACTTTTCGTATATCTAACATACAGGAACCTTGCTTTCAGTGCCCCAGAAATCAATATTGCCACATAAAACTTTTGTTTCTTTGTTTTCTGTTTTATAACTCCAGCTACCTTAGTGACTTGTTCAGGACAGGGAGATTTCATAGTCTTTGTAGAATTAAATATATGAGCAAGTATGAGCTGAGCAGCAGCTCTGTTAGCTATGCCCATGATGGACTCATCAATGTACCTGTGCATGTCTAAAGTTGCCTTTTATGGACACAGCAAAACCAACAAAAAACCCCACAAACAAAAAACAAACAAACAAACAAAACTCTGTGAGATTTGAAAAGGGAAGAGCGGTGAGGGAGGGCGGCCGTTTGGCTCCACAGGGTGTTCTCAAGGGCAAGGTCTCTGGGGGTTTGAAGGCATCGGGAAACCCAGTCAGCACCTCCCTGCAAGCCCCCACTCTCCAGGCCAGCTGTGCCCTGGTTGTCTGCTGCTGCTCCTGCCACCACACAGGTCTGACTTGTCCCTAACGGGAAGAAAGCTGTGGCAGGGTTGTGCCTTTGGAGCAGCGCCCTGCTCCCCCAGCACACCTCACTGGCCAGGTCCGAGGCTGGCTCAGACCAACGGGACTGCTCGCATGCTTGAAGTTAGGGCTGGACAGAAGCACTTTGCTGAATCAGAGGCTTAGCCTGCTGATTGATGTCTCTTCATCATACCTGCATTCTGCAAAGCATTCTCTGTCACTTTCGGTTTATTAATTCATATCGTAGTCCTGTACCAGTGATCCAAATATCCTTTATACCTTATATTTCAGTGATGGAAGCGTGTGTCTGAAGTGTGATAACATTAAGAATGGCCAGTTTGTTGGGACATAGATGTCATAGATCAAAGCTGAGCTTTCACTGTAAATCTAGGGGAAATTAAATTTTCAATGACTTATGGCTCTGTTTTCAACTTCAAATACTCCAGTAGGATTTCAAGTTAGACTCTTACAACATTCATACAGTCAAATGGTTGCATAATACAAGGGCACAAATCTAATCCCTAGAAAAGGTTTTTCTGTTGTTGGTGGGGGTTTTTTTGGATTTGTTTAGATTTTAGAAGTTTAAGACAGAAGGTTTTTATTTGTGTTTGTAATGAAATAATAGAAAAAGGCTCACAAACCTCTGGTTAAAAGCAAGGTCTGTTTCACCAACAAAGATTAGTAACAATGGGAGGTAGAGTATTTGAATGGTACATTCTGTTACAGAAAAAAAAAATCCTAGTTTCCTGAAGCCTTTTAAAAGGAGCATTGGTAATTAATTAGCCCTAGATAGTAGTGTTGGACTACTCCAATGTACACAATAAAATAAAACTTGAAAGTTAAAATATAATGAAAATATCAAGTTAAAAATAGTTATGAAACATATAATTACAGAAGGGACTGAGATTTGTTTGACACAACAATGTGCAAAGAAAATCATCTGTAAAGGAAAAAAACCCACCATAGAGCAGAAAAAAAATCAGAAAACTATCAAAACGTTTTTGCGCCTAACTTTTTCAGGGAGAGACTATTATAGTATGTATGATTTGAAGGTGAATAGGCAGTCTCAGGAGCTTAAACCAATTTTTATTGCTGCTAAGGTGGTAAGTTTGAATTCATAATACTAAATTTCATATTGCTACATTGGTTAGTGCTGGACAAATTGTTTTCTGTGTCGAGTGTTTTTCTCTCTCTGATAACAAAGTCTATCCTATTTCTCAGAAAGTTCATTTATGATCTGCTGAAGAGTGGGTGTTCCACCAGGGCAGCATTTTCTCATAAAAGAAAAAATAATCAGCACTTTTCTTATCAATAATGACAGGCTCTATACAGAAATATGTGTCAGATGCAATCCGGAGATCCATGGTTCTGGGAAGAATGAATGACAGTTGACTTTAGGTTTTAAGACTGGCTAGACAGTTCTGTATAGTTCTTCTAAGAGAGCTGTATACAGCCAGAAAGAGCAGTGGTGGTGACATGAACCAAACTGAAGCCTAATTAAAGCCACTGCTGTCAACCATTCAACTCCACCAGGACATTTTCTCTTTACTTTTCTTGAAGTTACAGGTCTCACCTGAGTGAAGCTAACCAGTAGGCTACATGTTAGGTGCATTTGGTTTTCATTATTATTGAATGTATTTATACAATATAACAATACATATAGTATATAGGTATACATCATTAAATATATAGACAGTCTTCAAAATGAGGTTTAGAGTATGGTTTTGAAACTAGAAAGCATTACAAAATGAGGTACCCCATATATGTGAAGCAGAGCAGTTACAGTGCAACAGATTCAGGTTTCTTTGAAGTGCTCTGAATGTGCCCCCACCCCTGCCCCTCTAAAACACAACAAGATTTCTGGAAACCTACTGTATTTCATGAGCAGAATGTAAATTTTTGAAGCTTCTTGTAGAAGAGGTGAAGCAAACTGTGTGTGAACTGTGATTCCCTTCTCAGTCACTAAAATGTTCAATCGCATAGTTTGGTTATTTTCTACTGTCGATTTCATTTATCGGCAAAGGGAGTGTGTTGAGAGAACATCAGAAGCCACTAGTACTCCTTTATGAAAAAATAAAAAGTGAAATAGGACATGATTCTGGCAATTACAGGTGAGTAAGCAAAAAATCCTGGAAGGTGATGATTTTCATTTCAATGGTATTTGTATGAAATCTTGTAATATAAACACAGTTTCACAAACATTTTAAATAGATGATACTTAAATAATTTTCATATTCTTTCTATTCTGAGCTCAGTTTCCATCACACAGCCAGGATGTAAAGTGTAACAGGTTGGAGATGCATAGCACCATGACAACTGATTAAGAACACTGGAAACGTTGTAATGCTGACTAAATGAAGTACTGCACATTCTTAGATTTAATTTAATAAGCTCTGCCTCTGAAGGTAAAAGGAATAAACCACCATAAATATGTAAAAAAAATGCATAGGTCCAGGCTCAGCTATTCAGCAGTTTTCTGTCCTTCCCATCCCTTTTCAATGTTTCCTTTTTGTTGTATTCACTTTGGAGGAAAACTTCAGGTCTTTAGGAGGTGTGCAGTTCAAAGAGGATAAGAGTTTTACACACTGTATTAGCTACTTGCTGCATATGTAACTAGAAATTAGCTACCTACTGTGACTTGATATCAGGAGTGGACTGGTAAAGTTTTATATTTAGTGTCTTATTAGGACAACTGTGCTGTACATGCATATATACATTTATTTAACATTGCTGTTAAAAGATATTATTTGTTAGAACAGATCTTAAATCCTTTTGTGAGCCTGAGAGGTAACAGTGAAAACTGAGCTGTTGATGTACACCAGTTGTTGGCAAGCAGTTATCTTTTTGTGTAATGCTGGGCACAGTTTAGAATTTATCGCCAACAGCCCCAATTGTTTTACCTTCAAAATTTAACTAAAAATCTCTGGAAAAAACATATAGACCACTTCCTAACTACTTCTGATGTTAGCACTCTCATTCACATATATATTTTAATGTCCTTACCGCTTACATACTCTACAAAATATAAGTCATAACATTTTTTTTTTTCAGCCAATGGATTCTGAGGTGTTTACGCTTTATGCTTACCTCTCCTTCTTGCTAGCTTTTCTCTAGATTATCGTATATAATGGGAAGTCTCATATATTTATTAAGGCCATGAAGAAAAGCAATAGTACCCCCTGTATGGGTAGGCATGTCCAAGAGGTGTTGTCTGTGGCTCACTTGACTCAGTGGCCCCTTAGATGTGAGCAGTGTTGATTTCATTGTCATGGCGGCCTGTTCCTTATGGTCTTTCCTCCTATGTCTTCTTTTGCCTCTTGTCTCTCATATGACAAGCAGCATGTCTGTCATGTGGTGGGTTCACATTCGGTTGTGTGATGGCATCACATACATGTAATTACATCATGTCATATTGTGCCATTTCTGTGCATCCCATCATATAAGTGTCATCTGTATATCCATGATGTGAGGGACAGGGCAACCTGATTCTTTGTCTTATGAAGTTGGTCTTCTGGTCAAGTAAAAGGTCAGGAAATATCTCCTTGAAAGTTAGCATAAGAGGGTGTGTGGCTTCCCAAACCATATGAAGGTCTGTGTATGAGGAATTTTGCAGCTGAATCTAAGGTGGATGATGGGGAAAATATCAGAAGACATGAAAAAAATGGCTGAAAGAATAATCCAGCTCATGACTGTATAGTTCAGTAGCGTATATCGAAGAAATCGTACACCCTGAATTGAAATTTGAACCTTCTTATTTCATCCATGTGTAGTTAAATCCAGAGCTGCTGCTTTTTGTTTTATTGCCACCTTCCTATCAACATGCCTTCACAAACATTTTCAGGCATAGTCTAGCTAGTCATAAATCATGTGGTTTATGATCTGTAACTTTATGGACTGATACAAAAGTAGGTCACTTTTCAATATGTATAATATTGTGTGCAAAACTGAAAGAACAGGGTTTGAGAGAGATGCCACGTTATGATACTCACTGCTCAAAAATCA
Organism: Pandion haliaetus; assembly: GCA_013401275.1. NCBI lineage: Eukaryota > Metazoa > Chordata > Aves > Accipitriformes > Pandionidae > Pandion > Pandion haliaetus. The sequence continues at coordinate 118,405 of VYZV01007836.1, read as the reverse complement.
CAATGTAGATTCTTCCCACAGAGAAATGAGATAAAAAAGTCTGCATCTGACTTTGGGCTGGTAGCTTTAACTAGAACTGTAAAACAGAATGAAAAGTAGAAACTACTTATGATTAATTCTTTGAATTTGTGTCATTGCTGCATCTCAATACACCAAAGGTAGCTAGAAACATTAATGGCCTGAGATTTTCTGAGGCAGAAAAGCACTCTTACCTGAAGTTGCTTTTAAGTGTCCTTGTGTCAGTCTGATGTGACCAGATCTACTGCAGAACTTGAAAAAATGCAGTGTTTAGTTTTGTTCCCAGATACATGACTTCAAGGCCCAAGGGGTTGGGATGGATTAATGTCAATTTAAATGAATCTGTAAGTGTATGGAAGAGATACAAAAGAATAAGCAGACACTTTGAGATGTTATCTAGACTTATTAAATACATGTGCCAGAGTGCTCTGCTTGGATTTAAAAAATGTTCCTCTCACTTGTTCCTTCCGTGTTCCTACAGGCTGTTTTGCACATAATGACATTATATGTACCTGGCCATGAGATCTGTTATATTTTTCCCAAAAGGTGAAACTGCTGGCTAGGAAACCAGCAAAAAGAATTCAGAGCACTACCAACAACCCCAGACAAAATACTTGAGGCAGAAGTGCACACACAGTTCAGAAATGGAAACCATAAAACCCTAGCATTTAGTCTATGGACATGAGTAAATACAAGCCTATCTGGAAAAAGATGGAAGCACTGCAATAGACTAGTGCTTTGTGACAGATAGTGGTGTTTAGAGGCTGGAAAAAGGGGAAGACTTTGACAAGAGAAAAATCCTGCTGAGCTGCAACTGACCAATATTACCGCTAAAAAGGGTTAGATTGTCTGCATAGGGAAAACACTTACTAATTTCAGATTAGGCACTTCTACATCAGAAATAGTGAAATAGTTACCAAGCAGGTGACAAGGGAGTAAGAAGGTAAAATTCATCATATACAGTGACAGTTTTGCCCATGTTATTAAAGTATCTGAACTACATGTGTAAGTTAATAAACTTGGAGAAAAAGTGACAGCTTGTAATAATGTCTTGGTAAAAGACCTGGAATTGTCAAGAGACTGCTTTTATTACATTTCAGGAGATGTGAAGTACTTCAGAGTTCAAAGCAGGACTCCAACCCTAACCATGATTCATGTAACTAAGGGCTTCCCCTTCCCCTGGGGAAAAGTAAAATTCCATAATTAAGTTTTTTTAATAATCAGCAGATGACATGCAGTAAGTATATATTTTTAACGGGTTCTAAAAAAAGCTCCCAACAAACAAAACCAACCACCAAATCACCTATACCTCCAAATAAAAATTACGATGGAATTCTCTCCATATATATAAAGCCAAATAACTAAAGAAATGTGAAAAAGGGAGATTTTTTGCTACTAAGAAAGAAGAAATTCTAGGAGACATGCTTTTTTCAATGCTTTTATTTAAAAAAAAATCCTCAGATTACTTTTTGGATTGCCTTTGGCATTGAGGATATCTTCTGAGAAAATATACTTTTTTGATATAATAGAGAATGTATTGGACATTTAATCTGAGAGAAAGAAACAAATGGAGGAGGATGACCAGAGATTCTGAACAGAACTGCAAAAAGCTACAAATTTAGACCATATGAAACACAAACAGGGAAAATAGTAAATAGGGAAATAGTAAGTAGGGAAAGTAGAAGAAAAACTAGTAACGAAACGAAAACAGTAAATAAAACTAATGTACAAATATATCTCAAGATATTTAAGTCCATCTCTGGAATACCTGCTTTAGTGGTATATGGGTACAACACATCCATGGATTGGTAAATACAGGGGAAAAAAAACAGGGTTTTGATTCTGGAAGATACATGGGACATAAAATGTAACTTTCAGTAAGGATTTTGATAAAATGAAGGAGTTTATATTAGAGAGGCCAAGTCCTGTAATATTTGTATAGGAAGTAAGTATTCAGGTTGTCTGCTGATTCTTCTAAGTAGGATGTTGGTACAGATAGTATGTCTGTTATTTTGCAGCAATAACATCAAACAGAAGCCTCTGCTTTGGTAATTAAGATGTGAACAAAAGCTTAAAAGAAACATTTTAAATATGAGAAAGGGATTTCAGCCATGATCCATGAGAATGTATAAATATATCTTTTTATAAAAGTATATTAAGGATTGCTGAAGCTTACTGTTACTGATCTTTCCACTAGTAGCTTGGTGAAAAGATTTTTCAGAGTGTGAGATTTTGAACAAATCATAGAGAACACTCTCTAAAACATTTTAGATGCTCATGGAGCAAAGACAGGAGCTTGGTTACAGACCTGTCATTCAGTACAGTGCAGTCCAGCAGCAGCTGACCATGAGAGACTGCAGGTTGTAAAGTCCTTAGAGCCAGCAGACTTGTGACTCTGTGTCACTGCAGAGAAATATATTTTCATAACAGTGCATGAAGGTTATTTGAATTACAAAA
>VYZV01007836.1:100753-115922 GCA_013401275.1 Pandion haliaetus | reverse complement strand
AAAAAAAAAAAAAAAAAAAAGACCTATTTATATCATACTCAGGTGCATAAGGAAATCAAACAAGCTGTGAAAGCCTGTTGCACAGGCCAACAGAGCAAGCTATAGATTACAGAGCCTAAACTGGTGGTTAGTAAACCAAGTAATACCTCTTACTCAGCAACTGTATTACTCCTTGCTTCCAAAGGAACAGTGACTGTCTTAAGGTTGTAAAAAACATCTCTTGCCAACTTGCTACAAACCTTTTCACTTTTATTCACAGTACACATTATACAAACCTGAGTCCTTTGACAGGCTGATGGAAAGGGGGGAAGAAAATTAATGCTCAAAATGTAGGATTTTAATCACCACCTTCTTCATCTGAAAAAATTACTCCCACTCTGTTGTGGTTTAACACCACCCGGCAACTAAGCACCACACAGCTGCTCACTTACTCTCCAACCCCAGCAGGATGGGGGGAAGAAAACTGGAGGGGTAAAAGTGAGAAAACTTGTGGGTTGAGATAAGAACACTTTAATTATTTAAATAAAAGAAATAATAGCAATAATAATAATGTTAATAATAGTAATAAATTCTGATGAAAAGGAAAATAACAAAGAGAGAGAAATAAAACCCAAGAAAGACAAGTGATGCAAATTAAGACAATTGCTCGCCATCAACTGACCGATACCCAGCCAGTCCCTGAGCAGCAGCCCCCCGGCCAACCTTCCCCCTAGTTTACTGCTGAGCATGTCATCATACAGTCTGGAATGTCCCTTTGGTCAGTTGGGGTCAGCTGTCCCAGCTGTGTCCCCTCCCAACTCCTTGAGCCCCCCCAGCCTCCTCACTGGTGGGGTGGGGTGAGAAGCAGAAAAGGCCTTGGCTCTGGGTGAGCACTGCTCAGCAGTAACCAAACATCCCTGTGTTATCAACACTGTTTTCAGCACAAATCCAAAACACAGCCCCATACCAGCTACTATGAAGAAAATTAACTCTACCCCAGCCAAAACCATCACACACCTCCTATATTGCTAGGGTCTTTTCCATTTAGTAATATGGGGATGAAAAATTTATTTTGACACTTCAGTTTGAGATTTCATGCAGTAAAGTACTGAAGGTGTTGTGTAAAAAAATAAAAATTGACAGTAGGCTTCCAGTAACCTGCATAATTCACACAAAAAATAAAGTGACAGCGATCCTTAACATGCACTAATGAAGGCAAAAGGTCCAGGTCTGCTTATCATTGTATAGGTAAAAGCTGGGTTGATTCATGAGAAGAAATTGGCAGTGGATACAAAATACGTTGAAGATCAGTCACCTGAGAATGACTAATTACTACCATATTTTATCTTAATAATAATGAGCTACATATCTGTATAACATTGAAATATTTGTTGGGTATGTTTGTTAATATAGAAGATAAGAAGATACAAAATCAGTAGTCTTTATTGACCCTGTATCACAATGAAATGTATTACTGGTTCACCAAAGGAAGAGAGGGGCTGAAGTTTCTCTCCGAGTAAAAAGTTGTTAACTGGTCAGTGAAGCACAGGATATAAAAAACACACATAGCTAAGGAAGCAGAAAAGAAATACTTATTCAAAAAGCACAGTCAGCTGATTTCCTTTGTAAGCAGCAAATATAGTAATTTTCCAGGAGATAGCCTGATTCTGCCTGGATGCTTTGGGAGACTTGATGGGTAGTATGGCTATAGGAATGTAACATTCCACCAAAGGTACTGATTTTTGATGGAGGTAGTAAAGCAGAGGTTCTCTCCAAGAGTGCTGTCTGGGGGTATAGAGTAAGGAAAAGATTATGAATGCCTTACTGCCATCCTCCTGGCGAGAGCATAGCAGCTCTGTTACTTGGTTTTGAGAGGGGGGAAAAGAACATTCTGGTTTAATCTTAGCTGAATAGACCACGTCTCTCTTCTGAAAACATTTATAAGTAGTAGAGTTGAAGAGAGGAAAAAAAAAGTAGTATTTTGAAAGCTGGGAGGAAAAAGTCATTTTACTTTAACGTGGATGCAGTTAAAGTGATTTTTAAATGTGTTGGTAAATGCTTACCCCTAAGATATTATGAACATAAGGACAGAACAAACCTAAACCTTCTCTCTCCAACATAGTGTTTGGGGCATCCGGAAGATAATAATAAGTTCCCATTTCATCTGCATAAATCAGGCACCATAACGATCAGAAGTGCAGGTGTGAACTTCTCATACAGGAAATTTATTTTGATGCCTACAGACCATTTTTTTTTTTTTTTCGGCTGTATATACTTCCTAGTGATTATCATGTTATCTGTAGTTAAAATATGCAGAGTTTAAGATCAGCTTAAGCACCTTAAATGTGTAGATAGTTGGGGAATTGGATAAGAAAACCAATTTTTGATCAATGTGTAGAAATCAAATACAAGATAATGCTGTACTATCATGAATAAGTAATACTAAAAAAGTATAAGCAATTCATCTTGAGAATAATGGCATATTTTAGCAAGCTTCTGTAGGATACAAGAGTAGCATATATTAAACAAAAGCAGTGAATTACACACAGTGCTATTAAAATGTAATTGTTATAAACAGAGGTTTTATAGAGGTTAGTCATCCACTCTCTGTAGGGGGGAGAAGAGTTCAGTAGTATTCATCACACAGTGCACCTGAATAATCAAGTTGCTTATTCTTTTCTACACAGAATAACTTCCCTTTGAACACAATATACAATTAGAATAGCCACAAATTATAACTCAACAAATAAATTGCTGTGCATTTTCTATAGATTGCAATCAGCCTGGAAAATTGAAATGAAATGTAACTTTTTTTTTTTTTTTCCTGGATGGCTTTCCCTCACCAAAAACTCATTGGTTTGCGCTCTCATGGAGCTTCTAAGCTATTAAAGAAACTGGTGGTTTCAGATGCATTCTTGTTTGTGTGGGCATTTCAAGGTTACGTGCATGATAGATCATAAAACCAAATGCATGTTTCGTGCTCTGTGTATGTGACTTCCTGCAACATGAAGGGATCAACAAGACAGTCTTAGAAGTGAAATCTCAGAAGCTGAGGAAAGCACTTGTTGTATCAGGTCATGTACTTTTTCAGTAACAGTGTCAACTATTAATCTATGTTTGTATTCTCATGGTGCAGTTTTTAAAAATGACATAACCTTTTCAATATGAACCTTTTGGTTTTTTTAATCTATCACTTAAAGCCAGGAAGAACCAAGTCAATGTTGAAGATACAGGGTTGGATTTAGTGCAAATCCTAGCTCTGGTATATTCTGTTGTTTGCCCTGATGGATTTTTTCAGATCACTTCTCTCTACCTTTGGTTCTCTCTTTGTGAAATATAGTTGCTGTTATTCATATTCTGTGAGGATCTGTCAAGATGTTTTATTCATTAATGCTTAGAAAGTCATGTGCTACACTCTGAGGCATTTATTAATATGGTATATATGAGCATATAAATGAACAGTCCTACTACATATACTGCTTAGTATTTTTTGTATCACTATTTTGTTTTTCGGTCTTTGGAAGATTATGAAAGCAACTTTTTATGTAGTAAATATATATTTTCTTCAATCTTTAAAAAGTTTGATGTGCTTCATGTTCACCACCATCAAACTGTGCTGTAAATAACCATATTGTTGTATTATAAACCTCTTTCATTTGTGTTTTCTTTATATTAGTTATTAGTTCCACAAATTGTTTGTTGTTTTTTGTGGGGTAGTTTGTTTTTTTCTTCCCAAACAGGACAGAAAAAATTGAAAACAAAGTTTTGTTTTGTTGTAATGTGTATTTTCTTGGTTTGACCGCACGACAGTTACCATGTGTCATGGTTTAACCCCAGCTGGCAACTAAGCACCACACAGCTGCTCGCTTGCTCCCCCTGCCCCCCCAGTGAGATGGGGGACAGAATTTGAAAAAAGTAAAATTTGTGGGTTGAGGTAAAGACAGTTTAATAGGACATAAAGGAAGAAAATAATAATAATGATAATAAAAATATGCTATAATAATAATAGTAAATTAAAAGGATTGCACTATACAAAACAAGTGAGGCACAATGCAGTTGCTCACCACTCGTTGACTGATGCCCAGTAAGTTCCCAAGCAGCGATCCCCCCCAGGCCAACTCCGCCCAGTTTATATACTGGGCATGACATCACATGGTATGGAATACCCCGTTGGCCAGTTTGGGTCAGCTGTCCTGGCTGTGTCCCCTCCCATCTTCTTCTGCCCCTCCAGCCCTTTTGCTGGCTGGGCATGAGAAGCTGAAAAATCCTTGACTTAAACACTGCTTAGCAAGAACTGAAAACATCCATGTGTTATCAACATTCTTCTCATACTGAACCCAAAACACAACACTATACCAGCTACTAGGAAGAAAGTTAACTCTATCCCAGCTGAAACCAGGACACCATGCTGTGTCAGCTTGTTTTTTTTTTTCTTGAGAAGTTCAGGAATAGAGTTCAGGGTAACTGTAGTAAGGTATCTATTAACATGGTACCTGTAAAGCTTACAGTAGAATTTCACTCGTGTCAGTACTTTCAGAAGGTGCCTACTAAGTATGTTAGATGCAGGGGACACAAACTCTGTCTCCTTTATAATGGAAGCTCTGCCAAAAACTTATATGGTAAATATTATGAACCTGCTTTTAATGAACAGTGTACAGTGGAGGTCCATGGAAGGACATTATACCCCACAGAGAAGAAAGTTTAACTACCTCTGTTTGTGGAATATGAAAAAGTTCTACCTACATCTTCTTCAAATGCAAAACTGAATGGAGCATTATCCGTTTTTGTTTGCTCAACTGAAAAGATAGCAGAAAAATTCTCCTTTAAAGTACTATTATTTCTAGTGGATGCAAAAGACTGTAGTATGAAGGTCAAAGAATGACATTTTAGCTGCCTTGTGATTTACAGATTTTTAAAAAGAAGAATATTTTTACCTTATTTTCTCTCTTTCCATTTTTACTTGTCTTTCCCCTGGTTGACTCTGACTGTTTACAGTGTTTCAGCTTCTGAGCTGAGAAATGAGTTTGTGGAATGAGAGAGTACGTGGTTTTGAACAGAGAAATCAGCAGAACCAAAAGCACCATCAGGAAAAATGGTCCATAGTGACCAAAGGAACATCATGCTGCTTACCCCGGGCACTGCGTACTCACATCCCATTGTGCTTTGCAGCTGTTCTGAATAGGAGTACTGGGTGTCCTAGAACATGTTATCTACAGTGACCATATGCAGAAAAAGGAGCCGTAGGAAATTTATAGGCTTTATAAGAAGCATTCATAGAATTGCAACTGCACTACATCCTTGAAGCGAATTTGTCCCAAATCCTTGATTAAATTACTGAAATTTCCAGCACTGAGTGTGTATAATGTTTTTCAATTCTTTCTAGTATAAGAATGAGAAAACTCAAGTATCAGTTTTTCAGGATATCAGGGACTTCAGGAGTTCATTTCAAGTGAAACTGATGTATCTGATTTTTCTTTTTCCCTGCAAGCTACATTTTCTTCTTCTGAAATGCCATTTTCACATGTCTCCAGTTCCTGTGATCACAAAGGTTTGTTTTGTCATTCATATCATTGCTCTAAAATGCATTTGACAAAAGTGGAAAGAAAGTGGTAAATTATTTGTTGGCCGTATTTCAGCATCATTTTCACAAATGTTTCCCTTCTCCTTTTCCTTTTTCGTGAGCAATTTTAGCAAAACAAAAGGGAGCTAATGAACTGAGAGAGATTAATTATAAATAACTGACATGCCATTGACATCATGACTTATGTGGATGCAAAAGAAATTGAGATTTTTTACTAGCACCCAGTCCTCCCTGTGCTGCTTTTTCCTGGTGTTTGCCCATCCTCTTTTTTTGTTCTTCATAAGAAAAAAGGGGGGTGGAAGTTGGGGTCACAGTTTAGCCTGTGATTCTTCTTCTTCCTTTCTTTTTTTTTTCCCCTTTTTTTTGTGCTATTGCAGGCTGTGTGAATGCTGTACTTTTCAACTGTATGTTTCTAGCCTCTTTAATAAACCTAAGCAGAATTTGTGTCAGTTACATTGATAAAAATCTGTAACAATACCTTGGTTGTCCTTGGTGCTTGTACAGATGTCTATCTGTGTACCTGAAATCCAGAATCTTTTATCTTTTATTTTTAAGGTCTGTTCACTGATTGCTCAGGAGAAAATCGCTTGTTGACTCCTGCAGGCAAGTTTGCTGGATCCCAAATTCAGTTCGCTTAGTGCCTACTTAACAATGAAGTGTCAGGTTTGTTGCTGTTTATCGAGTTAAATGGTGCTTAAAAAAGAAGAAAAAAAAGCAGCAAAATAAAAAGACCCACATCATTGACTTTTAAGTGGCTACAAATTTAGTAACAAATGCACAAATTGAGAGAAAAAATCCATAATGACAAAAATACTCAGTAGTTTACTGAAATATATTTACAGAAGAAGGTGGGACTATAAGGAAGTGACTTGAGATCAGAAACATTTTCTATCAGTTTGTCCCATTTGCCACATTAATTTTATTTTCCCCCAAGCTCCAAAGTGCCTGTGTAAGGACAAAAGCACATCTGCCTCCTTGAGAGGATTCTGTTTCAAGCAATGTCATAACCCACCCAGGTGCTCAAAGTGACATGAAAGACCTTCCCTGCACTTCTCCCTCCCCTATGAAATATTTCACGATGGAAGAGAAGTGTTAGGCTCCTCCGGGTGATTTCTGCTCAGCCAAACTAATTCCATTATCCGTTAGTCATGTTTACATCAGGCTAACAGCTAATAACTCATGTGGAACTCTGTAACCATCTTTAATCTTGTTCTTCATCCAGGCCAGTGCTCCAGGAGCCCAGCTTTCTCTGATTATTAATGGTGATGGGTAAGTGTCCTGTCAGGCTTCTGCTCACGGAGTGGAAAGAGACACAAGGTCAGCCCTTTCAGACCAGCTCTCTGGAGTGGCATATGGAAATCGCTGGTACCCTCCTCCTAAGGGAAGGAGCTCCCTGTCTTGTAAAGAGTCTCAAAATAGTAATTGTTCTCTCACAACCCATTACATAGTTGAATTTTCACTTCTGAAAAAGTTAGATGGAGGTAGAGAGAATTGTGACTGATGAAAAGTCTGCTGTCAGATCAGTGGCAGGCTGTTTATATCCAAGTGACTCTTTTTTGTAGTAAAATGATCTTACAGAAGATTTCTGAACCCCAGTAGGCATACAGATGCCAAAGGATGCTCTCAAAAGGAAATAAAGCGTGGATGACACATTATGAAAAATTTACTTTTTAATACTTTTCTGACTGACTTAAATGATTCAGAGGACCAACAGCATTACACAGCATTAATTATTTTATATTAAATTGGTACAATGTTTATGTATGAGTACTTGAAGGTATGAATGGGTACTCTAATTCTCATGCATGTTTATGTAGACAGCAAAAAATTATTAGTCTCAGTACAGTAATGTCAAATCACATCTTTAACCTTGAACACTACTGGATAAGAGAGACTGAAGTAGGGGGAAGAACTTATTTAAGCAGTTTCTATTCAACAGGGTAAATCTGCTCTATTGTTACAGTCAGTGTGAGTGGAGTGTAAGCAACTGCAGGGTAAGCGATCATGCTTTTCATCCTAGACAGTGCTCGAGAAGCCTGTCTTTCTCTACTGAATAAAGATGATGTGCAAGTATACTGCAAAGCTTCATTTTGTGGAATCTGAGCAAGGCCAAGAGCAGACCTTGCTAAGGAATCTGTAATTTGTGCAGCCCTAAAATGCTGAACCTACTTATACGAATGTTGCTACTTTTGTGATTTATTTATTCTTTGTTTAAAAAAAAAAAACTACAAAAAAAAACCCTCCACCACAATTATTTAGTCATGTAAGTCTGTGAGGAACAAAAAGTAAAGTTTAGGAACAAAATCATCCCTTTTCTATTAGCATGTACTGTGTTCTGCAACAGTCTCTTTTATCCATTCCAGTCTAAAATCTTCAGGTCTGAAATAGGCAACCAGATCCTTGTCTTAAGAGATACTATGTCTGCAAACAGAAAATGGTTAACTGAATAAAAAGGAAAATATAGGGATATAATGGGATCTGTGAACTTATGGATTGTCTCTTGACAGAAGTGGAAAACAATTGACGTAACCCAGTTAATGTTTAAAACTTGCCTGCATCACCATATTGTAAAGAACAATTACAAAATTATATGAATAGGCATAATGGACTTCAAAATCTTTTCAGCCATTTGAGTTAATAATTTAAATACAAAATCTCTTTTCTTTCCTTGTTTCCTTCAAAACTATTACTGGTTTTCTTCACAAGAATCTAGTTCATTACAAAATTGATAGCTGGTAAATAAACATGAGGGGCCAAATTCAGAATTCATTTAACATTATAAAAAGCTAAAGTAACTTTGTACAACTCCACAAGTACTTGAACTAAATGGTTTTGGTATATAAAGTTGGCACTTTATTCATTATTCTTTAAAGTTGTTGGTTAGTAGCTGTGGGACTGTGGAGCTTATATTTAGGCTTCAAAAGTTTTGTGAATGACTACAGAATATAATTAAAATATACAATAAGAATATAGAGCCAGATTCTAATCTTCACTAAGGCTATATTAAATGCAGAATAACATGACTGATTTTCCTTGCATCACAAAACTGACATTGGAAATTGACACTTTTCAGCTCTGCACATTTTTTAATTAATGTAATCACTTACTACCTTAGTGGATAAAGAATGAAATATAGAAAGATATTCCTTTCTTAAATCAGGAGCACCAGGCTTTGGGTGGCAGTGATTTTGTTAGACAGAAATCTTAATTGACTTACTGGCCTTTGATTCAAAGCAAGGACTTTCTGTTACTGTACATGATGGGGAAAGGTGAGAGGAGAACACAAGTGACAGAGGTGGATGATGAAAACAAAGCCAAGCCCATGGGGCCCATGCAGGTTGGTCGCTAGCCTCGATAGCTAGAGCAGGTGCAAGCATGCAGGTTTGCCAAGAAATTTTGTGTTGACAGCATGATGGAAATTCATGCAAATAAGTGTTTCATGTCACAACTCAGCATGTGGTACATGAAAATTATGCTGATTTTATAAAATTAAACTGTCATTTTATGGAGAGAAATATTTAGAGCTGCTGTGTTATAGTATTCAATCATGTGAACATACGTACAGGATGGCTTCAAAGACTTTCCCTCCAAGTCCTTGCTCTTCCTGGCACATTCTAGGAATGCTGTAGCCTCCTTTGTGTAACTCTCTGCTGCTGAGTCTTTTGTGCATGTAGCTGCCGAATTTCTGGAGTCTCCAATTTGTCAGGCCATTGCCCATCATGGGGATATAGATTTTACCTCTCTGCTAATATGACGTGTTAAACCATGTGGGCAGACTTCCAGCTTGTGTTCTATATTGAAAATTACTTTTAACGTTTTCTGCCTTTGCTTTGTTGGATGGCATCTTGTAATCTCTCTTCTTCTCTTGCTTTCACCTCCCACAACTGATAACTCCAATTGGACTGTACTCCATTTAATTTATGATAGCAGTGACTCCAGGATACAGGGCTACTGGTGTACTTAGTTTTTCACTTTTTTTCGTGGTGTTTTTGTTCATAAAGGTTTGCAAAGTTTCTGCTATTAAAAAAGTATGGAAAACACTTGTTATATAACAATACATCATACTGTTTTTACAAGAAACCTTACCCTAGAATACTTCATTGTATTAAAATATATGGGTTTTTTTCTCTTTTCTGTTTAAAAATCCCTTTGGAAACAAACTTTGTTTTACAAATGTTCTTGGTTTCAACTTAGGGTTGATCTAAAAAGCTGATGATCCTAAAAGGGAAGGAAGCTTTCCTTTTTTTTTTTCCTAAGGAATAAAGCATAGTTTACAAACAAAAGACAAAATCTCAATGTATTATATGAAATGAAAATGTAGATTATTTTTAGTTTGTGAGTTTTGAGGTCAATAGACTTTTTTTTCAATGTTGACTATTTTCATTTCAAAATGTTTTGGTTTTTAAAAGGTATTTTATGTCTGAAAAAAATCTATTTTGAAAAACTCTGAAAGGGAACAGCATTTTTAAAAATACTTCCTCATTTTGTTTCTAAAATTATTTTTCTTTAGTTTTATGTGGTTTAACTTAGTTTAACCAACAATCCCATTTCTGATAAGAAGTTTTTCACATAAGTTGTCAGTCATATTTACTTTTCAACAAACAGTTGAAGGACAGTTCATTAGAAGGTCAAAAAGAGAGAGCCTTCCACCTTACCATGTTTCCTACTTCGTATCTGTATCGTTCTTCATTCTGTATCAGAAACAGTGTGGCCAGCAGGAGCAGGGAAGTGATCTTCCCCCTGTACTCGGCACTGGTGAGGCTGCACCTTGAGTACTGTGTTCAGTTTTGGGTCCCTCAATACAAGAAACATATTGAGGTGCTGGAGCATGTCCAGAGAAGGGCAACGAAGCTGGTGAGGGGCCTGGAGCACAAGTCTTATGAGGAGCGGCTGAGGGAACTGGGGTTGTTTAGCCTGGAGAAAAGGAGGCTGAGGAGAGACCTTATCGCTCTCTACAACTACCTGAGAGGAGGTTGTAGTGAGGTGGGTGCTGGTCTCTTCTGTCAGGTGGCTGGTGACAGGACGAGAGGAAATGGCCTCAAGTTGTGGCAGGGGAGGTTTAGATTGGATATGTGGAAAAATTTCTTGACTGAAAGGGTTGTCAGGCATTGGAACAGGCTGCCCAGGGAAGTGGTTGAGTCATCCCTGGAGGTATTCAAAGAGCATGTAGACAAGGCACTTCAGGATATGGTTTAGTGGGCATGGTTGATAGTTGGACTTGTGATCTTAAAGGTCTTTTCCAACCTACATGATTCTATGAGTCTATGATTCTATGATATAATCGTAGTAGAGTATATTATACATTACATCTAATTATTTTCACTAGTATATGTGTGTGTCTCTTCTTTCTTTGCCTCCATTTTCTACAAACTAAAAAGAAAGAAGTTTTTTAAGTTACATTTGGGAATTTTCCTGTGAAGACCTATCTGATTAACTCTTCCAGTGAGTCCCTGAATACCACAGTAAGAATATACTCTATTGATAAGATGCAGTGTTGTGTGGGATGTACATTCCCCCACCCTCCTGCCCTGAAATCCTGATGCTAGTGATTAAATTTTACATGTAGGAGGACTTCCATTGGGTTAACTGAAAGTCCATCACAGTGGTTAGCCTTAAGCTTCTCTGCTGTGACCAGAAATCAAAGCAGCAATTCTACTGCTAAAAACTCTCTGGGAATAACCATCTTCTGAAATCCAGGCTGATCCCCCCATAGTGGCTGATGGGCTGTTTTCAGGGCTGAGATTTTTTATGGGCAGAAACTTTCTGACTCCAGGAGGCACGTCAGCTTGTGACAGCTCTTGGGCTTTCTGGCCAGCTCCTGTTTGCAGAAACAGCAGATGTGCATCTCGTGGCATGCAGCAGCAGCTATCTAACACATCCGTATGGCTAACAAAAGTAATATTCTCTACTGCCTCACAACTGAATGATGCATCACCACTTGGGTGTTAAAAGACAAATTTAATCTCATTCTTGTACAATGAAGGAGATATACCAAACTTGCCTTTACAAGTGGTAGGTTTTTTATTTTATTTCTCGTTGCTGTAATATAATAACCTTACTAAAGCAGTATCAGAAAAAAAGAGAAAATGTCATGGAAGAGTATATGAAAAGATTGCCCATTTAAAATTGTTACTCATCTTTTCTACTTCTGTCACGTTTTCTTTTGAAATTTCTCATCTTTAAATCTCAGTAATCATCCAAGTCTACTTTTCACAGCTTTAAAGTTTTCTGGCCTTCTTACTTGTGCTGTACATTTTGAGTACCACAGTAAGAATTTGATAAATAAGGACTATTTCTTCTATTTCTTCCATTTCTTCTATGGCTTCAAGTTGCACCAGGGGAGATTTAGATTGGATATTAGGAAAATTTTCTTTACTGAAGGGGTTGTTAGGCATTGGAACAGGCTGCCCGGGGAAGTGGTGGAGTCATCATCCCTGGAGGTATTGAAAAAGCACATAGACGAGGCACTTCATAACATGCTTTAGTGGGCATGGTTAATGGTTGGACTCGATGATCTTAAAGGTCTTTTTCAACCTAAATGATTCTATGATTCTATTAATGACTTACTTTGGAAGAATGCAAAATGTGTATTAGCATCTATTGTGAGTGTTTGCAGTTTATCCATTCAGTCTTAAATTTTCATCACATTATTCCTTATGCACCACCCTCTGTAGCCTCAAGAAGCTTCTGGGACACTTTAGGATTAATTTTATTTCTTTTCCATGTCAAAATTAAATCTATAGTTCCAGTTTTGACAAGAGAGAATTTAAAAATGAAGCATGGAATATAAAAGTACTACAGTAAGTGCTTAAAGTTCCAAAATAAATGTTACTGGCACACAGTCAAAATCATAGAAGAGTGCATGTGAGTTTTGTGTGGGAATATTGTACTCTTTGGGTTAATGCATTATATTCAGGGTTTTTTTCAGTGGCAGAATACACTTCATTTTCATCTAGGCAGTGGACCACTGCACTTTGTGGAAAGTGGGAGATGTACTAAGTGGCTACGTTGCTGGATCTTTTTTTCACTGGAGAACAGCAAGTCTATTGTTGAGAGTCTTTTCTGGAGTGTGTATCATATGGGAAGGGAAACTTGCACCTTGAAAAAAACTGGGGAAGTCATATCATTGGTAGTGTCCTTCAGAAATGCTTACTCTTTATATAAATTTGGAATCGGAAAGGATTTTTATGCTGTATTGCAAATGTTAAGTTAGGTTAGTCAGCAGTCCAATATATGTGGTAGTTTTTCTGACAATTTACCACTCTTAGGCATGCCTGTAAGGAATACACTTTCATTTTTCTTATGAGGCTTATATACAAATATTTGTGTATATATGTGTGTGTGTGTTAGTATTTATGTATAAATATACACATAGAAACAGCACAAAATAAAGGAAAATTTGTTGTCCTGAAATTTCTGGCCTAAAGACCAAAGCAAATGTAGTTGTCATGAAAGCTTTGTCCCACTTAGTGGGGAAATTGTGTCATATGAATGATTGAGAATTATTTGATTTTTGAAATAAATTGAAGAAAATTGGAGACCTCAGGGTTTGCCTTGATTTCCTAGGAGATTAAAAAAAATCAATAAGAGCTTGGTAGGAGAATTTGTAATACTTGGCTTTGGCTTTGCTCTGAGAAAAAATAAACATTTTCTTTTTTTTTTTTTTTTCTTTGGGAGATGGAATGCTTAATCTTTGCAGAACAAAAGGGACGTCTGGGAGGTGAAACTTTGCTACCTCCCTTAGGCTGAAAGAGACATCAACACTGAAAGTCAATTAAAAAAAAGAAAGTCTTAGTTTTCCTGCAAGTGCTTGAAAAGACTCTAGTGTTCTTCAGAATCAGATTGGTCACAGTTTGGTTTCTCTGTTTCAAAGATCCCTTCAGACAGCAAGCATGTGAACTAAAGCATCTTTGAGGATGCTGTAAATTTTTCCAGTACTCACACAAATAAACAAACCCTAAGTTTTAACATGGCATATGGTCCAGCCTCCTGTACAAATTGATCATGAAAAGAGAGATTGTGCCCTATGCTAATATGTATCTAAAATCTTGTCCTGATTTTCCGAAGTACTCTGCACACACAGCCTCTGAAGCAGACCTCTTTAATTCAGGTGTCTTACTATAAACTTAATGTCGTGTGTCAGCTGTTGCATTTTAGTAAACAAGACGTTCCCTTGTCCTCTCCCTTCCCTTTGCCCGCCTCTAAATGCTAGTTCCGAAATTTGCCATGGAAGATAAGAGAGGGAGATAGGGAAAGCGATTGATGAGTGAGCAGTAAAGGGGTGAGTTGATCAATGTGTTGACAAGCTGGAGCGCTGGTGCTGTATTTTGTTCTTCATTTATGTAACTTGACCCAGTTAGACAACTGGGCTGCTGCACAGTTGCTGGCACTCATCTGTGTATTTATGGGGCAATTAGCAATTCCCCGCACCTTGTCTGCAGGTTCACTTACATAATTGTGGTGTGGTTATTTCTCAGTAATAATAAAATATGAAATTCTCTGTAATCTGGCGGGAAGCTCTTATTTGCATAACTATTATGCAGGTTGTTTCTGAACAAGGGCTGAGTAGGTAAGTCTTTTTCATTGATTAGCTGAGAGCCATTTTAGCCACCTTATTAAGAAATAATCACAATAATTCTTTCTGCTCTGATTGTCTGCTGCTCACAGGAGCTATTGCCCTGCCGACTATTGCCCCAGATGCTAACCAGTTAAATATTTAATTTTCATTAGTGATGCTTGAATACCATAATGATGGCTAACACAGGTATCAGAGAGGTGGAGCTTTTTTTACTGAGCCGGGAAGGGCCTTCAGAAGGCATAGTAGTTTCTGTGTTTGGGGGGTATGTATCCTGGAGGACGAATTGCTTATCCATGTTAAAGGCAAACCTGAAACTTGGAACCTGGTTTTTTTATATTTGTTTCCTGTGTTGTCAATAGATTTGTTTCTGAGCTTTCTGGCATTACACAAACAAGTATAGCAGAAACATCATGATAAATACTCATACGTAAACATATGAGATTTCAATCATTCTAAGGTGGAAAATGGGATTTTCCAAACAACTGGCAAAACAGAGAGGAAAAATACGGGGATAGCCCCCTTCCCCATTGTCCTGGTTTCAGCTGGGATAGAGTTAATTGTCTTCCTAGTAGCTGGTACAGTGCTATGTTTTTGAGCTAGGTATGAGAAGAATGTTGATAACACACTGATGTTTTCAGTTGTTGCTAAGTCATGTTTAGACTAAAGTCAAGGTTTTTCAGCCTTTGATGCCCAGCCAGCAAGAAAGCTGCAGGGGCACAAGAAGCTGGGAGGGGACACAGTCAGGGCAGCTGACCCAAAGTGGCCAACGGAGTATTCCATACCATACGACGTTTTAGGAACTTGGGGGGATTGCCGCTCGGGGACTAACAGGCCTGTGGGTCAGCAGGTGGTGAGCAATTGCACTTGTATATTCCAATCCTTTTATTATTACTGTTGTCATTTCATTAGTGTTATTATTATCATTATTAGTTTCTTCTTTTCTGTTCTATTAAACGGTTCTTATCTCAACCCATGAGTTTTAGTTCTTTCCCCGATTTTCTCCCCCATCCCACGGGGGGGGGGGAGGGGGC
>VYZV01007836.1:64737-85864 GCA_013401275.1 Pandion haliaetus | reverse complement strand
CAGTTTTTACTTTAATACCATGCTTTAACTTTTTTTAAAAGCTGAGAATGTGGGAGGGGGGGGTGTGTTCTAAATATAAATAAAATTCACAGAAAATTAATTTTCCTTCCTACCCTTCCAGGAAACTACTCTGAGTAGAGGATGTATAAATAAAACAGAAAAAGACTACATGTGGTTCACTAGATGATTTGACAAACCAGCCAAAAATGTACTTAAGATATTACACATGTAGGCATTAGCATTAAGCACTAAAACTTATTAGTCAAAACAATTTACAAAGCAGTATGTTTATATCACAAAGATAATATAATGAGTTTGGTTTACAGTCTGAAGAGAGAAGGATCACATAATGAAAAATTACACCTTTGTGATGCCCAGTTGATACAAATTACACTTTCTCAAAGACATATCTTTCTTCCAGCCACTTGCTAAAGATACAAATGAGGACTGTAATCACATTCGATGCTGTAGCACAGGCAACGTGATTGCTGTGCTTTTTACCTCAGAAGACAGAGGTGTTATTGCTGCACCCCTGTAATTCATTAGTCTTTATTTCTTTACATAAGATAGTCTGGGTAGTCATTTAGGGACAGTCCTAAGCTGCCAAAATAATATTAATTTTGCACAAAATTGACCATTATCAATACATTTGAATTTGAGCTTATAAGCAACTTCAGAACTAATGGGATATTTTCATTTGGAGTAATAATTATCACATCACAGATTCACCTGGCATGTTTTAACTCTTAAGACTTTTTTGAACTCTTACAAGTTGCAGAAAAGACACTTTTCAAAAATGAGGAAAACCTAATTGCAGTATAGCACACACAATAGTGATGTTTCTTGACAGGATATTATATACCACTGTTACCTAATAAATAAAATAAAAACCTTGGTGGTGAAAGACAAAATAATTGAGAATGCTTAATTAGTAAATCAGTAACATTAAGTAGAAAAATCTGCTTCCAGAATAATGCAAGTCATTCCAGATGATAATTTTTTTCAGCATTGTTACCTGCTAAGCATCCTTTTGATGTTTAATACAACTTATTTTATCTATATTAACTATTTGCTTCAATACACCTGAAAAAAGAATCTGCCAGTTTTTTAATAACTCTTCTTTGCCTAATCTCTTTAAAAAACAAAACAACAACAACAACAAAAAAAAAAAAACCAGAAGATGGAGATGTTAGTATCTTCCCCTTACTTTCCACAAAGCTCTCAAAGAAGGTAGAGCACTGAATATTGGAAGTTCTTTAGAGAAATTGTCCTTTTAAATCCAGATAGTGAAAGCCATGTTTAATATAGATTTGAAGCATTGTCAACATACTGAAATACACTCAATAGTGGCTAATCAATATCTGTAGATCTTAGGTCATTTTTAAAAATCACAGAAAATTTTTAAAGTATGAAATGCAACTGAGTTCTTGATTGGTTGCAGAAATAAATTTGGTTTATATTTAGCATATATAATTTACCCTTATTCCAAAATCATATATTTTCAAACTAATTCATTTTATAATACTACTGTGCTGTATTTTAAAGTGATATTAAGTATATGATAAAATGCAGGTTATTTCATGTGTCCTAAAATCACAGGATTTTTATCTTCTTCTTCCAGCCATGATAGCCAGACACAATACAGTGACATGTGCATTGGCATTTATATGACTTATTATAGAACTCCTGCACTAATAATGTCACAGTAATTTATAAGTAGGAGTTTAATGTGTCTGTTAAATCAGCTGACAATTTCACTAAACAGTTTGGGGTGACTAGTTAATTTTGGAAGCCACCTGTAAGAGAACACAGATTTACAGCAATAATGTCAGCTGTTATCAGCCAACGCACTTAATTCCTTTTACGACTGTTTTTAGAAGACTATCTCAAGAAGTGTCAGGTTGCAAATCAAAATATAGTTTAGAACCTGATGGGGATTAGCCTAGGTCACAGTTGGAGATCTTGAAATAGTGCTTCATGGTGACACATTAAAGGCATTTAACCTGAATATTAACTCAAAGTTTGGAAAACCTCTGCTTGCACAATATGGAAGAGCCATAAAAATCCATCAGATTACCAAACAAAAGTCAGCCCCCTTTAGTAGAGATCCATATAAGCAGAGCCAGTCTAAAAAGCAAAATGGGAATAGGGTGTTGCCATGTGACCCATGAAAATTGAAGGGATGCTGGAAGGCTTGCTGTAAAGTAAGGCTTGCTTATTTACTTACTTTGCTGCACTTTTTGTGTTTTCCTGGTACTCTGAAGCTCCAGAAGGCCAGGCTAAACAGCACGTGTGGATTAAGATAAAAAAGTTCATGATTCTTTTTTGTGCCAAAGATCAGTCCTCACTGAATGGTGATAGAAGTCATCTGAATATCAGATCCTCAAGCATGGCCATGTCCCAACACAGTTTATAACCACTAGCAAGGTAGCAGTTCTAATTGCCCTTCCACAGGGGTAGCTCAAGGGGGTGCAAACCCCAGCAGAACATTATAAATCTCACTGTAACCTTTCTTTATTTTGTTTCAACAGTAACATGCAGAGGCAGCATAATAAAATGAAAGTTCAAGAGTACAAAATAGACAAGAACAGTATAGGTTCTTCATTGTCAAGATAATACTAACAAAAGGTTTTAGCTGTTACATGTGTAGCATGCTTCCTTTTGTATAGGTCAGTCTTTGCGTTCCTAGTGTGTAAATGCATTACACATTTCTTGTGCTGTACACCTGCACAGTTGCTCTTAGTAAGGATTTTTGTTGGCTGTCCTCAAGCTTGCAGAGAGAGACATGAGGTAATGACCATTTCTCTTCTGTTTTCCAGTGTGCAAAAAATAAAATATTCTTAGCTTGCCAAATATTATCTTGGTAATGAAGAACCTATATGTTTCACAACTTTTTGTTCTTTAAACCTCTGTTACATTATACATGCTCACATACAAACTACTACAGATATTTTTTTGTTATGATCCCCACCAGCTGAAAAATGTGATAGTCACGACTGCCCTACAGGGTGCACATAACAATATGGTATTTTTCATCTGACTCAGTCCTGAGAAATCCTCATCATCTTCAGAGGCTTCCCCATATATCAAGGCAGAAACAGTGCTGATTTGGAGGAAGCAGAACTTTGTATCTGTGACCAGAACACAGTGCTTTTCTGAAACCTGGTAATTTATCCTCTGCATCTGAAATATAAGCATAGAATTCATTTATGCATTTTATAGTGGATAGTTTTTGATGTAAGGAAATTAATGTTGACCACCTTCTATCAGGCTTAAATCAACACCTCTTTCTGAATGTACACTCAGATTTTACAGTTATTTTCCCTCTCAGGTGAGTGTCTGGATGACAGGGCAGTCTGTGAAGGAAATTTTGCACTGCTTGTGCAGAATCTGTTCTCAGACAAGCAAATTTACAGTGCTGTGGCTATCCTTTTGGTGTTATTCACAAGTACTGAGTTAACTTGAAGGAAAAAATAAAATTGGAGGAAAAGAAATACATGCAGTGAATTTGAAAGCTACTGCCCTTTGAAGGAAAAAATCCCTCAAACCTTAAGTCTCTGTTCATAACTGTACCCTGATTAATCTGATCTTTTTTTTTATTGTTATATTTCTACTGGATTTCTACTAGAAGGGTCACAATAATATTTCATTTAAAGCTGTCATAAGGGTTTTTCCTACCTTATCAGATTCTATGCCCACAACTGAAGTAACAATATTAGAGAGAGACCTGTATATCATTTCCATTAGACATTTGCACAGTGCCATCTTCAAGGAGATGAGAGTTGTTTCAGGGACCGCTGCTGGTAATGTGTTAATTGACTCCCATGGTGCAGGACATCACAGTTGCTCATTTCTGGATGATTTTAATATGAAAGATCTTCCAAATGTTATTTATAAGAATGAGCTTGTTCAGTACATCTGTAACCCACAGGAATTGCTATACCCACCTCTGACTGCAGACTTCACAGTGAAATTCTTGTTGGGCCTTAGTGATCCTTAGATGATAATTTAAAACATGATCAGGCATGATCATGTTAGCCTGGCTTACTAAGCTGACTGACTGAGTTTATACCATGCACATTTTCAAACAAAAGCATTGTCACAATTTATTACAGATAAGAAAATTGATGAGGGGAAATGAAATGGTAAAAAAAGTGTAAGAGCAATCAGAACTGGGGGCAAAACTCCGGACTTCTTATCTTGCTGTGTTGAGCTGAGACCTTTGTCTCTCTCATTTATGTCTGACTGGTGAAAAAAGTGGTTACTTCTAAAGCTTTGCATCCTATATATTGCATAAAGTTTGTGAGACCCAAAGCAATTTTGACAGCTGCACGTGAAAGTGTGAGAAGGAAGTGGAACCATGGAAACACAAAACCCCTATGAGCAAGTAAGACTTGCATTCAGTGTTTACTTTTGCAAGCTTATCTTTTTAGCAGGTGTATAAATACCTAGTTTTATTGTCACGTGTGGCGGAGATGAGCAACTTACAACAGAACGTATCCTATTGATCTAGTGGCTTCACTTTTCTATTGATTTACTTAGGTATCTCATAGCAGGAGAATTAGAAGCAAAATACTGATAGTAGCAACACCTTTTGCCTGTGGTCCTTGCTTTCATGAAAATTACATGAGGTATTTGGAGATGAAACAGAGATGAGAACTATGTTTTCATTCATTGCATGAGAGAGGAGAAAGAGCAAGTTCAGGACAAAAAAAGATAAAAATAAAAAGGAAGGATCAACTGCTTGAGCTGTTACCCACATTTTAGGGGATGTAAAAGGTTGTGGTCATTGTTCTGGGCTGCTAAGGAGGTCACAAATTGAAGCAGTTAAAATTATGAAACTCAGCAGGCTGTATTGCCTGAGAATTCAGTGATCACGTAGGAGACGGAAAGCCTGTGGAGATGGTCCTGTTAGCATGAAGTCATCAGCTCGCACAAGACCTCTGAACACAACTGAGTGGATGGTGCTAAAGGTGCTAGCATGTGTCTGAAGTTTATGTTGTCAACACAGATGGAGAAATACAGATGAGCTTGTAGAAATTAAACTGCTAAGGACAAGCCTTATATCTACTGTAGTTTTATTTGGAATGATTTTGTATAAATGGCTTCATCTGGGCAGGAAGTTTATTTGAACCAGGTAATATGCAAAAAAGATATTTTAAAAAAAGATTTATAAAATGTTTTGAAGTACTTGGGGCAGATGGACAAACTAAAACATAATCTCCTCTTTTAATCCAAGTGAATTTGAAGATTTTAGATTTGTTTAATCTAAATCTGGAGTTTGGCTGAGAGTTGCTGACTCATCTGGCAGCCTTGGACATCGTGTTTCCGATACTCAGATCAGACACGGGCATGTATTATGTATGTCAGCAACTCAAAACTGAATTTATAACTAGTGAAACCTTAGATCATCAATTACAATTGAACTGAAGGAGAAACTAGTTGAGATGATGATATCTCCTTTCTGGAAGAGCATCAGAATGCCAACCAAGAAATTAAATCAAATCTGCCAGATAGCAAAATGTGGAAAAGTATTAAATACCTGTAGCCATTCCTGCATCTGGGTAACAATATGTAAACCAAAGTAACAAGGATGTTCAGAGATGGAATAAAAATTATGATTGCTGCAATATGTGAGGTGTTAAAAAACAAGGGGATAGCATAATACCTCACTCACATATTTTGCTACAAAAATATCAATTCTCGATAGGAAAAGTTGAATGATAGAAATATTAATTAAAGAAATGCTAAATGATAGGAGACTAGTTTAAAGCTCAGGATTTCATATCTATGAGACAGGTTGTTTTTTCAAAATGTGGACTTTTTTTGTTTCTTTCGCTCATTTTGGAGGGATGCTGATTTGGTATAAAAATAGTATTTGCAAAAAAAAATTAGAAAAGCAAGTTTCAAAAATTAAAATTTATAAAATTTGTTTCATAATTCCACTTAAATTTTAAAAAATAGATGTTAAAATCTGAATATTTACATCATTTGAATTTAATAAAATACACAGAATTATTTACATTTTATGAAAACATAGTATGAAAAATCACCACTGAAATTCAGAAACATTGTATGAGTATAAAATAAAATTTATTAAATTCTTTTTTTTTTCAAATAAAATGTTAAAAATCCTGAAAGAGAAACATTTTCCTAGCAAGAATCAATGAATTATTAATTTAGCATGCTCTTCAAGAAAAAGAAGGAAACTTTTCCAATCAGGTGTCCTGCACCAACCTATACGAGAAGCTAAAGAATTAGAAGATTATCCCATTTTCAGCCACTGCAGTTAATATCCTTGTATGCAAGTCATAAACAGAAATGAAGCTGATGGGGATTAGCAGTCTTGTCAGGTGCTGCAGTTACATCTAGCACAGTTTGCGAGTCCGGGCCCCAAGAGTCTTTTCACGGCAGACGTCCTAAGGTGCAAAACCCCCTGTGCTGCTGAAGTGTTATGTATCAAACCACAATTTGTAGCTCTTACTTGATACGGAGAGCAATGGACTGGGAGCAGGCATTGGGTTTATGGCACGTACTGTTCTCTCTCCCTCACCCACCTCCATGTCCTGCTGGCTGTAAATGACCTGTCTCTCTTCTCCCTCTAGAGATAGCCATCCCCTAATCCTTCTTTCTGTCTCGCTGTACCTGACATCTACTCTGCTGCAAAAGCTAGTTACTTTACTCCTTACAGAGGGGTCTGTTACATATCCAATTAAATTCTGAGCAATGAACCCAGCTTATAGTTAAATTTGAACTCCACAGCTTCTCTTCTGATATGAAATAGACCTTATGTACCCCAAAGCTTGCTTACATTTTCCACATGTGTTGGTGGAAGTCTAATGAAAGCATCTGCTTTCATAAATGATCCTTGTATACGCTACATAATAATTTATATGTAAATCAGATTAGATTACATTTTTTCCACCTGGAAAAATACGTGCAAAAAACCCAACATGCACGAAAAGTCAAAAAAGGTCTTAACAAAGAGAAGTGCAATCTGACAAGAATAAAACTGAGGAAGTAACATTACATAAAAATAAACAAACATTATTCAGATGTTCCAGTAGTGGCAAATATTTGTGTTATAGGAACACTACTGTGATGTTCTCTCTCTGTTGCCACTTGCTCCTGAACATTTACTCAATCTAAATATAGATTATAAAATCCTAAATAATCCAATAATATTTTAGAGTCATTTGCAAACCAGAGATTGTGCTGCTTCTAAGGGTAGAAAACGATGTCAAGCGTAAAAACAATCGGGTTGAAAACTGTCCTTTCTTTTCCAGGATTATTTTTAAACTCTGATAAATTCCTTGGTTTAGTTCACTGTGTGGTACCAGAAGCATGTGTTCTGTGACCTCTGCATGGCAGTGACATGTATGTTACAGTGCTATGTAGACAACAGAAGACGACTAAGGTGAAAGGTGCTTAAGTGGACACTGCTGGATGGCATTTCTCTCCCCCACCCAGCCTGGGGGCTGATAGCTCATGGATGGTGAAAAAGGGAGGAGAAAAGCTGAAAGACATAGTAATTAGTGAAGAAAATGTCCACCAGCACTGACACAGGCTGAAAGTAAACCTAATGCAGTTTTAATTATTAGTTACCAGCTTAAATTTAATTTTCTTCTGAGAAAGGTTTTGTTTCATAAATACATGTAAGAAAAAAATCCCACCCTGTTGATTCTTGCTGCACTACAAAATATTAAAAGGGTAGGAGAAAACCAGGATAAAATAGAATAGACGGAATAAGATTTAGAGAAATACTCAAGAAGTAAGGTAGCAAGAGAGAGCAGTTTTATACAAATTCAGATATTGTAGCAATAAAGGTGTAGATAGACAGTAATGGAGGCAGTCAAGATCCCAGTCCTTTTAGAACTGGCAGGACTCTGGCCACTGCAGCAGGAAAGCGGGATTGCAAAGGATGCCCCGTACATGACATCGCAGTATTTAAGCTGTTCTTTCGCTGCACTAACATTGTCCATCAGCTAGTTAAAGGATGACATTTTTCTTCCTCTAGGTTCACATACCTGCACTTCATTGTATTCTGAAAATATTGGCTCCAGTGATGGTAGCCAAAATGTCATGGATTGAGCCATGGCAGTGTTAGCTTAAGTAGTAAAAAATGCTTCAGAAGTACAATGGGTTTTGTCTAAACAGCTGTGTGCAGTAGTTGTTCTTGTACTTACAACAAGAGAAAGAAGTATGTGTAGTGAACAAAGCCAGGCTTGGGAAAAAACTCCTGTCTTCTTGCACCAGCTTTAATTACAGAGATTATTTCCTTATGTACATTGTATTTATTTCATTCGTCAGTCCCTGAACATATAAGCTAGAGTTATTACTGATACTGTTGAACTAGTGCCATTACAACCTTGCTACTACTTGCTAAAAAAATAGATTTTCAATAACAGATGGATTATTCACTCCTAGTGTCATGAAAATACTTAACTGATCACTGAAAAAAATATTACTATGTTTCATCCTGGACATCCTGGATATTCAGTGTCAGTAAGGATTTAGGCTGGGGCCTGTGATGTTTAACATGATCATAAATGATCTGGGAAAGTGTGTAAATATCCAGGTGACAGTGTTTGCTGTTCATATTAAGCTATTCAAGTTAGTAAATACAAAGGCTGAATGGGAAAAATGGGAAAAGGCCCTTATGAAACAGGATTAAAATCAGAGATGAAATTTGAAATTAAGTGATGCATACTGGGGAAGGAGGGGAATAATTCTAACTTCATTAATAAAATGTTGTGCTCTGAGGAAACCATAATCTCTCTCAAATGAGATCTTGTTTTATAATAGCTGTATGCACATTTGCTCAGTGTGTGGTGAGTGCCAAAAAAGCAAATGGGATGTTAAAAATTCTTAGCAGCAGAAGAAGAATATAAATGTCATTAATACAGCTTTGTATCTAAATTTCTGGTGAGCCTATATCTTCCACACTGTGTGAATTATTTATCTCTGGTCTCAAAGAGGACATGTGTCCCAAAGAACTGGGAAAAGTACAGAGAAGGTTACAAAAGCAGTAAGTACCTTTGGACTGACTCCTTGGTGAGGAATGACTGAGTTAGACAGGTTTCCCTGGCCTGGAAAAGAGACAAAGAGAAGGAGATATGATAGGTCTCCATAGTATCTAGAACAGAGTGGTGAAGCTGAAGGGGAAGGAATCCCTCCTTTACCAACGCAAGATGGGGGACATCAGATGAAGCCAACAGGCAGCACATTCAGAGCGAAGAAAAGGAAATGATTCTTCACAAAATGTATGAATCCAAACTAGGTAGCTCCGCGCCACAGGGTGCTGTGGATATATATAATTTTTCATGTGTGTGAGAAGAGAGAGAAGTTAATGAAAAGTCAATCTGCTAAAGGCTAGTAACTACAGCGTCACCACCAATGTCTCCACAGATTCCTGGAGGCTTGGAAATTGTGTGGTGAACTGTGCTTTCTCTAGCCTTATGCTTTTCTCCAGGTACCTACTTTTGGCCTTTGCCAGAGACAAGGTTCTGGGTTGGAGGCCACTTGCACACAGTGCAGCACACTCTTCTTCTGTGGGGACCATTGACAGTAACAGACGTTCTCCTCCACCTAGGAGAAAATAATGAGAAGTGTTTATATTGGTCCTGTCCCCCAAAGTGACTCATTTAACTTTGTTGAAAATTGGGCAGCAATATGATCAAGAAACAATTCAGTCCTAAATAGAAAAATATATTTCTTTAAATATTAATTCTCCTAGTGAAAATATAAACATTACTCCTTATACGTAAAATGCAAACATCTGCAGTACTTCATGTAACAATGTACAACTTGTTTAGTGAATGCACCTATATTAGTAATAATATTAGCTTGAAAAGATTTAAGGCAGTAGCGCAGGTCAGCATCCTCATGTAATGTTGAGAAAAACGTCCAGTTAGCAAGAGGTTTGTGATATCGTTGCAGATATTCATGCCTTTCATACTACCTACCATTTCACACTGTTTCTTTAGTTTTCTATTCTATGTAGCTGGCAGAGGATCTTCCTTAAGAAGATCCTTAAAAAGGGCTGAGCCTGCTCAGGCCTGCTGCAAGTCCCTCTGAGGATTCCTTAAGCTGGCCTAAGTGCTGGACACCTACGCTACGTGCGGCTGCGGCTATACTTCTGTCCTGGTAGCAGAGGGCCTGAGCTCGAGCTGCAGCCTGCACACTCAGGTTTCCATGCTGCCTGTGTGATACTCCCTCTGCCTCCAGGCGAGAGGGAACCAGCTCGATCTGTGCTTGGGCCAACTTGGGGATGGCAGGGGACTTGATCAGGTCCAGTGAAACCTCCCAAGCAAGCTCATCGTCTACCTGCAGCACGAACATGACAGCCCTTGAACTGCAGTGGTACCTGCGCTCAAGCCCAAACTCAGACACGGTTGCAAAAGACAGACAGATACGAAGCACAAATATTCCCATATGTCTTCTTGCTGTGATGTTAATATCTTTTTGTACAAATCTTAACGCCGTTCTTAGAAAATGCAATAGGTCATTTAAATCATACTTTGCAATCTGCTTCATGAAACTAAAATGACCTTTTAAAGTGGATAAGAGTTGAAATCACGTTATGTTAGTTTGGCTGCCTGATAAGCTGAAAGCAGGATGTAAATGAAAGGAAGCTTTTGTTATACCGTCTGCTTTACTTCTGTGGAAGAAGTCCTTGTTTGTCTTACAAACTCAAAAACCTTCAGAGTTCTTTATATGTTTGCATACAGTCTTTATATACAAAATGAATATCATAAATGAAGCAGAGTAGATGTTTTCTGTGGTGGTTGAATAAGAATTTAGGCCTGTCAGGAATGTGTACACCAGCCTTTTGATTTTTCTTTACTTCTCAGGGTCTTCAAAAGCACTTTTCTGGTGCTCAGTTCCACTTGCCCTTTAAAGAAGCTTAAGGTGAGGCAACATGAGAGATAATGTCAATGTGTTTTAATTACTGAAGCCTTTTCTCCCTGTGACTAGGGCAGTGAGTAAACCATAGTCTCTGGTGATGACACTATGCCATTCAGCAGGGGTTGTTCTATTCAAATTTTTCTGGTGTCATTGCTTTTCAGCAGTGATGTCTGAGTAAGCTGTTGATCACAGCTGATTCTGAGTCTTTTTTTTTTTTTTTCCTTGTATCTTAGTGTTGATGTAGAATTACCATGTGGAAGAGAATACAGTTTTTTAGTGTTTCATATTGCAGGAATGAAAGACATTTCCTTCAGGGTGTTAAAATACATATTTGGATAGTTAGCAGTAGTTATTGTGTCAAAAAACATCAGTCCATAGACATTTTTGTATTGTGGCTTATGTGAATTAGAGATTACAATTTAAAATGTGGTACAGGGCAGTCTCATTGCTCTAACGGTATTTTTTTTCTTATTGTGAGAACTGAAGCATGAACTGTCAAAGAGCAAGACAAGAAAAAAATCTCATTGAAATTGTTAGTTCAATGTATATCATCTAGAACCTGAGAGCATTTTTTCAGCACTATCATATAAGCTAGTTAATAGCTTCTGCTTGTCAAATCCAGCTGTATCATCCCAACAGCATGTAACTGCTTCTGGTTTAACCCTAATTGATGCTAGTAGGAGAGTCCCAAGAAAAAACTCAATGAGTGTTTGTGGAATCACGAGATTCCCACATAAGCCTAATGAATTCTGGCAGACAGCATTTGTGCTGTTTAAGGACTGTAATAAAGATGCTGAAAACTTGAAACACTGACCAGGTTTACTGAGAACTTGTTTTCAGGAAAGGTATGTGTTACCGTGGCATTTTTAAAAAGTATAGTATTTACTTATTTTGAGTCATTTCTATGCTAATACACTAATTCAGTATTATCAAAAAGTTAAAGGGCAGTAACACACTTGTTATCTAAGTTAGAAACAATAATTTTGGCTTTTTATATAGCAAAACACAGAACCAAAGATAAGTTCTTCTTTCATGTGGGATACAAACAAGATTTGTTTACTTTATTTATCATTTTGACACGTTCATTGCAATGCTTCATTTGCCATGTCTGAAAGCTATTGTAAGGCCTGGTTCTGAATTCCACTTACTACATCATTCCTTCTTCGGCAAGCTGAGTATAAAATTCTGCCAGATGAGCCTGGTAGCAACTATAGTATAATTTTATTACCCAGGGTAGTAAAATCAGATATATTGTCAATTAAAAAATAAATAAATGTGTAACCTATTCTTTTGTTTTGGAGGAACTGTTGGGGGTTTTTTTAAGAAATTGTAATTGATCCTACAAAAAAATGAATTGTTCTGTCCTCTACACTTATTACCATATTTATAAAGCACTGTGATTCAGAGAGGTGTTTTTATGGGCCTCATTACTAAGGCATCTGAACATTGCAATGATTATCCTTGCAGTGGCTCTGTGAGGCAGGAAAGTATTAGCTCTCTCCCATAAGTAGGGAGCTGAAGCACAGGAAAGACTGAATTACATGTCAGAGTAATTATCAAAATTATATTGAAAACCTAGGGACTAGAAAGTCCATCCTTCTGATTTTTTTATTATTTTTACATGTGGGGTTTTTATATAAAAATAATGGTCTACAGTTTGATATTGTCTGGATTGACAAGTAGGGAGTTCTGTCTATGCTGAACAACACAGTAACTGAGAGAGCTGGGCATATCTGCCTACCTGGAAATGGAATAAAGGATTACTGATTAAATTTCTCTACATCCAGCCACTGCAATGATCTTTAGATTGAATAGTTAGCTTCAAAGTCCATTCCTAGTCTTGACATTAATAAAGTCACATTTGTAACTGCAAGGTGAAGTAAGCTCAAAGGAAAGAGAGAAGGGGAGAAAAGGGCGGTGTTGTCAATTCCTTGCTAGCTTACTCTATTCATGGATCATGAGACTAGATGACAAAATTATTAAAATAACGGAGAAAACAGGAAATCTGAAGTTTCGGGCTCATAAAACCTGCCTGTATTATGCTTTATACTTCTTCACTTGTGTTCCTTGAAATTGATTGTTAACATGTTTCTTTGGGGAGCCCAGCCCCAGAGACTGATTGTGAAGTAATGGCTTCCTCAGTGTATTAAATAATTCTGACAGGCTGTTCATTTTCTTAATTTTCTCCAAGTATCAGTGGTTAAAAACTTGTAAAAAATAATGGTCTAAGTAATTAGCCTATTGGCATTACTTTTCCTATAGGCTATACAAGATAATAAGAAATGTGTTCTGAATTTGATCACATTTTATGCATTATGCAGATAATTTTGTATTACTACGGAAAACATAAAGTGGTATTATTTGGGGGAAAAAAAGCCTGCAACCCCTCTGCCCAATATCCACAAGGCAGGAACAAAAGATTCTTTAATTCTGTGTGTTGGTGTGGGCTCTGTTGCCATGTTTGCTAATGAGGGACAGTTGGTATGCTATAAATTACATAAATAAGTTACTTGCTTCAGTAGTTTATTTCCAGGGTTACTTTCCAGTAATGTGGCTTAAACAGCATGAAAAAAAGTAAGTTACAAAAAAAAAAAGTAAGTTACAAAGATAAATATAAGTAAAATTGTGCAATGTCTTTGCAAAGCCACTGATATTGTATCATGATCTTATATTTAAATAGCTGAAAGTCATTTATAGTCTTAATATTCATGGGTGTTACAAACTAAAGGACAAGATGAACAAGGGCCTAAAACAATGCCTACAACAAAAGATAATGGTGACATTTGTCTAAAAGCTGCCAATACTCCACACATTTTGACAGATTTTATTAACACAAATCCTTTTCAGAAAATTGATCTTCAGATTCAGGGATTTTAAAGTAAATTTTCATTTTTTCCTGTTAAATTCTAGTTCACTTTATGCCACCACTAATGTCATAAGCAGCTGATGAGAGTTGTATATCTTTACTTAAAGAGAAATCACCTTGGTTTACAATACAAACATAAACTAAAGCTCACTTCCATTTTGCACTGTGTCAAAAAAATAAATTGGACCTTTCCTAAAAAATTCTTTTTGATTCTCTCAAAATAAAGAAGTGGATATTATCCTTCTTAAACACTGAAGTCCTCACCATATTTCAGAATAGTGGCATTTGCACGTTACCTGATAGGTGGCAAATCTCCATGAGCATTTTCATTCTGATCTAAAGTGCACTTTTGAGGCAAATCTCTTGATTGTTAGACTTACTGTACTTGTGTTCGCATCAGGAGAGGTCTTGGAGAGTACAAACGAGATCACTTCTGGATAAAAATAAGCCAAGAGGATACACTACATGAATTGGCACTTAGTCCATCAAACCAGATGAGATCTTGTCCACAGCAAAAAAACCCTGATGTGCATTTATTATGGGCATCGCTCCTCAGCATCAGCTGCTTCATTCTACAGATCCACTCTTATCGGTTCACGTTAACTTGCTAACATAGGTACAGCCTGTGTCTAATAAAATATAGATACAGAGAAACTGCCCAAGGCTGGGTGAGTGCTGGCATGTTTATTCAGCCCACTTTCCCTAAATTTTAGGTAAATTTTGCAGTCATTTTAAGAGGAGCTACTGAGCAGAAGTGATTTATACAGTCAAGTGTCCAAAGGTAGGTAAGAAATTATGCAGAACAGTAGTACAAAGTATGAGAGTATGATCACAGTTTTGGAGTAGCTCATTGTGATATTTATAATAAGATTTATATTTATACAATTTATATGCATAAATATGTCATATTTTTATGCTTGTAATGTACACATCTCATAGTCTACAATCCTTGAAAAGCCTAGGTACTAGAAAATAAGTCTTTACATGGTTTGCACAAAATCAGAGCAAAGGCAGGCTATTGAGTTAGAAGAAATGAGCTTCCAAGGTACAGAGGCAAGAGAGGTGCCTGAGAAAAAATTTCCATTGCTTGCTCATGTGTATATCCTGCTGTGTTGCTGAATCACTTTTTAAACAAATAACTCCCAAGTTCATGGAGTCATGTATATTCATGGAGTCTAGTACACATATGTGAGTGTGTGTCTATATGTGTATATATACATGTACATATTCACAAAAATGTCTATGACCTGCATGTGAGGTCTACAGGGGGAATACAAGTACAAAACAAAGCCTGAGTAAAAATTTGCCCAGATGCCACCTTTTTTGGTTAATTATCTCTCTTATTTGTGTTAGAACATGTTCAGCCATTACTTTTCTCAATGTGAAAAAAACATAAAAAGAACACTAAAAACGATGGGACAGATCAAATTTATTTTGAAGTCACTGAGAGATTTTCATTTTAATAAATTTTGACTTTATCCTAATTGATTGATAAGACAAAGCATGAAATGGGCAATGCAAAGTTATAAGAATCATGACAAATGAAAAATTATTTGTTGATGTATTTGGTTTAGGAAATATGGTTTATTTAAATAGATTTTTTTTTCACTGCAATAATGAAAGGTAACATGAAGTCTAGGGTTTTTTTTTTAAATGAAAAGAAAATTAAAATAGTCCAACTCAAAAATGAATTTTTGAAGAGAAAAATTTTAGTATGAAAGAAGGGTAGAAGGATTTATAAAGAACAGAAGTCATTTTCTAAATATTGGCTTATGCTCTTAATGGTATATTTATTCCTGTGAAGGCCAGTACTTTCTTCTGAATATGGGCTTATGAAAATATTCACTGCATTTTTTTCTAAACTACAAAAATTAATATTTCAAAACTTTTTATATATGAAAGAGATGAGAAAGGATGCATACATTATTCACAATCTGTGATAGAGAAGTCTTGTATGTAGAATGCAGTCTAAAATGCCATCTGTTTTTCCTTTAAGATTCACATAAAATGCATATTTTTAAAATACTTGGCTATGTAAAATTCATTTGCCCTTTCTTTTGGAAACATTAGCTAGCTGTTTTGCAACATCCATTAGTAATGCATATGATTTACACATGTTTGATCTTTTTTTTTTCTTCTTTTCTGTTTTTTCCACTTCTGTGTCTCACCAAGAAAAGAACTACTCTAAAACAAGCATATGGAAAACACGTGGGTGTATGTTAGTGTGTGTAAAACCAGCAGCTGGGGAAACTTCATTTGATTATTTACTTTTGTTCTGGTAAATGATCCAAATTTTCTTCTCATAGGCCCTCTGGTTCCACTGTCTTGACCTTTAGTGTTTTCATCCTTAAACCTTCATTGAACTGACCTAGTTTCATATGGAAGGAGGACAAGTTTGCTTTAGTTGGTCTTCTCTGTTGAGATCATCGTCTCTGCTCCTCTTCTGAATCAGCTGGAGTTACTGGGATTGATCATTTCTTAGGTGTTCCCAGCTGAAGCTGTATAAAGTTAGATTATTCTGCTTCACTTCTCTTATCTTTGTTTGGGGTTCTGTGGCTTCAATGAAAAGCAAACTTAATGCTCATCTACAGCTGCTATTGTGCTGGAAGGCAGCTAAAAGATAGAGTACTGCCATTAAAGTCACTATATTTTCACTGAATTCTGTTTACAAATTGTACTATTGAGCTACTTTGTACCCTTCTATTTCTTTGTCTGTTTCCCTTCCTCTAAGTAGGGTTGATGATGCCCTCTGTAAATTGATGTGCAGTTATCATCTGTAGCTCTTGTATGAATGGGGGTTTGTAGAACCTGAACATCATCAACTTCCCTGTGTCAAAGTCCGTAATACCTCCAGGACTTTGACAGTGTGTTGCTACTCAAATCCTATATACACCCCACAGTGCTGATATGCGCTGCTAATTCACTGTTGCCATGACTAGTTTATTACTTTGCCTGTCCACAGGGAAAAGTGCTTTCCCAGCCTTTTCACAGCACGCAGTACTGCTCAGCAAGGAAGTGTAGGCATTCTTGTGGACTAAGTAGAGAAAGAGCTGGTATCTGCTGCCCTGGCGTAGCACGACACAGGTACTTCTCCTGTGGGAGAGAGGTGGGTGTAGCAGCAGGATCAGCCCACAAAATTCAGTCAGTAATGCTGGAAGAACAAAGGTTTATTTGCACTTTTGGGAAGTCATCTGGAAGCACCTTACAACCTTCCCTCAGTGGTTCTGGTGTGTCTGTGTTGCTGTGCTGAGGAGGGATGTATGTTAGAATGCTGCACTGCAGTCACGGCGAGAAATATACTCCAGCTGAGATACATAACCGCTCCTTTATAAGGTCTTTAGAGACAGGCATGTATCTCTTCTTAGCTGTGCTATGTACAGCCCAGCCTGGCTGAAACACCTATTCATCTGTCTGTCAAAAGTCATGACATTCACAGCTCACGGGCAAGTTGGAGAGCCACTCTATATAATTTTTTTCCATCTTCCCCAAATGTTTACTGTTGCTCTTTCTTAAAAATGAAGAGTGCCTTTTGCAGGCAAACTTGCTTCAGTAGAGAGGGCATGTATCAAGATTTGTTGGAGGGGAGGTTAATCAGCATTTCTGAGGTTTGTTCATCTGTATGAACAGAGCGATTTTTTAATTTGTGGAATGAACGGAGGTCTTCAGATTCTCCCGTTGTTTTCTCTTCTAAAATACAGATTCCGTTTCACATTCATCTCACACTTAAGAATGAATTTGTGTAGGTTTATCTTTACAGGGGTAAAGACTAGAGTTTTTACTGAAGAAAAATCCCAAGGAATCCCATATTCCATGGTCAGTTCCATGGTGCTGATACTAAAGGAGTCACCAGAACTGTCACCAGGGGTGCGCAGTACTAACACAGCTGACTACAAAATAGATGCTTCGGGAAGTCCGAAATGCTACACTGCTACTAGCTGCAGCTGGTATATCAAATTAGGAAGAAAGTAAATTACTGTTGCTCCAGGTACCACCTGTTCCAATAATGAAAACTCCACTACTTAGAAGTACTGTTTAAAAGAAACTAATTTTAAGATTATTTTTATCTTATGGGAGATTGGTGTTATAATGGCTTGTTAATCATGCTGGCCAAGCCCAGTCTAACTAGGTCATTAAGTTAATGAACAAATTAGCAAAGAAATCTTGATGTACTTATGAATTTCAAAATCTTTAACAGGGGTGTCTCACTAATTTTATCCATTTTAAAAGAATATTTATAGAAAATTTAGTATTCAGTTGAATTCTTACATAAGAAAATCATCCTGTAAGTGTGCTGAGACATAGTTTATTCATGATTTCATGGCATGAAATTTCATTGTGACAGGTGTTCGGCATCCCACAACACCAATTCATGCTTCCTGTAAATGTATCGTTAAAATGAAAAATACGCACTTTTAAGGCACACATATAGTAAATCAAAAGCTTGGTTTTGCTTAAATATTTTCTTTTGTCTGTGCTAGATGATTTTTCAAAGCACATTTTGCAGCACTCAAAACAAGGCCAGCTGGATGCCAGCAAGGGATTAATCTATTCTGAAAGCTTAAAAAGGCCCACTACAAGTGAATGCTCTATTCTTTTCATACCCCTAAGCCAGTATCTCAAAAGACTTAGGTTTAGAGTGAAAGATGTAGCTCTAAATTGGATCTCATAGCAGCTCAACAAGAATGGCTATTTCCCCGTGCAGGTGTGGAAGGTGAGGGTAGGAGTGGGAAGCTCTGTGCGTAAAGCCTTTTTCTTTTTCTGTCCTTATTGAGTCAGACTCTCCATTGTTCCTTTAATAGAACAAGCTCTACGGGGCACGTGGCTGGTATAAATAGACCTGTGCCTTGCTGTGGGTATGGGTTTTGGCAGTCATGTGTTATTCTCTATACGTAAATAAAGTGCAATACTACAGAGTACAACCTTGCATGTCTTTCCATGGGTGCCTTGCACGCTGTGTTTTCAGAGGCTGCACCTGCTATGTTCATATAGTCACACACTGTGACCATTGTCCAGGAGGTAGATCTTGCCTCCTGAATAAGATAGGAAAATATAGCTTGCCTCAGTGCTAGAGAGCAATACTCTTTGATTACTGTAAGCAATACTTACAAGAGAATATTCTTGTAAGGCAGTTTTCACTGCATTAAATCTATACAATACAATTTTGCAGAAGATAAAACACCATCGGATATCCTTGAAAGAAATGAGATATTCTAACAGACAACTTTGCACTGAAAAGAAATATTTTAATAATCAATTTGTTACTAGAATTAGAAACATTATCTTTCCACAGATTCAGTAATCTGTAGATCTAGAGTATTTTCTCTCAAAAAAGATGAGCAACAGAAATAACTACTGTTTTCTGGCTTACTCATTTTTGGCAAATTCATTAGTCAGTAAGTGTAATTACCTGTTCATTCTTTGATTTGGTTTAAGCAAAAGCACTCTGTTTATATATTACCTTCCTGAATGAATAGGATTCTTGCAGTAATTTACTTATTGTCCTATGTAAATTAGGCTACATTATCCTTTATTGTTAAATTTAATTCAATTTACAGTGCAACTATTCCTAGAATAAGAGTATCATTAACAAACAGATGCTAATTAGTTTAGGATTAACTGATCTAATTCTAAATAGGTACCAGTGTTCTGTGATCTCATTAACAAATGTGTAGTTTCTATGTCTTTCAGGTATAGTTAAATTAATCTGTCACCAGACTGTATGTTTTCTTAAAGGGCCTTATTCACAGTAAAGATGCTCTATTATTGAGTGGGTAATAATATTTGTCAGAAGAAAGTAGAAATTTGTTCCTTATCAGAAGTTGTGTTTAAATTGTCTTTTCTGAGAGGTACAACCATGTTTCTCAATCTTGGTTTCTGTATTTGGAAGAAGTGTCGTAAGATGATCAACTTGAGAACTGTGTTGCAAATCCATGAAAACTTCAAGGCAGACAGCTAAGGAAATAGATGATTTTAGATGCTTAGGAGGTCTCCAGCCAATGGATTTATTATTATTTAACAGCTAAGTCTGTTCTTATGTTCAAAAAGGGCATGTGCAAATCATGTCACACCAAAGGAGTACTTTTTAGGAAAATTGCTAAAAAATGCTTCCCTTTGTGAATATGACTTCCTTGATCATAATTAGCAGCTGAAAATCAGCTGAATTTAGCTATCAATAGCTGCAACTTTTGTCAGTTAAAGAAGCCTTACTTCTTTTAACATTAATAAATGGATAAAAAGCCTGTCACATAACAAGTAACTCCTGCACCAGTGGAAGGATTTCACAGTAATTTCTGTCTAACTGAAGGTTTATTGTTAAAATTGCAAAAAGCACTATTTGATCAAGTTTGTCCAATCCCTTGAATCTTGAAGCAATCAAATAATATTATTTGAGGTTCTGGAAAATCAGAGAGAGAGAAGGAGGGAGGGAGGGTGAGATGGTGAATGATTTCCACACAAGAGAAGAAAATACTTTTGTTGTTTCCATCTTGAGATCTTCAGTTAGTTAAAACTTAAAAGTGGAAAGAAAATTTACCTAAATGTGTGAAATTAAACAAAAGAAAATGTTTACTCTCACTCTGCAGGAGAGTACTCTGCTAGTACTTGCAAGACCCTAAGTATTATTGAATAAAATTGGAGACAATGGGAGTTTTGCCATTGACATTCTCGAGGCCAAGATTTAAGCTTTATGGACACAATTAGGCTTCCCTGGAGCCTGGAGAGGTTTTGCCCTTGTAAATTATTTTCCCCAGGACTTCTGGAAGAACCATCTGCAGAAGGATTAGGAACAAATTAACACCTCTGTTGTTTCATTGAGCAGCTCTATCAGAAAAGGGATGGAATATCAACTCACCCAGACACAGCTCTTCTACCTCGCTTCCTGCTTCTTCCCTCTTCCAAGGTCTCTGTAGCAATAACCCTGCCGCCCTCTGTCTCTAGGGTAAAATGACTCCATGCTCTTCTCGTCCTTCACCATCCCCAATAGCAGCAGCAGAAGTGGCTACTCTTTCATCTCATCAGTATACAACACAAGTAGAGCCACAGCTATAGAAAACAGAGATCTTACCGCAGCCATACAATCATTTCTGTTTCAAATTATAAAGCTTTTTAATTTCTTTATCTATTACACTGTATTCTCCACTGATTCCTAAGAACACTTTTCTTTATCCATTAAAAACATGAGTAAATCTTGTAAGTAAATGCTATAGCTAGAATATAACTTCATGTAAACTCAACACATTTTTTTAAAAATTGCATTGGGACAATCCAGCAGAGACAATCACCATTCAGATTTATAATTAAACTGCTCCATTTGAGCAGAAATTATTTAGGCTTGAGCTGCGGAAGATATTTTTC
>VYZV01007836.1:47088-58571 GCA_013401275.1 Pandion haliaetus | reverse complement strand
TCTTTTCCAGCCTAAATGATTCTATGATTCTAGTTGCTACTTCTTTCCGTACTCCTATTTTGAAGATTGTTGTTCCTCTGATCCATTTTGTAGTAGTGTCCTAACTCCTCCCAACACAAGCTTTAGTCTGCAGTCCAGCCTGATTAATGTGTGTTAACTGGCTATTCAGAAGATGGCTTAGGTAATCCAAATTTTTAGGATCAAGAAACATTTGCACCAAGTGTGTTGTAAGCAGATTTCGCCTGGTCCCTAAATGTCCTCTGGAGGGTCGGGGGGGGGCACGGGTGGGTGATGGAGAGGGGAGGAAAGAAAAAATATTTGTTTGGATTTGATTAGCAGCAATTGCATTGTTGTTTTTATTACTCAATCTCCTGAATTAAAGTCTCTGACAACCCCTCGCCCCTCCTTTTCTCTCAGGAAAATTTTCAACTTTTATATATTTTTAGAAGGAAGAAAAAAAAAAAGTTTGTATAAAAGCAGTACATTAGAATCTAGTTACCAGGTTTTAAAAGGATCTATGCAATCTGTGTAGACCATAGAGTTCTTGCCAATAGAAAATATGTGTAGAATAAGTATCTTTTAAAAGAGCAATGTTCCAAATAGAAAGGCTTCTTAGGTGGTTAGTATCAAAGGTTTCTCTAGGCTCATTTATACCCTTCTCTCCTGTAGTGGCCATCCCTGTTCCAACACACTGACTTTTGCAGTAGAGGATTGCCAAAACAGTTCTGCTTGTGTCTATGATTTCCATACAACAATGACCTTTTTTCCTTTCCTCAGTTCAGAATGTCATTCTGGGTTTGCAGTCTTAGGTAGTACTGGAGTTCACAGGCTATTTTGACTTCTTGAACAGTTTTCATTGCGCATCTTACCCAAGAAAGGACAGGGGAAGGAACTGGTTGCTATAGAGCAAATGGAGATACTTGGAAGTAGATACAGGCAGAGCAAATAATGGAATAAGGTCCTAAAATATATTGCATAATGAAAAATTATGTAAAGATACAGATGTGGGATGGATAACTAGTACTGTTCTGCGTGCAAGGAAGGGTTAATATCTTGGAACATTTAGCAATGTTTTCAGTCCAAATATGCACTGCAATATAGCATTTAAATTGATCTACTAGCAATAAATAAGTGAATTTTTTTTTAGCCTGTGAAATTGGCAATGGAATAAAACCTAGAATCTCTGAGCATATCACAGGGTGAATATATCAATTTAAGCATGTTAAACATTACTTGACATTTAAGACTTTTTTACTTCCTCCTCTTCTCTCTCTCTCCCTTTTTTTTATTGTGTACGGATGGGAAATTCAGAAAGGGAACCAGTCAATTCATAAAACAACTTTTCAATGTCTGTATTGCTATGAAACTAAGATCACAGCAGTCCTAGTGAATGTCATAGCCCTTGTTCTTGCATCCTCTGTGATTACTTAATTTTAAGGCTAGACTATCTTGCAATTTAAGTTTGTTTTGCTTCTGATGTCTTTACCTGTGTCTGTGAATTTACAAAGTTGACTTTCCAAATAATTGTAAGTTTACTAATGCAAGTCATTGAAGTGTTTTAATAAAAAAGAAGATGAACAGTTGAGCATCAGATGCATAGGATACTGAGGAGCAAATGAGCACCAAGGAACAAATACTTCTGATCCATACTACTGCCGTGCTGAATTTAGGTGGGAGTATACAGCAGTTCTTGAAGTACGTTAGCTAATGCATTTCTTGATCTTTCATGTAGTTTCATATGTAATATCAAATCATTTGTGCAGGTGTATGAATTCTTGAAGTGACACAGACTTTATAACACTGAGTTACTGAAGCAGTAAGGTCTCAATTTAATGCTAAAATATGAATAAACATACTGCTTGTTAGGAATTGGACATAACTGCCTGAAGAATGAATAAATAATTTCTCCCAGGTGTGCTTGTAGCAAGTTGTTACCAAATTTTTCATCCTCTCTTAAGCAAACTAGCTTTCAGCTAGTTATAGGCTGAAGCAGATTGCTAGATCACATGGAGTTGTAGACTGCTTCAGTCTGGCATCTGGTATTGGATATGATTGAAGAACACTGTCATAGTTTCTGCATAGATTTATGCAATGTATTTCACAATCATGTCCATCTTATTATTCATACTTGGTTTTTTTATCAGTCATTTCCTTTGCCATATGTGTTATTGTTTGCACACATTACCAAGAATTATGGGATGATATGTCTTTATCTGCCATCACAGAAAAATATTCATGATTTTCTGCACTAACAGTTTGCTGCAAAAAAATAATTAATTTTACACTTGTGGCATATTTGGCCAAAGATCTGACACTAGACTCTGTGTCACTTAGGTAGTGAGACCAACAGCACAGATGTGTGCAAAAGTAGAAATGATTCCCTTGCATTTCCAAACCTTTGTGGCTTTTTTAATATTCAGGATTTACAGAGAAAACATAACAGTAAGAAAAATCCATGTGAATACAATCATTTGTACCACCCTGTTGCAGTAAATACAAGTAATTCTGAAATGTAAACACATTGGGGGGCAGGGTAGGTAAGATCTGAGCAGTTGTTCCCTTGCCCTGTAGTTTTGCTCAAATAGCAGAAGAGCAAGAATTAGAAAATAATTACAAGCAAGAAGAAGAAACAGGATACAATCCCCAAACTACTGCTGGACATAGTGTCAGAAGAACTAGTCTCTCACAAATCTTCTGTATGTTTTTCAGCACAAAAAATAAATGTCTTTTCTTCCAGTGCAATACAGCTTGTAACACATAAATCAGAAACACACTAGCAAGCACTTACTCTTTAGCCTAAACTGCTTGCTGGAAAATTTGAGGCATTGAAAGTCAGGATTATTTTCTAGTGTTGTGCAAGTCCAACCAATACTTGTTCCTTTCTCTCTGTCCTTGCATCTGAATCTCAGTGTTGCATGCCTTTTATTGTTGGAGAATTTAGTTCTTTTTAAATTAATTCAATCAGCTATTCCCCTACAGTAATTAGACACTTTGTAATGTTGAATTGCCCCACAAATTGCATAGCTCAATGTGGATTACAAATAAGCATTCATTTGCCCATTGTCCGGCAATGGCATCTAAGAAGCCTATATCGAAATCAGCAGATTAGCATGATTTGATGAATAAATACAATGTGACATATCGCAGCTAATGCAAAGCAATACAGCTCTGCTTAAATCAACGGAATGATTCCTAGGTTATACTAGCTGATTGATATTTCTGAAGCACAGTAAACACATCTATAACTGTAGAATTGCTAATGCTGCCACTTAGAAAGCTTTTTTGCTCCAATACATTTGAAAAAAAAAAAAAGCTATGCTTGTACTTGTCTTTGTATTTCACTCTTCCTTTCTCTTAGGAGCCCTTGTTTTGCTTTTTTCATGTTCTACTTTTTACCTTTTTCCCCAACTAGAGGAAGCAACTGTAATTATTTCTCTCTAGTATAATCCAAGTGCTGGGGGAACACATGCAGTACAGCCTGATTTGTTACTAGTTGAACATAAACCTTTCAGCTGGCCATCAGAAAGACACTCAACCATCTCAGCTTTAGTGCCAAATCTGATGACAGGAGATGGGAATAGAGACAACATTCTTGGCATGCTTCCCTGTTTACAAATCTCTGCTTTGAAACCACATTCTTTTGCTCTCTGATACCCTTACTTCCAGGAGTATGGAACAAGGTAGACTTCACAATAAAGCCCAGACATAATTTATTTCATACAGTGACACAAGAAAGAAAATGGTGTGGTTCCCTCTATAAAGTTCTAATATATTTTCTTTGAGCTTTCTCATCATCATTTTGTGGTTGGGTTTTTTTTTTCACTCCATGTGTGTCTGTAAGCCTCTATGATAATGGAGGGAAAATACTAAGTTTTAACTGAGCAAGGCATAAGGGAACAGCAGGAAGCTTGTGAGCCACTTAAATTAAAATGATGAGGAAGAAATAGACATTAATTATCTCAGGCTGCATTATCGTTTCATTTTGCAAGCAAGGAAATATTTAACACCTCAGAAGCAAAATGCTTTACTTCGGACTGGAGAGATAATTTAAAATCGCATGCAGGGGGCAGCTAGATGAAAGATCAGAATCTAGTATATTCACTGAGCAGGAATGATGAGATGAAAAAGTAGACAAAGAAGAGACTATGTTCATGTTCGCTCTGTCCCACAAACCATGACCTCTTCCACAGGCACAAGGACCTATTTTCAATTTCAAGGCAATAGCTATAAATGTTAATAATTGCCTTTACCTCTTTCTCTGTAGCTTAGCTTCTTGCCCCATTACCAAAACCATTTAGTTTCTCAGTAATTCATTTTCTACATAATCTCCTTTCATGTCCCATGTTTCCTCTATTGTGTTTCACCTTGGGCAGTACATCATGTAAATAAAGCCTATATCCATAATCACTTTACTATACTGCTTAAGGGAATTCACTCTTGAAAACTCCATTCTAACCTGTGTCCATTATAGTAGATCTCTTTATTCCTCATTAAATGGGACAAGCGGGCAAATATTTTACAAGATATTTCAGCATCAGTGATGTAACCTTGAGTGCCTATTCAAAACTTAGATGTATTTAAAGGTTGAGTATGAAACAGATAAAGACATCTGAGAGAGAAGTTCATCATCCTA
Organism: Pandion haliaetus; assembly: GCA_013401275.1. Classification (NCBI taxonomy): domain Eukaryota; kingdom Metazoa; phylum Chordata; class Aves; order Accipitriformes; family Pandionidae; genus Pandion; species Pandion haliaetus. The sequence continues at coordinate 53,938 of VYZV01007836.1, read as the reverse complement.
TATTTTGATTTCAAAAATTCCTGCATTTGAAATAGTGTTTAAGGCCACATTATAGTAGTATAGACACTGATCAAATGGACAAAAAAGTCCAAGAACTTGTATTCAAGTATTTTTTTCAAATTAGAAATAGAGATTTAACATACTAATAGCCTGGAAAATGTGTATATTGGTATTTAAGGCAGAAATAATTGAGTTAAAGCAGATATTATTGAGTTCTGTATTCTTCCAATGAGCAAGAGAACTCCTAGCTTCACACTGTCAGCAAAGTGACTATCTCAGAAAGGACAGAAACAAACAATCAAATATTTGTGTAAAAGGTAGTATTTTTAGTTCTGTTTAGCACTTACTGTAATTAAGAGGTGTATATTGTCTTTTTTAAGCCAGGTTTGAATTTGAGTTTGAGTTTAGGATTCTGCCAAGCTCTTGTGTGTGAAATGAAAATTAGATACTTCCCTCCTACTTTTCTGAAAGCCAAATGACTCTGAAAGCTTTTGACACTCTCTCATGTCATCTCATGTTTGTTTGACATGGTTATTGGTGGTTTTCCATCCTTGGTCTTAAATTTCAGTTCACAACAAATCCGAAGCCTTGCAGTTTTTGTAGTGAGCAGTATTCATGGGACAAAGCAGGTAGAATTTTGAAATGCTGTCTGTGCTGGGTACTAGATGGGAGTGAAAATATTAGATAACATGCTACCTACATTTTTTCCATGCACTTAGAGGCAGTTAAGGACTTAGGAAATTAGCCCTCTAATGCCTTTTATTACATAAGAGAAAAAGTAAAAATAATATTTGCCTTCCAGCCTAAAAAAAGCCATTAATGTTCTTTTCCTCCCTTTTTTTTTCCCTTTTTGTTCTCAAGCTTCATTCTGACTTGGACAAGGGAGTGGGCACTGTTAGATATACCCTTTCAGGAGATGGTGCTGGCACAGTATTTACCATTGATGAGACCACAGGAGACATTCATGCCATAAGGAGCCTAGATCGAGAAGAAAAACCTTTCTACACACTCCGGGCTCAGGCTGTGGATGTTGACACCAAGAAACCACTAGAGCCTGAATCAGAGTTCATCATCAAAGTGCAGGACATTAATGATAATGAGCCAAAGTTCCTGGACGGGCCTTATGTTGCCAGTGTCCCAGAAATGTCTCCAGTGGGTGAGTAAGATGCTTTAAACACTTGATAACTAATTGCATATTACTTAATTGTCTCAATGTGCATTTCCTGCTGAGGAAAGAAAGAGAAGGCCGAAATGAAAATATAACTTCTAAAACTTATTGTTAGAAATGTTTCACTCTGTGCTTGGAAATATACGGATTACAGTTTTGGGTTAGGTTTATTTCCTTATTTAGAAACGCACTCTCCTGCAAAATGAGTGCCTATGACTGTAAGTCTCTGAAGACAGGAGGAGGAAAACAATATATTCAAGGCAGGTATGCTAAGGTCCAGGGGTTCTGTGCACCCCCAAAGCTGTTATTTCACATGATGAAGTGTGTTCCCCTCTCTTCCTAGTTTACGTTGACTGTTTGCTGTACGGAATTAGACAGTACAACAGCATCTTGCCACTTACTGTTCTTGTCTTTGTGGCTGTTAAACTCCTACAGCACTTGCATGATCCACTAATTATGAATTAGGGGACAATTCTTTATCCAAGTCCTGCTACGCTGTGGGTGCTGAAAGTAACGAATGCCCTCAGCTGGCTCACAATGCAAGAATGGGAGTCAGAGAGGCTCAGTTACACTAGCTTGAGGTCTCAGAAACTTAATGTCCAAGAAAATATTGAATGCATTGGATACTTAAGTCAAAAAAAAAGATGAGACTGACTGGAAACACAGTAAGTTTTCAAAAAGCTAGTGTACAGGGGAGAGACTAATTTTCTCTCCAAAGAAAAGTGGACTGTAATAAGGATACTGAAGCGCTGGAATAGGTTTTTGTTTGAAGAATTTTCACAACACGATAGGCATTTGCCGGGGAAGACATAAAGAGCATTGATCCTGCTTTGGAGCAGGAGGATAGACTAAATGGCCCTTCGGGTCTCTGCCTGATAGCTGATTCTGCAGTGGTCCTGAGCAGTGTGTTTGCAACACAAGCACACTGCTTGTGTCCTGCTGCCAGATGGCACTTCAGGCTTCCCTGTGGGCATCAGAAATTAATTCATTCTGGGCTGGGAGGCCTGTAAATTTCCAGTGCTAGTTTCAGCTTATTGCCATTTTCTCTCCTAAGCTGTCTTTTCCCAGTGCTTCACAAGCCAGTACTAGTCATTTAATACTCCCTGTAGTTGCTAACAGTTTTGGAAGTTTTCTGACTGTGAAATGTGCAGAGGGATCCTGTTGCCCCTTCAGCTATGCAGCTCAGATGTTGATGTTTTGAAAGACTATCTGGGAGGCAACTATCTATCTACACAAGTTGCTATGTGGAATTAATGAGATAGTAGTTTAATTTTGTGATAAAGAGTTGTGCAATGTAATAAAATGTGATATGAATAGACATGTAGAGATGATCACGTTAATCTCATGCAAGTGTAGAGATGAGTTCACGATAGTCACCCGTAGAGGTGCATCTATAGATTCACTGTATAGGTGCACTATTGTTGTTGCTCCTATAGAGATGCGTAGTAATATTACTTACAGTTATATTATTTATAGATGGAAAATGTTTTTTATATTTTTAAGTCTATTTCTGTGGCAAGTTCAGAATAAAATTTTCTTACCACTGAATATATGGCTAGTTGTTACATTTTTTTTAAGACTTATTGAGAGAGACATGAATAATGCTATTTACACAGTGGAATGCAGACCATGGGTTCATTCTCTGACTCTGTTGCTCTCCCTCCGTCTTCCTTTCTTACTTTCTTAAATATGTGTGTGCAGTAGCAGACAAAATGCTAACAGTGGTTTTATTTTATGGGAAACTCTCTTCAAGGTGTGCCATGCGTTGTGGCTTTTACATTGACTGGGAGTTGTATGACTAAATGAGAAGCAACTGAATATGCTGTGTCATGCATACAGCGTTGTAAAAGAAATGCTTTTCAATTTAATTCTCTTTTGGAAAAACAGCATTAGATGCCATGGCAAAAATGCATCCTTTTGATCTTTACTTTATTCGGTCACATTCACTACCTCTAGAAGATTTATTCATAACAGTTTTTATTTTCCTCTATAAGAAAAATAAAAGATGGATGAAAATTGATCAGAAAAGTCAAGGCAAGGAAATAGTGCCCTAAATGGAGTACTAAACTGCAATTAGTGGTTACTAAAGGAGATAATTTTTGCTGTTGGGTTGTCTTGCAGCAAAAATATCCAGAAATGCCTTCTGTCGCCTGTGATGTGCCAGGAGATGCTGCCTTCTCCTGTGTAGGTCTCTCCACTCTCTTGCTCTCTCTTATCTATGCTTTTGCTACCTTATGCGAGCACAGATTTCTCAGAGGATCTAAAACTATGTCTCCCTATCATCAGAACCATTTAGTTGCACCTATAGAGATGCCTAGACCTACCACTGCCTGAGGCTGACATTGAAAATCACTTTGATTTTTTAGCTGGTGTAGCATATGGTTGTCTTGGCTTAGGCAAAAACCATGATAAACTCTTCCTCTCATCTATTTTTTTACATTTTCATTTTCTAGTTGCCAGTTTTCAATTCCCAAATGTCCTAAACTTCACTTACTATATTTTTGCAACAATATTTATTATGAACTGCACTCATGCGCACTGTTTCTGTTGTGAGAAATGCACTACAACATGCCTTTTTTCCCCCCTCACCAGTCATTTCTATGAGCCTGAAAAAGCTTTTGTGAATAGTGACTTGCTGTCTTTTATTGTTGCATGACACCGTCATGCAAAGGTTTACTCAGTTTGGTATTTTATTCTAAGGTTATTGGTAAGAAGGAGCAAAATATGGATGCCAGAGTTCATGTTGAAAGGGGAACAGAGGGGCAGAGAAGTAGCTAATAAAATCCTCAACACTTAACACCCAATGTAAACACACAGTACATATTCCATTTGGACAGTGAAATAAAGTGAATTGTATGAAATACCCTTGAGGCACCACAGTCTGCAGCCATAAGAGAGGATTGCAAGGGGTGGGGAAGTCTTGGGAAGAAAAACGTCCTTTAGGGTCCGTACACACATTTTAGAAATTTTCATGGCTGCACTGTTCTCAGTTTTGTAACATCTCTGGCCCTCGTACTAATTTCTGTTGCTGAAGCTTTGGTGGCTGAAAAAATGCCGTAGCATTCATCCCCAGATTCAGACTTCCTGTCACAGAGTTATAATAAAATTGTGCGTCCACTGTATCCTGGACATTGGTGACTTTTTACTCAAAAAGTTACAAAAAAGATGGAAATTCATAGGATCCTCAATATCTGGTTTTCTTCGTGTAGATATGACTTAGACATGTCTGTCTAAGTTTTTCCTGGTAGATTTTCTAAGAAATTTGTTACGTTATTTTCCATGCGTATCTTAGGTGAAAATTTTTTTTTTCCTTCAAATTCACTTTGAGGCTATATTGAAGTTTCTTCTACAGTTTCTGTACACTGGGGCTTGTTTGTTTTTCCCTCTAATCAATACCATTCCTTAAAAAAAGATTATGGTAATGCATATCTTTAGCTTTTTCTGAAGAAGAAATAATTTCAGGATTTCCATGTTTACTTAGTGGTGCATTCCTCACTGGGAGCCAAATTCCTTTATATGGTTTTTACTAAGAAAAAAATGTTAGCAGGATGTTTACTGTGTTTTAAAACTCTAATTCAGTCCCACACAGGACACCTACCTGTTTTATGCCAGCTAGCCTCACTCCTTCCATACATGCACTGTAATCTGCTCATGTATGATGGAAAGGACAGTCAATCACAGATACAAACAAAAAAGATCTTCTCTTGAAAAGCCCCTTGGTTACCAACTGGTGTAACATGCAGGCTACTGTACCCATCTATGACTTCAATTATTTCCGATACTTTCTAAGTGTGCATAGTTTCTGTGTTGTTGCAGAAGGATATTGGTACCTCCAAAGTTGACAGTGTATTGCTCACATAATAAATGGGGTGCAGAATACTTTACAGTGAAGAATTTATTTTGGGAAGGACAATGATGTGAAATTCCCTGCAAAGAAACTCAGCAGATGGAGTCAGATTACAATGCAGAACTAGTATTTTAAGAACAGAGATTGCTATGCTGTTACCCTATGCCTAATAAGAGACTTATAAAAGCTTAAGGGCTGGAATCCTGATGTATTTTTTCTGATCTTGGATTGATCTTAGCAATATCTTTATCTGAAAATACTGTCTTGATTTAATAATAGTTCTAAACTATAGAAGAAACCAGAAATGGAAATTTATGTATGAGGACTGAAAAGGGGGCTGTAATTTCCCCATTTTTAAGTTAGCATTAGCAAAATATGTTGTCCTTAAGTATAGTTTAATCAACTGTGTTGTTGCTTCTGGCAGCTGTGCCAGCTTCTGTTGCAATATAGGTCACGTAAGCATGCAAATATATGGTGAGTTTAAACCAAGGTTATCCCCTTATTAAAGTTATCAGTCCGGATGACTGAGAGTCGGGGCATACCAGCATTAAAGACACATTCAGGGAAAGATCTTACTATATTTTTCTATATTTATACATAAAAATGTGCACAGAAATGCAGCTGTATTTCTCATGCATTTCCTTCACTGACTATGTTGATTTTAATTGATCATATGTATTATACATGACAAATCTATAACTTCTGCTGTCACAGTGTCCTAATTGTTTTCTAAGGTCTTTCCATTATTCCTGTATGCTTATACATAGACCAGCTAGGACTGTACTAAAACCATCAATTCCATAACGTATAGACTCCATATATTCTTTCCTAGGCAATTTCATTTCATACCTTTCCACTAGATTAACTCTTTATTGCTTAGGGGGCTCTACAAACTCCAGATCGCTGTGGCAATTATTCTGCCTTTTTGGTTATTAATTAATGAGTAATGGAATATGTTCACATTAAATAGCTGTATTACTGATTAGGCTTGGCTATTCTATTTGAAACTGCCTCAATTGTAACACGACGTAACACTAAAATAGTTGAAATTACTAGAAAGCTGGTATCAGGTTACTTTTACTGGGTTATTTTTACTGGGTATTCTCCGTGGTGCAAGGCAGCTACTTGAAGAGTGTTACGGATTTGCTTCCTATGGTACTGAGAGCCTAAAAATAGTCTCTATAAATTTTCTGGCAGTTGTCCTTCTGAAGTGAATACTTAATTGGCTTATATTTAAAGATTGAAAAAGACATATATATATATGCATTCACTAATGGAACATATGTTTTAATATATCCATCTACATAGTTTCCTGTGAAATAATTACAATGTGTAGAAAACTAACCTGATGAACTGGTGGGTAGGAAACTGCACTCCGTTTGGGCATGGCTTGGTTCTGTGTGCCTGAGTTCAGCCTGAAGCTTACACTGAGCAGAGGCTGGGGAAGGAAGGACTATAAGGTGTCAGAGCAAATGCTGAGTGATTCTTCCCTTGATACAGATTCCTAGCTTCTGGCAATATATTTTTAAGGACTTCCAAAAGCGTACCCAGGCTGTTGCAGAAGATATTACTTTGGGAATCTGTAGAGGCCAGAGATATTTTTGAGTAGTATTACACACGCTCATGGTGAGGTAACTGGCTGTATAATCTTTTAAGTCCCTGCCTGCAGCCCCTCCAGCTCCACCCTGGTCTCCAGGGTTTTTTCCGGTGTTATCAAGTCCTTAGAGGCAATGATGGGAATTGGATGTCATATTCAAGATACAAATATCTTGAATACTCTTGGTTATTCTCTTATTTGTTCTCTTTTCCTTGTATAATAATACCCATCAATCATT
>VYZV01007836.1:21088-47011 GCA_013401275.1 Pandion haliaetus | reverse complement strand
CCCCAGTTACTTGTTATGTTAAGATATCCCTGTAACACTTTGCAGTCAAGCTTTCATTTTGTCAAGCTGTCACCTGGTTACATGTTCTCTTTTACCGGCAACCTATGAGTTCAGATCCAAGTGAGATGCCAATGGCAACCCCCCCTCATATAAAGACTGGCATTTCATTCCTACCATTTGATTTCTATTTTTACTTGGATATTATCTTAGAAAGGGCTGTTCTCTCTTAATCCCTCCCCCCCCTGCCCCAAGAGCCTTTGCTTAGAACCTTGCTGAAAGCTTTTTAGAAATTTAGATACTGTTTACCTATGCAAGTAATATAGAGCTATATACTCGCTGATTCACCCAGTAGTTTTAACAGATTTTGTGAAGAGTGGGTTCCCTTCACAAAACTGTACTGACTCCCCCCTTACAGGGTCATATCCATGTGTCCTCTAATTTGGTACTTCATTACAGAGTGTACAAATTTGTCCATCGCCTGGGTCAGACCTGGTGCCCTAGGTCGTACCTTTTTAGAAAAATTCATGTCCCGTCATTGTCTTTCAGTTCTACCATCCTGGGGCTATGTCAGATGGCAGTTTACCCATCACAGCTGATGTTTCAGTGGTTTCTCATTTAGAACTGCTTTGTTAATTACAGATCTTGTCTTTTTCATTCATTTTTTTAATTGTGAAAAGAAACAGCTACTGCACTGAACATCAGACTAAATTTTATAGCCACTGTAGAGAAAGGTGAGTTTTAAGGAAGGAGCAGAAGGAAAGGCAGGTTATGGCTGCTTAGCCTTTTGTCAAAAGAGTTTTTTCCCATGTATAAGGGGCATTGCACGAAAAATACAAACCGAAACAGAAATAAAAAAAACAACACTGAGTTGTTGGGAGGAAATTACAAGTAGGCAGTAAAAGCTTTTGAAACAAAAGTGTTTCTTGACATTATGATAGATCACTAGGCAACCTGGGCAGCTTCAACTACTGTGAAAAGCCTTACAGACAAAATGCTTTTAGATCAAAAGGGAGGAAGAAAACAATGCAGAGAATCAAGGCTTGCTTGGTTGAAGGATTGTGGCTGTTGTCATACTCACTGTGAATTTCATTTCATACACCCTGTCTGTTGGAAATTGTCAGCAAAACGAGAGATTTGGCAAATACTGTTAGCTGGGAGAATCTATGTAAAATGAAAGCTGTGACAGACAGGACCCTACATACATGCACACAGCAAAATGTGTGAGGAGCTCTTGCTGTTAAAAAGGTGATATACTGGATAAATGTTTTCTGCTAGCTGGTTTCACAGTCCCCAAATGTCAGTATTAGTGCCAAATTCATGCAAAGCACTTGAGTCTTACTTCATGTATATCCAGGCCTACTTCACTGTGTTTAACTAGAAGTGGGCAAAGTTAAAAAATTTTGTCACAGCAGATAAAGCCATTATGTTCCTATCCACATGCTAACGTTACTCCAGCTCAGGAGCGTAACTCAAATAACATTTTATATTTCATCACACCCAAGTCTTTTGATGCAGACCCCTCTGTTAGGTTAACCAGCCAATACTTTCATTATTAAAATTAAGCTATTTGGTTTTGCTGTAAATGCGTATGTTGGTCATTTTAATGGTGCTGAGTATTAGTTCTTGTAGTATGTAAGGAGAAGCTTTGTAATTATTGGTACAGTCTTGTGGTTTGCATAATCATCTTTAGGTTCACGATATATTGCATTAGCATTGTTGGGATTATGTGTTATTTTTTTGTCAATGATACTATTACTGTGGGAAAGGTATTGGCATGTTTTAGTGTAGTATTGAGACATGTAGGAATTGGTTTTATACAGGCACATAACATCTCTAAACATAAACCATGTTGTATTGATAGTTGTTTTAGTAGCCACTGATCAGCTGTAAATGTTAAAAATTAACAAGGAGCTGCTTTTTCCTTACCACAAAATTACTCTGAACATTAAATATCTTTTCAGCAAGAGCTGTTCTTTTGGCCACCAAGTGGTTTTAAACATTAAACATATTTTAAAAGTATTACTGTTCTCAGCCACTGAGTGACTGTAAACATTAAATATGTTTTACAAAAGCTGCTTTTCAAGCTACTGCCTGCATGGCTATGAACATCATTTTTCTTTAAAGTTGCTTTCCAGCCACTAAGCTATTTTTTTTCTTATAAGCTCAGTTCTATTTATAATTTTTCACAGAAGAAACAAGTGAAGGTTTCACTGACACAAGGCAGCTCTTCATTTATGACAAGTGATCATGTCCTAGCCATCTTCTCATAAAGACACTGCAGGTAATGAGAACGAGCCAAAATTTAAATGGATTTTTATGGATATTTTGCATGGACAGTGTGTGCATATCTAGTGTTCTTCTCCCCCATTTTTGTGTATAACTCTGCAGTAAACCAAATTAAGAAAAGCAGACATGACTGATATTCTGCACTAAGGTAACTGGTCTAAGAAATCAGTCACTGATGGATTGTGTGAATCAATCAAGTCATCATCAGCCCTAGAGGAGGACAAAACAGAAGGCAAAATAGTCTCAAGATTGCTAAGCAAATGGGAGCCACTAAACCAAATATGATTAAGGGCTTTAATTCTGCGTGCAGAAATAACTCCATGTGGCAAATTAGATGTAATCCTAGGAAGGCCTGGAGTGATAAGAAAAGTGTTCGTGAGAATTTGGCTTAACAAGAGCTAAGAGAAAAAAATCACTGATCACAAATATTCTGTTAAGGACAAATTATTCTCTGTTTAGAGAATCCCATAAGGCTTAAAGTCTACAGCAAAGAAACTGCAGATAAAAATAATACCTTAGGAAGAGAAAATCTGCATAAAACAGAGGTCTAAAATTATCTGCAGAATGAGGAACAGCACATACTAGAGAATCTTTAAATGGCATAGCATGTCAGCCAATTAGTAGGTGTATCTGTCTGTCAACCTTGCCTTTAATGAATCCTAGATACTTAACGATTCTCCTTATTTGTAGTAAGGAACAGCATAGATGGGCAATCCAGCCCAATGGCTATCCCACACATCATAGGTTTTTCCTAAGGAACCATTAAAGATCTTATGGGAAGATGAGCCTAACGTCCCTCCAGACTTTGATCAACAAGGGTCCTGACAGAGCTGGTTGAAACTTTTCCACAAGAGCCATTTTTGCTAAGTTTCATTAAAACTGAAAGATGCAAACATGTAAGTCTGTCGAAACTTTTTATGAAAAACCAGATGGCTGCCTGGTGAGTCATCCCCCAGGTTAGCTAGTGACTGGCAAATTAAACAGGTGGTTCCCAAATTAGTAGAGAAGCATTCTTTATGTCAACCTGACAAGCCAAGCACTGGCTGACTGGGAACCCGTAGGCCAGGCAGTCTTCTCTGGAGCTGGGAACCTGGCGGGTTTGTCTGTTCTCTGATTTCTCCGCTGTGCAGTTGATGACAAGGCAGGTTGCCATATTTCCCAGACAAGATAGCCTGCAAGCTAAACAGGTCATAACTAAGTAGGAAGAAGATCAATGGAAATGAAACAAGCTGTCCTCTTTGCCAAAAACTCACTAGTGACAATATTGTTTTCTGGAGTGTGTAAATAATTTTTTCTGGAATGAAGCAGGATGAAGTGAAAGGCCAAAAATATCTGAAATATCCCAGTAAAGCAAAATTCCACTGTCTAGACATCCTTACTTGCCAGTTATGTCCGGGGTCCTCTTGTGCAGAAGTCAGCGGTAAAAGTGAAATCATTGAGAGGCAAAGACTGGAAATCGAGGGGGTGCTGATTTCAGGCAGGTGTGAAAGAAAAGAATGACAGCAGAGGAAGAGGTAAAGCTTTACAGACTGTTCAGATTTCATTTCAGGACCTACTGGAGAGAAATGTAACACCTTTAATACTACCTTGGACTTGATTCAGATTGGCACTGCTAAAGAGACTGCTATTGTTTCTGTTAACAAACCTCAGGACCATCCTTTTATTTTCATAAGAAGCTTAAAGCATATTAATGCATAAATACATGACACTCAAGGCATGAGTATTCCTATGGAGCAGTCTAGAGGGAGCAGGGAAACAGCATGCAGCATGCAAGGGGCCCTCCAGCAAGGACTGCCTGACACACCAATCCGTACCAGTCATTGACGGAGAATGCTTTTGCAGATACTCTCAGAGGTGTAATTTCAACTAACCATTTGCATCTTGGTACACAATTGTTCACAGCTGATGATTTTCACTGCAAATAGTTTGTTCACTGCTAGTCATTCCACTGAGGTTGGCATGATGTTTTCAGGACAGAGATTCTAACTGGTAAAGGATAATATGAATCCCAACAGCCAATCCAATATTAACCAGGTCAGGAAATCTACAGCTGGAAAGTATCTCCTCAATAATAACCTTCATCTTCCATCAGTGTTTATTGCTGTTAGTACAGCAAGCATCAGTTTTAACATATGTTGTAATCTAAAGGAGTATTCTAACTTACATGAAACTTAAGATAATTACATAGCTAGCACTCCCATATTGTAGGAATATCGCATTAGAAGCCTGTCTATCCTCCTCTCTCTGAAAATGGCCAGAAGTAGAGGCTAGGAGAAAGTCAAACACACATTTAAGCAGATTATTTTGTCGTAGTTATTTTGGTTTGTGGGGTGGGGTTTTGGTAGCAGGGGAGGAGGCCACAGGGGAGGCTCCTGTGAGAAGCTGCTGGAAGCTCCCCCGGCTCCAACTTGGACCCAACTCTGGCCCAGGCCGAGCCCATCAGTGACAGTGGGAGCGTCTCTGGGAGAACAGATTGAAGAAGGGGAACCTGCAGGGAGTGGGGGGATTGGAATGTGAGAGGAACCCCTCTGCAGATCCCGAGGTCAGTGAAGAAGGAGGGGGAGGAGGGGCGCCTGAGGAGGCTGATGGCCCTGCAGCCCGTGGGGAGATGGCAGGCTGTCCCCCTGCAGCCCATGGAGGGGAGCGGTGGAGCGGAGGCTCCCCAAGATGGCCGTAACTCCATGGTAAAAACTGCGCTGGAGCAGTGTGTGACTGGAGAGCAGCCCGTGGAAAGGACCCATGCCAGGGAAGTTCGGGAAGAACTGAAGCCCACGGAAAGGATCTGCACCAGGGAAGTTTGTGAGGAACTGCAGTCTGCGGAAAGGACCCACGTTGGAGAAGTTGGTGAAGGACTGTCTCCCGTGGGAGGGACCCCACGGTGGAGCAGGGGACGAGTGAGGAATCTTCCCCCTGAGGAAAGGAGCGGCAGAGACGATGTGTGGCGAGCTGACCCTAAACCCCATCCCCTGTTCCCCTGTGCCACCGGGGGGAGGAGGGAGAAAGGACCGGGAATGGAGCTGAGCCAGGAAGGTGGGAGGGGTGGGGGGAAGGTGTTCTGAGGTTGGGTTTTCCTTCCTAATCTCCTTGTTTTGGTTTGATTGGTAGTAAATGAAATTGATTTTCTTTCTTCCCCGAGTTGAGCCTGTCTTTTGCCCGTGACCATAAGTGGGGAGTGATCCCTCCCAGTCCTTGTCTCGACTCACGAGCCTGCCTTTGGATTTTCTCCTCATCCCAACGTGGCCAGGTGCGGGGGTGGGGGATGAGTGAGCGGCTGCGTGGTGCTTTGTTACCAGCTGGGCTGAAACCACGACAATAGTCTGTTTGGGAATAGGTTTTATCCAAGCACAATTTACTTACCTCTATTCTGTTAAAAAGGGTTGCTGTTTGGGTTCACATGCATGTCAAATACTTTTCTAATCCCCATTTTGTTAGCTCTAGTGACTGTACATTCCCTAAATTAATCATGTCATTCTACTAAGCATTTCCTTTTCCTATTCTTAACATTTTTTATTTAGGTCTGGAAGATAAAAGATTAATAGGAACAGATGATTTAGCTTTGGTATAGTCCTAACTACTGTATACATCTCTATCATGCCACTCTTCGTCTCATTTCTAAATTAAACAGATTAAATCTTTAAAGTTCTATGTGGAAAACTTTTCATGTCTCAATCACTTTCACTGCTTGCCTCTGAGCCCCCTTTATTTCTGCTGTGCTTTTAGTGATAGGGCAATGGTATTCAATATTTTCAACAGTCTTCAGAGAATTCAGATGAGAAAGATGCCTGAAGGGCAGGTTCAAGTGCTCAAGCCTGAAATTTATGGTCTTGCAAGAGATGATACAAACACAGATGCTCAAATTATCAGCCCCACTTGCTACTTCTCTGGTTCAGTAGCTCCAAATTCATCCACTTTTTCTTGCTGCTTTCACTCCATATCACCTCATGCCTGAACACAAACCAAACCCTGTCAGACAGTTTTCAGCAGATGTTTGATAGTCCTGGGATTCTTTCATGGCTCTTGCATGTGATTCTGAATGAATCCTCTGTTCACAGATTTTAAAACCTAAACCAATATTAATCACTGAGCATAATCCAGTGAGACATAGCACCTTGCTGTTTAAACAGTGGATGATCCTGTGTGCCTTCAAAAGATCATCCAGTTGCTAATACAGGGGCGGGGGAATCTTCCCCTGGTTTAGTAGAAAAAATAACTTTACTATGATATATTAAAGAACTATGTTTGATAGATTTATTTGCAATACTGGTGGGGGAATAAGTAGGGGAACTGTTAACATTTGTGGAGGGGGAAGACAGTGGCTGAACATATGTAAATTGCTGCTTCTATTTTCTACAACCCAGATTCAAACACTGGTGTTCTAGGAATCACTCCAACAAAATGTTGGATAATCAGTTCCTACATCAGCTTTTTTTTGTAACAAATAAACAAACCCAATTTCTATCCTTTCCTCCTGAAGAAAATCTTTCATAAATGACCTGAAAGGTGCCAAGATGTCAGACTGCCTGCCCAAATCAAAAGATGGCAGCAAGGCATCAGTCCCTTAAATTCCAAAATCTGTATGAAGCTGGTAATTGAACTGGCAAGTTGTAAAGAAGGAATCCTTTCTTTGGGCCACTGCACAGCAATAAGAGATTTCTGAACTGTTGATTTAAAGGAAAGATACGGGATAAGAACTGCACCAGCATATCCTACTGATTTACTGTAGAGCTGAAGTTATGGCAGTTCAGTAATACCTATACTGCAATCTGGATGCTTTATATTTTAGCCACCTTTATCAATTTACTTTGGGTAGCACAAGGGGATAGTAACAGTGAGGACAGGATAGGGTTTATGGCAGTGTAGTAGAAGGGACTTTGGGATACTAACTCACCAGCTACCTTGCAGGGATGTCCTAATGGTTCATTTCCAGTGCTGCTGTTACCCAGACTGCCTACATTAAAGCCCACATGAGCCTCCCTGCTCACACTGCAAATGTGTTTTATGATTCGAGTGTTGACTTACTCGTGGACACAGCGTGCATCATGTCACTACTGCTCTTACCAACAGTAGAGATTTTAGACTTGTTAGTAAGATCTCGTTAGTTAATGTTTTTCATCAGCACATTCTCAGGCCAGAATTGTAAAGGTAACTTGGCCCTGGAAGAGTTTTATAAGCATTGTGTGGGGATTTTTTCTTGATACCACTAAGTGCAGGGCACATACATGCTTTTGAAAACCCTAGTCAGTCTTTAGACTCCCAAATAGGTATTAATAGCTTGAGCTGTACCACCAAGTTCCTCAAACAATGCTGAGCATACGTAATGTATAGGCACCTAAATTTTGCTGGCATACATTATAAATGTGAACCAAAATGTTCTGGAAATTTGGCCAGGTAGTTGGAGCAATGTCTCTGGAGCCCAACCAGATCAGACACAGATCAAATTCAGCACTACTACAGTAGGTGATTTGGGGTATGCCATGCAGGTTTAGATGTCCACATGGATTTATTTGTCTGATTCCAAATGATGTATCTTAGTACCTGCATGAACTTGGAAAAAATTAAATTTCTATAAAATTGTTCCATGGGTGCCTAAAATGTCACCTAAGCCTGTCCCCAATCTGCTTGCACACAGAACCATCTGAACTTTATACTGCTGAGCAGCTAGATGCCAATTACTGCCTAAGCACTGTCAGAAATCATAAAGTAGATATACTTAATTCTTTTTTGGAAACCAGTCAGTGACATTTTCAGAGTTCAGAGTTACATCCCATGCAAAATGTGGATGGAGGAGAGGTTACATGTTTTTGATTTTGCAGTAAAGTAGGTAGATATCTCACACAAGATGCTGCAGATGCAGCTTTAATCCTTTCCTTTTTTGAATACCCCTGTTCATGTTCTAACCACCAGAGGCCAGAGAGCCCTTCTTGGTGTTTCTCCCTTACCCCTTTTTTTGGCCTGTTGAATATTTAATAATCCTATATAAAAAGATCAGCTTCCTCTTTTTTCAAGAGAGTGATGGTCTGAGCATTCACTTAAGAGGTAGGAAATAAGCATTCAACCACCATGTAACAGAAGAGTGACTTAAAATAATCTGTATCTCGTGCATCCACTGGGCATTCAAGAGGGAACATCATCTGCTTCTGCATTTTGTCAGAATAAGGTTGGTTTAAGCTGTTAATAGAAAAGAGGGTTAAAAATGGTTTTTTCCCAATAAAGAATTACTGAGAAAGAAGGTATCTAGGATACAACTTTTCTCATTGGTGTTTCTTAGAGGCTACAGCACCTTTTCACTAATAAGCTCACTTGTATGGATCTTACTGTTAAGCATCTGAATAACACCAGGTAGAAAAAACCTGCATCTGGGTTTATTATGTTTTGTAGCAGCTCTTTTTATGATTCATGCCCTCAGTATCTCTGCACTGTAGTTGTTGTGTATAAAAGCACCATGTAATGTTAATTCTCTGTTTTATAGGTGTAGTCTTGAAGATGGTGAAAACTGAGAAGGAATATTCATTGCAGAGCTTGTTTCTTAATGCAGATATGTTACCAGAACTTAAAAAACACATATGAGAGTGTATGTGCAAGGGAACTGAGGGAAATTCACCTTAAAAAAATAGTATGTCTTTTTTAATATGTTTGTGAAGGAGTCAGGAAAAAAAATAAAGTGAGGAATAGAGAAAGTATGAAATACAAAGCTAGGAAGCAGCTCATAAGCGAATAACGGGATAAGAGTTTTAATGCTCATTAAAAAATCCAAGCATGATTAGTTTAGTGAGTTAAGACAGTAACCATGTTGTCTGTCTTTATCTCTGTGGGAAGGACTGTGCATGGATTATTAAAATCCACCTAATAGCTTTTTTAACAAACCTTCATAGCTGTGTAGTTGTTCACTGTCTGATTCTCAGACCTAAATTACAGTGGCTGAAAAGTGCCTCATTGTCATCCAGTAAATAGTGATCTGTATCCAGCCTCCAACTGATGTAGTACTGAAAGCCTGACGGGCTGTGATAGTTGGAAAATCTCCTCCTACTGTTAATTATGTGTCGAAAAAAGTGGCATATAGGGTCTGGTGGTTTATTAACATCATATTTATTTATTTATTTGGTTGTTGTTATTATCTTATTGCCATTTTGCAGGAAGAATTGCATACTTGTTTCCTGTGGTCCTGTAGCTTTGTCCTGAGCAACTAGTCAGGAAATAATCAAGTTATAGAAAGTCAGCATTATAATGTGTTTCAGTATTTTGTTTTATTTTAATTTTGAAACATGGTTGAAGATGGAATAGTTTGAGCGACTATAGGTAGAATTCTAGTGGTGTGATTCTACTTCCAGCTGTAAAAAGACTCCAGTTCATGTCAGTGATTAAAATGAAGGTCCAGCTGTCTGATAATGAATTTATAGCCCACATCTTCCTTTCCTTCCCTTTTCCCTTTTCCCTTTTCCCTTTTCTTTGGGCAAAATCAATACCTTGGATTGTAAATTATTTAGAAATTTCAGGGGGGAGACAAGAGTCCTTGAATACTGAATACATTCAAATTTTAGGCAGTTCTTATGTAGGCCTGGATTTGGATTTTAACAGACGTAGATTCATCTGTAAAACAATAGCACAACAAATATTAAGCAAATATTTTCCTAAGAAATGTAAAACTCCTGTTTTTATGAGCTAAGCAGTAAGTTGCAAGATATCTAGGTCATATTTAGGTGCATTTAATTTAACTTTGGTATTTCACAAGCTCAGAATTTTATGTACATCAATGCTTGCTTATCTCACAGGTTCTAGAATTTATGAATAAACATAAACAAGTTGGGGTGGGCTGGCACAGAAAGGCAAATTTCTAGAACAGAATCCTCACTACAGTCGATGAAGGGTGAAACTTCACTTCAGCCTGAACAACAGTCAAATACAGTCTGTCTTTGCCAT
This sequence comes from Pandion haliaetus, assembly GCA_013401275.1. NCBI lineage: Eukaryota > Metazoa > Chordata > Aves > Accipitriformes > Pandionidae > Pandion > Pandion haliaetus. The sequence goes on along the minus strand of VYZV01007836.1, from coordinate 36,808 downwards.
TTGAATTTTATCTTTCCTTAGTCTGTTTTTTATTCTTTTTTTCTTTTTCTTTTTTGGCCAGTGGTGCCAAGTTAAGCATTGCTTTTTATCTGGTCTCCAGAGACAAGTGATTTTGATCATCAAAATAGAGAGAGAAATGCAAATCAGGGGAAAAAAATCCCAGAGCAGACTCAGAATAACTCTAATGAGTAAATGATTCAAACTCCTATCTGGTAAGAATAGTGGAGGTTATACCTTGATCGTTTCAACAGCATGAAGTACAGAGTTAGGCAATTTGTATCGTCCTTAACTAGAATTTTCAGTATCATAGCTGTGCCATACAAATATTGAAATACCTGTATTTATGCATGTATGTATGGTCACAATTCATTTGCATGTTGTACTGGTCTTTTTTTGTCTTCTGTCTTGTTTAAAGAACATAATGCTTTGCAATAAAATGGAGGTATTAAAGAAGCCCTCAAATAAGCTACAAGAGCTTAAAATTAAAATAAAAAAAAAAGAATGCTGCAGCCTTGCTAGAGAGAGAATTTGGTGTCAGTGTCTGATTGTACTCTTTTTTTCCAAAGTTCACGTATTTCAATTAGGGAAATAATCGTTTTTCAATGTGTTTCTTTTTAAAAAACAGATTACAGGTGAAATATTTGGAAAGTGTATATATATAGCCATGTACACCTTGACTGACATCAGGAGAAGGCTGTGTCATAGTCACCGGTGTTAACTTACTAAGTAGGCTGATGCCACAGAATTCTCAAATAAGAGAAATTATTCTCAAACAAGAATGTAATAAAGGTTCTAAAATGTAATAAAGGTTCATCTGTCCGTAGTGCAGTGACAGCAGGGGAAGGCAAAAAGAATGTTTTCTGCTTACATTTTGCAGATGAGAAAATGAGCAGGTAAGGAAGGCTACTGTGTTACAGCTTAGATTTTTCGTCAGAGCTTTCTGGCTACCAGTTATGCCCCTAAATGTTTGGTTACAGATACGGAACAGAAGAACATGATGAGGGAATGACAATGCATAAAGGAAATGAAACTACCTACTATACTGCCATATATCCTGCAGTCCCTCCAATCATAGATCCCAATTACATTCTCTGATGTATTATTATTTGGTCTCTTCAGCTTCAGTACTTTAAAAAGAGTTCTTTAGATTAACCATATACCTAAGTGCTTTGCTAAGTAGTTATGTACTTAAAGGTTTTGCTTGAAGCCAGGCTTTCATTCGTATTTTGGATGGATCCAAGGCTGTGCTTACCCAAAATATTTGGGCTGTGGAGCAATGTAATAGGATTCATGAGTGGAAATCCTGACCTGGCCTGTTACTTGTTGTTTTATCCAAGGATAACTCTCCATGAAGAGGGGATAACTTCTACTGCCACTGTTTGATCAGTGTAAGCTTTTGACAACACTCGAGTGGCAGGGAAGGGAGGAGGGAGAACCATCTTGGGTGGCGGGGGGAGCTCAGGATAGAGAGGAAGAAGCCGAAGGAAGTCGCAGAAAAAGACACCCTGAAGGCCTCGTGCAGGTCAGGTTCAGTGCAGAGCTCCTGCTGAAACTGCTCAGAAGTTCTTTGACAAAACATCTGGGGAAGTGAGATGTTTTAGATATATATCATTTCTGTACCAGAATGGCTGGGATACCGCATTCATGAGGACCATGTAGATGTGAAGTGAGAATATCACGTAGGCTTTTGGAGAGGTGTTTTTCAACATTAGCTTTTAAATGCTCGGATAATAAGTCAAAAATTCACAAATATGGGTGTTTTCTTGGGCATAAGCTAGAGCTGATGTGCCCCTGTGTTTCTGATACTACACACACATCTATCTCAGCACATTTCAGCTCTCTCAGGTGGTAACAGGCAGATGTACGTACAGGAGCGTGGCAGCCCTCCTTGGTGACTGGCATAAGTTTCCCCGGTTATGCACACTTGTTTTTTTTCCTTCATACATTGTGCTAGCAAATACTTAATCCCTGTCATAAAGTTTATCTGATAGAGAATAACAAATACTGTTTTGACTGTTAGAAATGCCTTCATTTTTATCATGAGGAAGATAAATCATAGTCATGCCTTTAAATTCCAATCTGTAGTATATGCTCATCTATATTGTACTCTGTCTCATCCAAACTAGACAAATGAAAAGCCATATTGAATTATTTCTCTTGGTACCATTACTTAATCTTAACTGTTTGATACCTGGATATGGTTGCTTTCTAACATCTGGTGAAAAAAAAATGGGACCCTCAGTTGCTTGATTTTTTAAAATTATTTGTTCATAGATACCTGAGCTACACACAGTCTGATGCCATATTCCAATTTGCAGAACACCAGATATTATCTACTGAAAGTCTACTGTGATGAACTAGTATTTTCCACGGCAATTTTCAAATTCTTCATTCAAAACAGAATCTGACAGGATTTCAGTTTTAAGGTAAAACAATGTCAGAGTTACAGAACTGCAACGGTATTCCCACATGCAGAAATAGATAAACTCAAGCTCTTGTATAGATTTAGGAATCTGAGCAACTCAGAACCTCATTCTTCTCTTTGGCTGTTCTCCCTAATCTCCCATCCACGTTTAGGGACTCCCTTCTGACAATGAAGTAGTACTGTAATATGAGAAATGGAGTCTAGCCAGAACTCCCAGCCTATATTAATTTTGTTTATTTAGTTTGCTGTTCCATATGTACCCATTCCACATGAGACATATGATCTTATCTGTGTACATTAATAAATATACTTTTTTTGTTATTTACCTATGGAAAACAAAAGAATCCCATTTTCTGAAAATGCTCACCATATTTCTAGAAGGAACAGAATTCTTCCAATCCAGAGAATTTTGTAAGACTAGCTGTTGTAAAACCAAGAGGAGTACTACACGTAGCAGTATATTCTGACAATACAATTGGAAAAGTTACCAAGACCATATCTTCCACTAGGCTGAATGAATTCCCACAAACTTTTTTACAGATGTTCACATCAGTTCTGAACATTTTTCCACTGTCTTTTTAAATGAGTTCTACATTTCAGCAAATTCCCAAGTATTCCTACAGATCTTATGCCCCAGTTCTGCAAAGCAATGTATTACTTAATCTTAACATTAATTTCAAGCATATTGAAATACTTCTTTAAAATAGATTTAAAGCATGCAGCTTTTAATTTTAAACTACTGCTTGTCTAAAATATCCATACTATATGTAGAATAGCAGATGACCCACACTGATTACATGCTTATTAAACTAAGAATACTGAGGAAAATTCTGCTAACAATATTTAAGAGGAGAGGGAAATAATATAAGCATGTCAGGCATTTGCTGTAAGAGCTCTTTGTCTTAAAGGATATTTTCTCATCTGTATTTTAGTATAATGCAATTTTAAATTACGCATTATGGTGACATACAACATTCAGTGTTCTTTTTTTTGACCACAGGCCATATGAAAGGCTGACGACCTTTAAAGATGCTTTTTTTCATACACTTGTTTTTTTAAGAAGATGCTCACTGTGCCTTTCTTTTACATTTGTACAATATGAAATGGCATGTGACACCTTGGTAATGTACAATATATACACTTTTGCCACTGGCCCCTTTCCTAAAGCAGATCTTTAACTTGTGAGAAGAAATTTCATTTTCCTTTCTTGTCCATTTTTCATCTGGGGACCACACTCTGACATTGTATTTTCTTGTTTCACAAATCTATGCTTATATTTTGAAATACATATGCTGTTGCCCTGGAGAGTCATCATGACCTAATCTTATTGGGGAGTCAGAGATGTATGTAAAAACTATATACTTTTCTTTTAATATTTCTTTTGTGACATGCAAATAAAAGAGTTATGACATACAAGTAGGTCTGTACAAGTAAATGCTTTTTCTTAGTTTACTTACCTGGAAGATTAGGGTCACATAAAAAAATTACTCATTTTGGAATCTAAGCATGAAAGTTTCAAAACAAAGTGCTCTCACCTTTCTGAGTATTATTTCAGAGAAGTTTGTGGTGAACCTGTTCAGCACAAGTTTAGAAATATCTTTGATTAAGCTGAACCTCAGTTTTTCAGTGATTTTTCTACCCTCCAAAATTCAAATAGTGTTTAGGATTGTGTTCCCAATGTCAAAAACCATTGCAAAGCCTTGCAAAGACTTTTTAACATTTGAAATGTTTATAATGAAAATCTTAGCTGAAGGTCGACTCTCTTTTGCAAAACAGCTATTGCAAATTTCTGTGTAGGCTCTGTTGTGCGCTAAGAACTAGATCTGAGATTGGCTTGGAGCTTGCATGATATCTGTTGTGCATATCAAGATCTTTTTAACAGCGGAGTTCCCAGCAAAAGCATAAACAGCCTTTTATCCCAGATGTCAGTGTGCAAGAGGTATGTAATTGCAGATCTGTAAGCATAGTTNGGGGAAGTGCATAGACATCTCCCAGTATTTTTAGCCCCTTTCACATGACAAGTATCAGTGGAGAAAGCGGGGTTTCTTTCCCTCTAGAAGAGGCTTAGAATTAAACCCTTTTTTCCATGCACCCTGAGTATTTTAAAAGTACAACCATAACTAAGTGGTTTGCAAGGCACTCACTATTTCATCTTTGTGCCTCCAGTCCCAACTGGCTTAATGCATTCCTGTGCTTGTCATTAGAGTGCTGAGCTCTGATCACCCTGATGACATTGGATGGATGCACTGTACGGTCAAAGCTGAGGCTACTGATCTCCAACCATCCTCAAATATACTCACTACAGTGGCTTTCACTAATTCACCATTTTATTAAGCTACCAGTAAGAACCTGAAACCTTTCTATGCTTGAAAACCCCACTGAGCCTGGAAAAGGCAGGTGACAATACTGAGAAGCTGCACTGAATGCTAATTGAAATTAGCCTAGCCTGAAGGAGGAATATATTTTTCTTCCTAAGAAAATAGTTAATATTGCCATTGCTGTAGGTAAAAACATCATTAATATTTACAATTCCATAACGGATTTTATTACACTGTATTCAAATCACCTCTTATGCACAAAAATGATAAAGCTTGAATGCAGAAGGTTCAAGTAAAATGAAGTGAGCGATTCTGTGGCCAAAGGCACTGCAAATGGCCATAACTCCTTCAGATGTTTACAGAGGACCTTATTCAGCTCTCCTCATCTGGTGTCAGCCCAAAAGGTGAGTGTCTGCAAGTGCCTATTCACAGCTGGCTCCAGGCACTAGAAACGCAGTTGTGGAGGCCAAAGAGCAGACGTGTTTGGGAGGCAGGCTGCGAAGGACCTGGGGGGCAGCTCCCTTCGCGCGTTGTTCCCTCTGCTCTGCAAAGTGGAGGTGAGCCAGAGCAAAGAACCTGAGATGCCCAGCAGAGCCTGAAAGACCCAGGCAATGGCAGGTAATTTGTAAGCAAAACATGACCGAGATAGCTCAGAGAGCAGGTATAAACTTTGTGACATTATACCTGTTACAGTTTGTATTTTTAAAAGAGTGGCCATATTTTAACAAGCTGGCAGAGTTGTTGGTGGCTCTTGTGAGGACAGCGGTGAAGGTGACCAGACAGCTCTGCAGCTGGCACTGCGCCGTAAGGCATGAGCCAACCCATGCCACGTACGCGGCTGGCCCAAACGGACCCCCACCAGACCCCAGCTTGCTCTTCCCTGTTGCAAGCTCTACAAAGTGAAGGTGTTTTAGGATCAGTACTAATATCAAAAGGTAAAAAAGGCATAAAGCTCTCTGACAAAGAGCAGTTTTACATGAGTGCATCTCCAGTAAAACTGAAGTTGCTGCTGCTTTTCACCAGTATGACTTATCTAAAGATGCTGAGTGTTGTGTTTCAGTCTGTGGAAAGCACTAAGTGCTATGCTAAGCAAGTGTGATACTTTTGTGGGAAAGATAAGCTAGAAAAAGAGAGAAAAAACTTTTTTTTTCCCCTGATGCTGTACTGTAATTTGTTTAACCACTGAAAATTATCTGTAAGAGGATTTTTTTGGCCAGAGTGTAGGAAATTAAACAGGTAAGTTCTGTGTTAAATTTAAGCTGAATATGATTGGAAATGGAAGTTGTATTCAAGCCTGAAAATAATAGTTTAAAAGTGAAAAAAACCCCAAAAACCAGAAAACAAACCCTCCAGGAAAAAAAAAAAAAAAAAAAAAAAAGAAAAGAAAAGAAAAAAAAAGAAAAAAAAAAAAGGAAAAAAAAAGAAAAAAAAAAAAAAAAAAAAAAAAGAAAGGAAATCCATACCACATCAGTCTAAACTGTGATGCAGCAGAAGTATCAGTATGGGACTGCATTTGTTTATTACGTCTCAGTGTGTTGTTTCACTGCCTTTGTACTTGCTGGTCTGTGTAATCATCACTCCCTGTTGGATTTCATGTAAATTCCAAATGCAAGCAATATTTAGCTCTTCTGGAAGCATTTCGCGGTACAGAACTACCACACGAGGCGATACGATATTCCCATTGCTCAGTGGTCCCCTTGTTCTTGCAGCCTTATCTTTCAGCCCTTAGGGACTGAAGCTGCATCTGCTGCAGAGCTGTTTCTGTAATAGCTCTCTGAGAGCCTATTCCAGGTAGTCTCTAATTAGACACACCCAGGTGGTGGGCACCGAGCAGATGTCCTGCCAGCTTGGGGTGGATATGGAAGAAAGTTTTCTTTTGGTTCCCCATAGTTTGTCTTTCTAATGTTTTTTCTCGATTTTTCTTCGCAGTGAGCATTTGAAAGGTTTGCTCACAATTTCTAAAATATGAAGCAAGCTCAAGCACTCTAATTTTTATTGCGGCTCTAATCTAAGGTACTAAATGTTCACAGTGCTTGGGGTAGTCTGAAGCCTAAACATATCGAACTCATGTTACCCAAATGGTGTCATGAACAAAACTGCTCACTTGTGCTTTGATACAGGATCTTTATCAGCAATTAAGATTTTGTTCTTGGAAACTAATTAACAATTATGTTCATGCTGCCAGAGACATAAGTAAGCACACTCAATCATGTCTATGTAGCCAGCCTTGCGCATCAAATGAATGTAACTAGCTGGAATAGAGTCTGATGTTTTCAGTCACATGAAGCAGATCTCCAGAGTAAGAAACACTTATTTCCTGACAGATACTTTTCACAGTAGAACCCTGCTTTAAATGTTTAGCTACATCTAATACTGAAAAGATTTTGAGGCAGAATACTTACTTACCCAGCAATTTGAGGCAGAATATTTACTTACCCAGGAATTCAACCATCCTGTTCAGAATGCTGTATTCTATGCTTCATTCGCCATAGAGGTTGACGTATTTTCACAGCATTCAAGACAATGGCAATTTTAATTTAAAAGTTCTCGTATTATTTCTCTACCTTTCTAAGCCTGATGTCACACAGAATTAAAAAAAAATTATATAATCAAAGCTCATGTGAAACCTCTTGGATTTGCAGTACAGTGTCCTGTAATCACCTATGTTTCAAGAGATTTAACAAAATTGATCTTCACGTATCATCGTTCTACTGTATTGTCATTTTTTGAATACAATGTTTTAATTTATTTAAAGTCAATGGTCACAAAATGGCTGTACGCCAGACTTACTAGTGTATGACGTAAAAAGTTGTAAAGTATATAACTTGGAAACTGAAGATAAATTTGAAACTTTGAAGGCAGCCTTTGTGAATCAGAATGCTTTTCTGGAGGAGGTTTTGAACACATCTTTACAACCTCACTGACAAGAAACAGAACTAAAACATGATTAAGTCATTATTTGCGTGATGCTTGAATGAAAATAAGAGTTTCACAGTCCATGTGAGGCTTACTGTGTTCCTTCTTGTACACTGCGCTCTGTTTTGGCATTCCTTGGAAGGAAGTCTTTCCAACTGTGCTATCTTCAAATACCTTGTATGAGAGACAATTGCACTGATTGTTAATTGGTGAATATGTAGGATGTCCACTAAGCTTCTGCTTAGTCATGCTGCAGCCAACTGAAAAGCAAGGAAATAACAGAGGTCTATGGCAGGGAAATGCTATTTATATCTCACGCTCTAAAGAAGAAAGAACAAAAAACCCAAACAAACACAAAAGCCAAACCCGCAAAATCATTTGCAAGTATTAGATTTTATAAGCTAAATGAGAAGAACTGTTTCCACTTTATCATCATTTGACCATTACGGAATTGTTGAGATTACCTGATGAGATACATGCAGCCACTTTAAAAGCAATTTTATCAGTTACTATGTTGTATTTAGATGTACTTTAAAATTAGGTAAAGACAGACCTATTCAGTGAAGAATAAGCATTCTTCGAAAATATTTCTAGAACCAGTCCAAGTTTGAAAATTCAAAGATGCTCTTACTTAATCGTTATTTGATCATTTTTGTATCTTCACCTCATTTTCTAATGGAAAGTGGTGTCAAAAATTCTGAGAAGTCATAGGCAAAACTGTTTTGCAGTTTTTCCTGGCCAATTGCATGCAGAGTTTAGAAACCTACTTGAAAGAGTCTCCTCTCATGGGTTTTCAAATTCGATTTTACAGACTCAACAGATCTAGAAAAAAAAAGTGTGGATTAACTTTCAGACTCCCAGGTCTATATGTGATTGAAATCAGAACTTTGAAATTCTTGAAATTCAGCCATCACTAGTAAAAATGTATTATTATACACAGTTACAGTATGTAAGGCAAAAAGCTTTTAAAGTTTTTAGTCTTAATGTCCACTAAAGCCAGGTGCGTGATGCTAACCACTGAAAATACAGTTTAGTAAACTCTATGTAAATTGGCAGTGTTTTAATACATTCTGGACAGCCAATGCAGTTGTGTTTCTGATGGTATTTTTTGAATTTTTTTTAAAGGCCATAATCAGGCAATTTCTGCAAAAATAATTATGGTAATTTAAAATGTTGCTGTGCCGTCAGAAGTACCATCCCCACATTTGAGCAAGCAGAAAGAACAACATGAACACGCTTCATCTGGTTTAGGGGCAAATCATCTGTCTTGGCTTGAGCATCTACTGGAGGTTGCTCAGGCTAGGCTGGAGAACATTGCACTGGGTTCAGGTGCAGAGAGCTTGCAGCGAATATCCTGGCAATTCGGCTGCACAAGGTCGGACCTAGAGAAGATGATAAATGCAGGTATGGAAGCATGTGGCTGGGAGCAGCTGAAGGTGCTACATCTCCCGATCACAGGGTGCAACAGCAGAGACACAGCTGTGCAGCCCGTACCGTGCACCTTGTACCTGCTGTTAACCCTGCTAGCGAACAGCTGGAGGGTGGCGCAGTGGTGGTTTGCCTGGGTATAAGACAACATTAAGAAACTAGTATGGACATTAAAAGTAGTTTAACCAAAGCAGTGTGCTCTCTGCATGCGGTAGATTATGTTGGCAGCGTGGCTTTTTTGCTTTTACATCGTAGCTAAGCTCTCGTTCATCTCAGCGCAGCATGACATTAAGCTGTATAGACCTAACTGGGTAATTTTAGATAGCTTAGTTCAGGGGTAGAGGAGGTCGTGGTAGCAAAGCATGTAATCTGTCTGCATCACTGCTTCCACTGTTACTTCTACTGCTGGTGGGGACTATACTCCTAGGGTTTGGAGTTTGGGCCTTTTTAGTGTTTTAACTGACATTCCATCCCTCTGCTCTGAGAGTATTTAGTACCTCCCACAAATAGCAATATTGAAAACTTGAAAGCCAGCATGGTCTTTATAAATGTAATTATAACTAAATGCAATTTTCCCTTTGTATTTTAAATGAAACTGACAAAACATGTACATGTCACTGATCTGAAATGAATGTTAACTCACAAAATCAGAGGAAGGAGAAGAGGATATTCACATTCAGCCTCAGTTATGTCTATATTATTAAATTATCTCTGCTAGTCTGCCAGTTATTTTGTGCTCCGAGTCCTTTCTTTTCCTGCCCTTGCTGTCATTCTTATCTTTTTTCCCTAAGAATAAGTTATTTATCTGATTAAATGGTAATTAGTGACTTCAGTGGGGCTGCGTGTGTGTAACTGAGAACAGAATTTTGCCTAAAGAATTCTTTAAATCAAATTTGTAATAATAAAAGGAAACTGAAGTGGTGTATGGTTTTTAATATAATGACCTAAAAATCCAAGGAATTGAAAGGAAGCTTTCTGGAACAAAATCCTTTCTCAGCACGTGAAGTAAGCGGACAAAAGGACACAGCACGTGTCACATTTGGTAGATTGTTCTTTCATATTTACTTTTAATTTGATAAAATTCAGATAAGCACAGATTAAAGAGAAAGTAAAAGTCAAGTGCAGGAGAGAAGTATCTTTAAGTTTAATGTAAAATTAGGCTCATACTCCTATAATTGCTTTGTTCTTTTTAAATTAAACCTTAAAACACATTCAGCATATAACTATTTTTAATGCAATGTTTAATTTGTACAGTGCTAACTTTATTGGTTAGTGGCTGCAGAGGGCTGGGAAAAAAAGAAAAGACCTGCCCATTTAGTTCCTGGATGACATCTGAGGAGACTTGATTTCGTTAGCAGTTTTGCAGGTAGCCAGCTGCTTTATACATCCTGCAAGTTGAATTGCTGTGTTGCTCGGGAGGCCAGTGCGGGCGTCACTGGCTAAAGCACACACAGAAACAGCAGAGGACGGCAACTGCAGTGGGTGCAGCAGGTTGCAGGCCATGACTGTTTGTCACTCCTTGTGCTCTGTTGTGCTGCTGCCTGTTTTTCTGTCCCCAGAGCGGCTCTGTAATAAGACGCTAATAGCTGCCTGTCAGCAGTCCCAGAGCTTCATCCCTGGGAAGTGAATGGGAGTAATTGGGAAGTAGATCTAGGTATGTACTGAAAAGAGGGACAAAAGGCTTCCCAGCCTTTCTGCAGTCCTGGTATCTCTTACAGAGGCTTTTCTTTTTCCTGTGGTAAAAAGAGATGGACGTGTGTCATTAAATATACTTACACCAAGGTGTGATTCGGTAAGTCTTTCTGATATTGCCATATGGTGGCATATGAGTAGCTTGCCAAAGATAACTCAATAGCTTTCTCTTCTGTGCACCAAGCAAAATAAAGCAAATGTGCCAGCAATCAATTGTGGAGATAGTTGCATGAGCTTTGGCTTAACCAAACCCTGAGCCCAGAGAAACTACAATAAATTATCTAGAACAGAACCTCTGACTTCATGTTCCATGAAGAGGAATTGCTTCTGTAGAAGAAACTTGACTGTATCAAAAGAAAGAAGTCTTTCAGTTGCTTGTTTTATTAACATACAATTAAATTAGCTTTGTGCAAATACAGATGGAGTGCACTGCATTCACAAAGGTGACAGTGATCTTTACAAAATCTATGCTGGAGCAAGACCTTCTTTCCTTAGTGCTGCTGCCTCTGAGCAGTGGTATTTGTAATTATTTTGTCTTGCAAAAAACTAATGGTGAACAGCCCTGTGTGGTTTAATAAATAGTACAGTGTGCTCAATTCCTATATTTCATATATAAGGGACCAGCGATTTTGAAAGCTCATCATTTCATGCTTCTGTTTTCAAACTAAGGCTCATTTCTGATTAGGAGTGTTTTTTCCAGTGAGCATATGACTTACCAAGTAATAATGAGGACACACCTGTAATTTTCAGTTCTTTCCTTTCATTAGCTTGCACTTTAGGAAATCTGTCCTACTGTGACATAGCTTGCTTGCTTGCTTGCTATACAAAAAGGGGGATAATTTAATCTTTTCCTTAGCTTCTTATACAGGAGGGCAGAAATTTCTTATTACAAGGGGATGAGAGAACAAAAAGGAGAAATTATTCCATGCTTATTTCAGTATTTCTTGTAATGATAGGAGCATGAATGCTTCTTTTAGCGCATTATAATCAGGAAGTGAAAGGGATGAGAAATAAGACATCATTAGAATGATTGCATTCAAATGGCCACACATTGTTGAAACTAAGAACATAAAGTGTACAAATAGTGAGAAAAAAAGACATTAAGTAAACTTACAGTTTCAGATACCTACTTGCAATGCTATTGAAGGATGTATCCCTTTAAGTGAGTCCTGCCCCAGATCATCAGTAATGTCTGTCTGGAGTCCTTAGTGTATGTGGTGTGCTGTCAGAAGAATTCCTTGGTGGTTTGTGCCACAATCCCTATAAACATCACTCATTAATCATAGCCAATAACACTCACGCAGTTGAAAAAAAGGCAAAAATAGGTAACTGATGGCTTTAGTTTGGTCTAAACCATAGAATTTTCTTTTGCTTATTTAAGGAACTCTGAATAAATAGCTCATTATCTTGACACAAGGGCATCAGTGTACATAAAGTATTTCCTAAAGTTACACTTGGGTTCAGAATATCATAATGACCATAATGTTTTAAGTCAAGCTATCTGACTTCTTTTGTTCCTTCTATGTCGACAAAGGACTTACTTCAAGGGTGCTCCTGCTTAACCTTTCTTGCACTGCTACTGTTCTTTAATTAAATGCATTCCCCCAGTGAAAAGGAGGAGTAATGAATGCATAAGTCAGCCCTTGCATCACAGTCTAGGAGCGGCAACTAATTCTACTGAAGGCAAATTTAAAAAAGAAAAAATATTCTTTGAATGCATTCATACTTCCCACAATCTGAGATATGGAGAAGACCCACAGTCAATAAGAACAAGCGTTCTGAAGGTAGAAGTCGGATTCTGTCAAATTTTGGATTAGTGCCATGATACCTCTATTGATTTTTCAACACCGTTGTGGCTCCTGTCATTTTAGTTTGACTTCAGAAGACAAGAGTTGTTCTAGAAGTATACTAATACTATCCATTGTAGAAACTAGCACCGGGCTGAAAAAAATTAGTCAGGTTCAGCAGATTTGGCTTATCCCCATATACCTAAGAACTAGCACAGCTTATCTTTCTTACTACTTTTATTTTTTAAAATTTAAAATTTGAAGTGATTATCAATCATCCTTTTTCTGACTAGGGAATCATTAGCCTAAAAAAGCTGAGAAACTGTTAAAGAACGCTTTTCTAGCAATTGTGTAATTCTCCTTATGCAGTCTTGACACTGCATAGTTTGCATATGAAAGCCAGTTACTACCACCATCAGTTTAAAAAAACAAACAAACCCCAAAACGCCAAGAAAGTTGAGACAGTGTAAAATCCAAAAATTATAAATGTCACAAGATTTAACATTCTCAGCTCAGTAACAGATGACACATATATGTACACACATAGATATATATACTATATTCATGCCACAAACCCGATTTGTATGTATAAAAGTATATATGCAAAAGTAGGATGTCTAAGTCTGGAAGCAAGTTTGACTACATTTGTCTGTAGAAAGGATATTTAGTTTAAGGAAAAATCCGTAGAAAAACAAATAAACCGAGAAATAGTTGTGAAGAAGTGAAAGCTAAGGTGTTCTGAGAATACATCAGGCAGAGAGCATGCTTATAAAGATGAAATCCATTAGTGTTGTCCTGAGTAAAGTGTGAGAGACTCCAAGTTTAAATGGGAAAGTCATTTTGAGGAAGGAGGCACCTTGGTTCCTTGGAGGACTGTGCTTACAGGGTGTTCCAGAGTTGAGAAGAAACTGAAACCAGGCATTATATAAAGACGCTTATTTTTTCATCTCAATGCGTAAATTTATTGCATTAAGTAGAGAAAATGCATAGTACATAGATAAAATGGTGAACAGGCAGATATCGATTATTAAACAATATCTATGAATAAGAATTGGAGAGCTTTCAAGGACCAAATTGTGTATCCTGCTAGGAGAATGGCACCATCTGGTGGATCTTCTCTTTGGAAATTTTCTAATGGAAATTGCAAACATAATTTTGAGGCTGTTCCTCTACCATAAAACTGAATATATTGTAAGAAGTGCTAAAAATTAAATAAGAGGAGAAAAAAGGTAATAGTGACTAACAATATAATTGTCACAATTGTCCGTTGTGGAAGCTTACCATTATTTCCTGCACAATAAATGCCATCTGAATATTTAAGAGAACAAAGAAAATTACTCAGAAAGTAAAACAGTTTATTAAGTGTTTACTTGAACTATCTATTCAGAGCTATGAGCAGGTAACTGGATGAACTGGATATACTCCCAGAGCTCATTTCTGCCTACGGCGTGCAGTTCATGTGATACCTTGCTACTGCATGGTGGTCCATGAGGAGAAAGTTTGGGAACCATTGCTTTATGAAAATTAACATCCATATCATCTACATTATATTGTAGAGGAAAATATTCCAGAAGACTTTTCCAAAAATTTGTGATTATCCTACATTCAAGGCAATGTAAAAGAATAAGTATAGCCAAGCAGGATTTTTCTTTGTGTGACCACAACCGGCGACTGCTGTGTGCTTAGGAGTTTTCAGTGAGAAATACTTAGAATTACTGAAGAACAGTAATTTGCAGTTGCAAAATTCAGTCACTGTTGGGAATCCAAATAGTCCCAAGCATGTAATGGAAACATATTGAAAGCGACAAAGGAAAATTAATTAGACATTTTTACATAATGGTCAAGGAGTGCATTCCCTCGTTCAATGCAGTCTTCATATGCCTGCTGAATTTTAAGAAACCCAGACTGTATTCTGCATTATATTTAGCTGCAGTAACAAAGAAATGAATGAGCCTGGTTTCTCCACTGTCTTCCTGTAAATTTCTCCTCAACTAGCCCCCATTCACATGAATTATTATTAATTTCCTTTTTTTTTTTACCTTCAATGATAAAAAAAGCATAGAGGCCCATAGAGAAAGTGAAATGAATAAATTAAAAACAGACAACTAGAAGTGGCCCGGCACTGCTTAGATTTCTCATTAAAATTCCACATTGTTTAGCTGGTTGTGACATACACTCATTTTTGCCAGCCTCTTGACATGAAGCCTGTTGTTGGCACTAGGTGCAACGGAGCCAGGAAAAAACTAGTTGTGGAGCAGTGTCAATCATTTGATATGCAATACATTTCCAGAAAATACAATCTCACTTTTATTTATGCCATAATTGATTGAAAAGTTTGAAATGTGTCAAAACTAGTTCTTTTGAATATCACTATAAAATAAAATTAAAAAGAAGATGAAAACAAGCAAAATAGGCTGGTTAGAGTTGAAGGATGAAAAATGACTGAGCAGCTGCATGTCTGCTGCATCCAGAAGCATTGCTTTCTGGGAAGGAGACAGATATAAAAGACCTTTTTTTTTTTTTTTCTGTAGAGAGAAACCTAGAGAAAGCAGGAGCTGCTTCAGGGCCATCTTACCAAGCTGGGCTTGGGCAAGGTTTGAGAGTGGATGTCCCAGAGGAGAAAGAGGCAGGTGGAAAAGGGAGGTGTTTGCAGAAGAACAGGCACAGTAGGGCACGTGGCAGGAGAAATGAGGAGGATAAGCAAATGTAGTAAGTAAACATGGGAGCGTGCAGATTAGATTGGCTGAATTTGGAGCAGAAACCCACTTTGCTCTGGAGTCTATGAGAATGGGAATAGGAATATGGCAGTCAAGGATTTGGGCCTCTGGAAACTACAAAAGGTATGAGTCTTCTCAGTTGCCAAGAAGACCTGCAATCAGTCCAGGTAAAGTATCATTGTTTTCTAAAGAGGAGAGAATACTTTTAGCAGCTGGATGGAAGACTTGCCATTTTTATTGTTTTGGGTTCAGTTTTGCTATTAGACAGTAACTTGTTCTATGACCAGAAGCCTTAATAAGTTTGAGAGGAAAATTGAGAACTTACTGCTTTCAGATACTGGAAGTTTTAGCACCTCTTCCTGCAGCTGCAATGTATACTTGCAAATACATGCACTCCACTTCATCCAAAGGGTTTCCAGAGTTGTAAAAAAAAAAAA
>VYZV01007836.1:0-14533 GCA_013401275.1 Pandion haliaetus | reverse complement strand
ATAAAAAGCAAAAGTCAAAGCTAACTTTTTCTATTTGTTACATTTCATATATGTGAGAGGAACTTCTGTCATATTGGTAAGAGGAAAACAATCCACAGAGTTGAAAACAGAAAGGAAAAAATCACTCTAGTTGTTTTTCTCAAATGGATGGATATTAAGCTTAGTATTTGCTAATTGGTTGTTGCGCTGCTCTTCTTGTGCATTATTTCCAGCAGTTACTTTACCAGGCTACTCCTTTATGTGCATATTGGGTATAGCCTATTAGCTGCTATTTCAAGCTCCTCGTTTTCTTCAGAAGTGCAACCTCTGTAAACATTATCACAGCCTTGGGACTGTGTAAGCAGCTGGATGTCTTTATAAATAAATAAATAGCCTAAATTAATAAAAATAAATAAATTAAATAAACAGTCAATGCTAACAGAGTCATTATTAGCTTAGCCAGGCTGTGTGCCCTTAGTGGCTTAACTCTGGCCGACCCCAACAGATGAGGGTAGGAAAAAAAAGGGAACAGAAAATATCTGCTTTGCTGATTTCCAAACTAAATAATTATCTAAAAACCCCACAGCTGTAGGTTTCCCCTGCTTATCCTCATCATTCATGAGGGAGACAGGGATACCCAGGAGAAAGGGACCTATTAATCAATTTGCAAGAAAAATTTTGAGAGACAAAAACATTGTGGGCAATAAAATGAGCTGAGTCTTTCTAAAACCTTAGNAAACCTTAGTTCTACTTTATAAAGCATTTACAGCATAAGGAAGAAGAAAAAAAAAAATCTTTCTGCTTCACAATGCTATGTCTTCCAATTTGCCAGGGAAAAAAACCTCACCACTGTTTTCCAGATGAAATCGGAGTGTGTATGTGGTTCAGCTTAACAAAGCCAGCTTCTATACCCCCTGGATTGTTGCCACTGTAAATCAAATGTTATTCTAGATATACTAGAAATATGTTTGATTATGCACTAAATGCTAAGACTTGCAACAGCTGCTTTTAGCTACCAGCACAGCAAAAGTATTAGCAAAAAGCTGCCATTCTTCATCAATTACAACAGGAAATGGCAGTATTGCTTTTGTGGACATGGCTGCTTCTGACAGCTGAGAGAAAAAAATATATATGTTCAGCGTGATGTCTGGAATGCAAAACAAGAGAAAAGTGCGCTTCCCTGAATGTGTCTAGTATTCAAGATATTGATGGAGCCAGCAAGTTTGTGTTATTATCAGGGCTGCACAGCCATGAATACATAAACTGGAAACTGCCTTTTCCAAGTAAAATATGCCTTCCTCACATTACTTTTGCGGGAGTCAGCTTCAGGAGTATATCTTCAAAACATATTATTGGTAATTTCTTCTATAAAAGATAAGCCCCAGAAGGGCAATGTCAGCATCTCTCTTTAGAGATGCACATGTTATCCCAGTACTGGAGCTTTGCTAAAACTGCTAGTAGCAGGTCAGGGGAATATTTATTGAGACAGGGGATCTCCTGTTCTGAATTGCAATGTAGTGCTGCAGTGAGTCATAAATTCACTTTTCCTTTTTTTTTTTTTCTCTAAAAAAAAAGAAAACACAAGAAAGGTAGATGTTGGTTAGTTTTTTACTTGAATTCTGAAAAGAGGATGGACATTGTTTGGGTTGCCAAGGTGTTATTCTTGGAATTGTTTAGGAAGAATATTGTGCAAAGTAGTGAGTTTCTATGCCAGCAGCTATGCCCCTCCTTCCTCCTGCCCATATAAAAAATGTTTGCCCAATCATCTGATTTCTTTCAAAAGTACTAGGCAGGCCCAGCAGAGTGACAAAAACACAAAATCATACATGTTGTAGGGGAGACGTTGTAAAGCAAGATGATGACAGCTCTTCTAACTCCACAAAAAAAAAACTGTTGGAGGAAAAAAAAAGAAAAAAAGAAAACTTACAGCAGAATATCTGCTGTTTGATCTTTACTCACCATGAGTAGATGCAACTACCTTGATAGTCCATTACAAAAAGTAAATTCTATGGAAATGCACATCCAATGTCTCATAGTAATTTCCTAACAAAAGACAGGAAAAAATAGTGAACAACATAAATGGTAAAATCACAGCCCTGGACTTCAAAAGAGGAAGCTTTTGTTTGTTCAGGAATCTACTTGGCAGGATTCCATAGGAGCATCCGAAGAGGTTGTGGGATCACTGTCATTGGAGATAATCAAAATGGGCCTGAGTGACCTGCTCTGACTGAACCTCTGATCTACATGGAGGGGACAGAGGCTCCAGCCAGAGCCTGTGGAACACTTACAATATGCTGAAGTCCTGCTCTCACTTGCAGCATCCTTTCCCTTCTCAATTACCCCCAAACCCTACTGCTCCCATCCAGCCCTCTCTTGCCTCTTCAAATCCTCAAAGCAGGTCCCCTCACTTTCTGTGGAAAGTAATGCACTGCCACTACTTAACTGGATTTTGGCATTTATTACCAATCTTAATGGGATTTGCACGCCTAGTGAAAGTTGATCTTAATAAGAAAAGACTTGACATATTGCCATCTCCTTTTTCTTCATCTTTGCAATTCTATTGACTATACATTATTTTTGCAGGAATCATGTCTAAATAAGTCTGTTGTCTTACTCTCTTAGCCTTGACTCCTCTCATTTTCCTCTGCAGTGAAATATCTAATTTATCTAGTCCCAGTTGAGTTTTGTGAATTCTTGATCATGCCCTTCAGTTCAATGAACTAAACATAAGAAATTAAAATTTCCTGCTTGTTTTTTTTGGAAGCCAGTAATAGCTCCACAGCCAGCAAGATATCCCATCTACACTTTGGTGATGGCAAAACTTATTTCCAGGTTGAAAGAGTATAAAAGGTCAATATTTCAGTCTTTTATAAGAAAAAATCAGGGGAGGGGGGCGGAAATCAGTAAATTAAATGTTCTGTTTTGAAATTGGGGATGGTCTGAATTTTGGAGTAATTTTTTTAATAAAGTTTGACTGGTCATTCATAAGCAATTTGAAAATATCAAACTGGGTGTATTAGAAAGTGTTGAAATTCCTAGTACTCTTTGGATGGGAAGAAATTTTATCAATCCCACTGTTCTTTGAGAGGTTCATCTGATATTGGCAAAGTAGGATTTTTTCTAATGAAAGACTTTCAGAAAAAAAAGGTAATAGTTCTAGAACTCAAATCCTTATTTCAGAAACATTCTTATTATGGTATAAACTCAGGCTTCCTATAGTTTCCTCCAGTCATTCTAATATAAACTACGAGGCTATTTTAGTCAGTTTGACCAACGACTTAGAGGACTTGGGCCCCATTCTATTTGCAGTTATTGCTGGATTGCCTTTGGACTTCAGCTAGAGTAAAATTCAGGCCAGTATGCTTGCTGTGATTAAAACAGCTATTTACAATATCTTAGTCCTCAATATTGTCTGTATTATTTTAAAGAAAATATAATCTTCATTAAAATTCCATACCATTTCCTTGAGCTGTGTGAATGGTTTAGCATTATTTTTCTTCTCTTTTTAAAACATAAATAACAACTTAAGCACATCATTACATTCTTCTGCATTTTGTAATGCCTTACATCAAATATTTGTTGATTGCACATGAAAAATTAAAAAAATAAGTATTTTTAAATGCTGACTATCATATAAGGTGTCTCCAAACAACAAAAAATACTGTATTTTTTTTTGTTCGTTTGATTACTCCATGTAGTAATGTAAGTACATATTTTAATTAAAATGTCATGAGCTATAGTAAATGTGATCCTCCATCACTACCTTTGTGCATTAAAGATTTACAGCTGTAGCGCCCTGTATTATTGCCTGGAAAAAAAGTAATTAGATTTGAGAGTCTACTTTTAAAAATATATTGGGTTTATGCTTTGCAATAAAGTAGAGAGCTTGTTAGATACAATGAGCAAAGCTTGATAATACTGAAAGGATGAGAAACCAATTAAAAAACACTGTTTAGAACATTAGGTACATATTTAAGTTAGTAAATGACTGAAGGCACATTAAAAAACCATGCCTGACCTCTCATCAAAATATAAGCTTTACTTATTATCTGTTTGTTGTAAAAGATCTGACAGATGAATTAATACAGTTGAAACTGCTGTCACTGTGAAATGGATTATTTTTCATATTCAGTGTCTGCTATTTATCAGGCTAAAATATGACTTTGAATGTCTGCCTCAATAAAACTTAGTTTATAAATCAGAATTTCTTCCTTCTTTTGTTTAATAAGGTTGAACTACCTGGAGCATGTACCTAAGAATATTTAAACTGATAATTTTAGGCAACTAAGAATTGGTATGTGCAGGGATCATCAGCTGCCTGGGTTGGTGGCATAATTTTCAGGCAGGCTGATGGCCACTGTCTGCTTCCTTCACCTTGCAATGCCACATTTTTGTGGGAGAACTTAGACACAGATACGGATTCAGCTGTGGTGTTTCACATCACCTACCTGTGCATCACTGACATGCAGACCAGTGCTCCTAGGCTCCCTGTGCCCAGCCCCTGGCTGCAAAGCGAGCTGCAGGTGCCCGGCATGACTGGGGATGCCTACGTGGTAGAAGTCTAATAATAGGCGACACGATCTCCACTGTAAGTATCACCATGAAAGCACTCATCCTGGCTCACACTCTTTCAGCAAATCTTTGTTTTGGTATCTAATTTCTGGTTTGGAGGAAGCTGCTGATGGTGATGTACCAGGAGCCATTTGCTGGTCATAGTGGTTTTGGAAAGAAAGGGAGCTGGTCACTGCTCTGTAAGAAGGATATTAATTGGTTTTAAGGTGCTGCTGCTACGGGTTAGGAAACAAATGATGGAATAGAGGATGAGCTCCAAAATCCATTCCCAGCAACAGGAGCTATGCTTTGAATATGCAAAAACAGATAAACACATTTACAGCTATATCTGTTGTTTCAGTCTCCTGAGACACTATATGGAATAAATTTATGAAAAATTACCAACTTTCCTTATTAAAAATATCCCTGCTAACACATTCAATATCTCACATGACATCTGAAATATATGTGAATATTTACATGATAACAAGAAAATTTAAGGTTGCTTGAATATCTTAATTTAGCATTTCTTACATAAACTGTTTGAACTTAAGAGAAGCTTATGAATGTATTGAGACAGTAGTTCCTGATTGGTGTTAATTTAGTATACTTTGTAAAGTCTGTCTTATTCTGAAGTGTTACCAATCCATGCATTTGCTCATAAATCATAGAATGGTTTGGGTTGGAAGGGACCATAAAGATCATCTAGTTCCAACCACCCTGCTATGGACACGGACACCTTCCACTAGACCAGGTTGCTCAAAGCCCCATCCAACCAGGCCTTGAATACTTCCAGGGATGGGGCAGCCACAACCTCTCTGGGCAACCTGTTCCAGTGCCTCACCACCCTCACAGTGAAGAATTTCTTCCTTACATCTACTCTAAATCTTTCAGTTTAAAGCCATTACCCTGGACTCGCTCCAACAGGTCCATGTCCTTCTTGTGTTGGGGACCCCAGAGCTGGATGATGTACTCCAGGTGGTGTCTCACCAGCGTGGAGTGGAGGGCAACAATGACCTCCCTTCACCTGCTGGTCACGCTTCTTTTGATGCAGCCCAGGATACAGTTGGCTTTCTGGGCTGCAAACATACATTGGCAGGTCATGTTGAGCTTCTTGTCAACCAACACCCCAAAGTCCTTCTCTTCAGGGCTGCTCTCGGTCCACTCATTGCCCAGCCTGTATTTCTGCTTGGGATTGCCCTGCCCCCTGTGCAGGACCTTGCACTTGGCCTTGTTGAACTTCATGAAGTTCGCGCAGGCCCATGTCTCAAGCCTGCCCAGGCTGCTTCTTTTTTAAAAGAGCTGGCATATAGACTTATATTGTGTTGTTTTCAATATGCAAGTGAGGTGCAGTGAAGCAAAATTCATAAAGATGTTATATCCTAAAGCCCAAAAGTACTGCAAAAGTATTGATTAGGTAACATGAGATTTTCCTCATTGCCTGAGTTTAGGAGCCTTTTAACTGTCTACACTTGTTGTCCAAAGTTAGTTGACATGAACAGTCAGTAGTAAAATATGTGATTTCTCCTCCTGAGGTGATGGCCAGTGCTCTGTGTGATAGGTCTGCTGTTTCTATCGGATAGTGTCAAGTGTTCAAGAGATCTTCATTATGGTGTTTGTAAGTTCTCTGTTGATAACCTGTGAGAAGGCAGGTGGTGTGGCTAGCCTTCCAGAAACATTAGATTTTTAAATCCTAACCTTTGGAAGGTCTTCTCAGTACTCAGCACTTCAGAAAATAAGTGCACTTACAAAGAAGCTTAACTTTCTGCCCTTGCATTTGTAAATCTTGGTCTGCCTGTCCTTTTCCGTTATGGAGAATGTCGCTCCCTTCAAGGTGGAAAGCAAAGGTCTCGGCAACATAATGATAAAATTTTGTCAATTCGTACTCAGAAGACAAATTAAAATCAGCTCCCTTAAGTAGCAACCAGTGTGGCGTCAGAAACACAAGTCCTGGCCCAAGGGGAGGAGACTTGGGAATGTGTGACAGCATTGCCTTTTTTTGGCAAAAGTGCAGGCTATTGTCCTAAACCAGTCCTGAAGCAGCACGCTTGTCAGCCAGAGCGCTCAGTCACCCAGTTCAGACCTCAGCATCTGGGAGTCTGATGCTTTGCTCTAGTACTTCAGAGAGGAGCAAAAAGTCACCAACCTAAGGTCAGAACACAGTGGAAGACTAAACAATTTGGAAAGAAGGCAGCAACTATGTTAAAAGTAGCATTTCTTTTCAGTAGAAAAAGCAGACTGAATTTTTAGGTTGGAAAGGTAGTGAGATACTGTAGCAATGAAGACAATTGTGTGTGATTGTACAATTGTCTGTACAGTGAGTAAACATGACATGTTTTGTCAATGTAATTGCTCCAAAAGGAACAGATCTTGCTTTTTCTTCAATAACAGGAAGGGCCCGAAGGTGGCACGTACAGTGAATGTACAGGTTTTTGAGGGATGGCGGGAAAATTTTCAAAGCTACCATTTCCTTCTCCATCTTGGTGACGGGAGTAGAACTTAAGTTATTGCTGTGGCTGCTTGAATTTCTGGAGCAGAAGACAGGGCTGAAAGTGGGAGATCCTGTTACAGAGTTCCTTATGGACAGGAACGGGTGAAAGCCATCAGATGGTCTACAGGTATTAGATAGCTTCTGCCTGTCATTCCAGTAGGAAAATTTATTCCCCCAGCTGGGCTTGTGTAGGCTATTTAATGTATAGTCAGTTATGGTTATGTGTTATGTAAAGAAAGGCACAAGTATTTGAGTAGGCACTGCTTCCACAATTGTTATACTGAACCCGGACTTTGGCCTTCTCTAACTCGTATCATTCTTCACCCTTCACATCCAGAAAATCAAGAGAGTAACCTCAGGCTTTTGGTTAACTGAATCCATCTCAGTAGTTTATTTTCATTCATTTATTCATTGCTAATAATTTCTTTCTTTTAGAAGTTGATCTTAATGAAACACTCTGTCAGCTTAAAAACATGATCCGCCTATTGACTTTAAAAAGTGATTGTTAGTCAAATAACACTTACATTTCTGTGTCTTCTTTAGGAGATAGAAAGAATATCTCTGGAATACTTTTCATTCTCTATTGTTCAATCAACAACTGTAACAGGAGCAGTCTTGTATGACCAGCCATCATGCAGCAAGTATTTTTACAATGTTAATTCCAAGCCCTTCAGCACCACTGTCAATCCTCATACGGAAAGATGCGGGGGGAGCAGGGACTGAAAAAAAAAATCCTCCAAACAGCTACGTCTGCTATGAGGTTTTTTTCCTGTCTGTCTCACAGGACCTTTCACATGGAGCATCTCTCAGTGAGGCACTCCCAGAAATAAACTTCGACAAGTCCATTAAGGTTAATTTTAGATTGTGAACATCCTTTGAAACTTGCCAGTTTTCATTACAGAAAAGTAGCAGTCTTGAAGCACTTGCAGTATTCCACGGATATTCTTGAAAAAATGTCAGATGACCTCCAAATGCAGAGCACTTCTTAAAGCAAAAACAGTGGGGATAACCCTCCTCCCTGTGCTGTTTCTCATGTAGGTTGTCTTAAACCTCACTTACTCCAAATCAGCATTGCAAATTCCAACATCACAGAAGATCATAGGAAATTATTAATTCTTCAAAGATGATGGGAAAGCTTAAATATGTGCCCATTTGTTTTGCTGAAGGCTGTAGTTTGAAAACTATTTTCATTATGAGGCAGTGGGGCAATGCAGGTAAATTGCTTAGCTAGCAGCAAGAGGGACAAGACATTTCTACAAGACTATTGCCATTTACCGTGAGTTTTCTGTCTCTGTGTGCATTTCTTTTGCTCTATGGGTCCCCTTTAAGTCAGAATATAAGGCAAACTGCACTAGGTCTGGTCTATAACCATGGCTGAAAATAGTGTCAAAAGGAGGTTCTTCCTCCTCAGTACTTCTGTTTCCTACTGAGCTGTATTGGTAAGGCAAGAAGATTTGAGTTTGGATTTTGAAGACAACTGGCTGAACCAAACACCTAATTTCATTCTACAATGGGAATCTGAATTCCACCTTTAGAAGACTGCAGTATAGTTTTTTAAGGTACTTAGAGTTTGGTTCACTGTCAGATTCAGCAGTTGCTTGATGAAACACTTGTTTTAAAGGCAATTCACATATTTTACTTCCACAGTTGTCTAGCTTTTCATAAAACTGTGGAGTATACTCCTTTTTCAAAATCCACTATTGCGCTTCCCCAGACCTCCATCCTATATGTGCTGGGTAAAAAGTTTTTGTAAATAATGCATGCATCATAAAATGTTTATAAATATCTTCTGATGGTGGGCTGCTTCCACTTTCCTTCCTATTATGCCTCAACTGTTACCTAGATGGTTGCTAGCATGGAGATGAAGAAGCGACAGTTTTATTCTCGCCTTGTTTCCAGTCGAACAAGAATTACACTAGAATCCACTAGCAACAGGACTAACGTGTCTAAAATATCACTGATCTATACTGAAAATGTGATTACCTGTGTTTCTTTGCAGGAGCATATGTGCTTCAAGTAAAGGCGACAGATGCTGATGATCCCACTTATGGAAACAGTGCTAGAGTGGTTTACAGCATTCTTCAGGGGCAGCCATATTTCTCCATTGATCCGAAGACAGGTAAATAGTTTATCAGCAACAGTGGAAGATTTAAAGTTTAGATTTTGATTCATGTGGGCAGTATCAGTGAATAAATATGCATTGGGCTGATATGGCCAAAAGCCAGTAGAGTAACTTTGCACATGATTCAGTTTTGAGTATTGACGAGTCTTTTAATGAATTACAATCTGTTGTAGAAACAAAAGAAACATGTTCTTCCAATCAGCCCTGGAATATCTAAAATATGTATACATTGTACAATTTTTTTTATGCTTTACCATTTCTCTATAGATAAAGTTTTATCTGCTACATGCATCCTATTTTGTTTTTTTTTTTTTCCTGATGAGTCAGTTTTGTATCTTGGGTCTACATTCTTTTTTCTCAGCATTTTTACTTGCTGAACTTACAGTCAGAAATTCTCTAGCAATGATTGTTTTGCTATATAGAGCTAATTTGAGACTGTGGAACAGCTAATCATCTTCTGCCCTCTTTTCCTGGGGCACAGTATGTTTGTCTGGGGTTACTGTATGTGTGAGCAGAAAAGGATAATAAGTTTAAAGAGACTGAAGTATTTGGGAGGTTGGTAGACATGTTAATTAGGTATCTTGTCCTATACTGCTAAATGTCACTCTTGTTTCTATATTTAGTAGTTCAGTTAAGAAGCCAATAACCTACATGGTGAATGCCATGCATCGTGTCATCCTGAATGTGTTACAGAGATAGTTGTCCATTTGCCCCTTTCAGCAAATAGTTTCACCTTCTAGTGAAGCCGTACTTGAATGTCAGATTGTGTGTTAAAGAGCCTTTATCTCTGATCAATCAATAGTTTGGCGGTGAGAGCCTCATAAGGCTGTTAGTGCACTGTCTCCAGTGGGCACGTTCCTTTATCACATGCTCCATTTAGCAGGAGATCATATTGCAATTTGCAGTGAGCAATTTTCAAACTGAAATGGGACTTCAAGTGTCTGGGGAAAAAAAAAGTATTTACTTTTATACCTAATTTTTATTTCAGTCTTGTAAAGAATAAGGAGTAATTCAATGGCAAGAAAAACCTTTACTGGAGCCACAACTGGAGCTCTAGTACAGGTTTCCCAAGAAAAAAATTAATAGTTATTAGTACTTGAAGAAGAACTTTTTTTCCACTGATACTTTGAATTGCTGTATCATATGTTCTCATCTATTACTCAGTAGTGAGTAGTGAGTGGATGACCTGCACCCTACTAGCCCTGGAACATCGTAGAAAGCCAGTGTTTCCACATCTGTATATTAATATCTTTAATGAGTTATTCAAGTGGGACTTGGTGGTAAAAGAATGGACACAGCAGTAAGGGAAGGTTCCTGAAACAGCTAGCCCAGCATATCTTAAAATCCTATACCAAGAAAAAGATTCACGCTTCTGTGAGCAACAGTAATGTGTTGTAACCTGACTTGCATTAGAAAGGTCATAATATGAGAGTTACCTGTGGGTCTAACAATGACTGTAGAGATAGACAGTATGTGAATAATAATGCACAGGACAATGCTTAATGATTTGCTCTAAAATCCAGGAGTCCTGGGCAACACTACAGGTCTGGCATATCCTGTTCTTTACTTTATAACTGAGGAGATGATACAGTAGTTTTTCACTGCAGAGTTTTACTGCCAGCACCTGCCTTGAGTGTTTTGACAGGAAAAGGGAAGAAAGCCATTTGGGTACAAAATGACAGACAAACTTGGAACTGCTGGCAGATATTTTTTGGGTTGCTGTTGTAGGCTTTTTTTGCTGTCTCTTGCATTCTAATGACAATTTTGAGACAGTCCCTTATAGCTATTTAAGGAACTTAAGAACATCCATGCTAGGTCAGAGCAAAGGTCCATGCTGCCCTGTATCATGTTTCCAACAGTGATGGCCTGCTCAGCTCTAGTGAAAGATAAAAGAAGTGTTTAGTGATGCGCCCCCTGAATACTCTTCTAGTCTTCAGCAACTTGTTCTTATGAAGTTCCTGGGTGATTAGCAGTGTCCATGTGACTAAAACTGAAAGGATTTCACCTCCATTAACTTGTCCATTTCCCAGTAGAGTTGACTTGTCCAGGAGCACAGTATCTGCACAGCCAGTAACTAGAAATTCCACAGCAAAAGGTTTTTTTGGGTGAAGAACCAGGTCCTCTTGCTTTTTTGAAATGCGACACCTCTTAACTTATTTCATACCTCACACTTATATTGCACGAGACAGTGAGCAGTTAATTCGTATTTATGAGTTCCCCATGACCTTATAGACCCATATTCTCCTCCAGTTGCTTTTTTTCTAGATTGAAGACTTCCTTAAACAGAAGCCATTCTATAACACTGACCATCCTTCTCATCCTTCTTGGGACGGGAAAGAGCACACAGTATTCAAGAAGGCAGCTCATATGGATATATAAAATGCTTAATCATAACACTTTTGTTATTTATTCCTTTCCAGCTGATATGTTTGTGGAAATTTCTATTACTACCGTAAGATCTCATCACAAAGTGGTAATGGTGAAACCACTGACCATAACTTTGTATATGAAAGAAGGATTGTGTCTGGCATACACATGACTTTACACATACTCCTTTCTCAAATCATTCCTGATAGGTGATAAACATTTGCTCTGATACGAATCTAGTACACTTAAAGAGTTTTTAACCTTTATGTGTGTGAATGTCACAGCTGCCCCTTTACTCCTCTTCATTACTGACCTAATGTTTTGCAGTGCTTTGCTGGAGGTAAGCAAATCCTGTGGAAGCGGGAGAGTTAGCTTTTATTGGTCTTCCAGGAAGGTTAAATGTATTACAGTCCCTGCTGGAGAGCAGCTGTTGGACTGGCGCATTTTAAGGCCTCAGATCTTATACGTGGGTGTTGCTTCTTGGTGCTATGAAATTGCTCTTCTGATTTTAATGTGAGTTTCTTTAACATGGAGCACTTCTCTTAAGACAGATAACCTCACTTACCATTCCTCTGTACATTCTGTTCTGTTACTAAAATGTAACTTTTGACAAACTTCTTTCCACCCAAATTTCTGATGTATTTATGAGGTCAATATTCTTACTTATGGCTAGATGTCTCCAATTTTTTCTTATACCCAGTACTCCAGTCCCTATTCTGACCTCAGTTATATTCTTGAAATCCAAATTGGTGTCAGCAGGAGTATTGATGTTAATATTTATTCAGGAGATTTTTCACGGAACCTGGATTTTCTCTTACACATAGGTGGATCATCTCCTGTTGAATTACGGCTCAATAAATTTGGAGAGTGTATCTACCGGCCCAGGTCCCATACATACTGTTTTCAATTTTCAGCAGCCTCATCGAGACCATACTTTTCTGCACATGTGATATTGATGACATTTGCAAAGAAAAAAAAAATTGAAATTATTCAGTTCTGGAGCTGAACAATCTTTACTGTAAAAATCTTAAGGTAGAAGGATTTAAAAACACTCAGAACACCATTTCATGCACATAAGGACTCTACATTATAATAAATCTTTGATTTAAAGTTTGGGTATTCTTTGTCAACCTGAAGCTGTAATACCAAAATTTGTAGTGATTTCTTTCCCATGGATTTTTATCTCCATTTTATTTTTTATTTTCCTGGTCAGATAACTTTAAATCACCTTTATCCTGTCCATGTGAACTTATGATTTTGGTGGAAATAGTATTTTTCAGGTTTTTTTCTATGCTTTTGAAATAGAGTAGGTAGAAAAAGGAAAATTGCCTATGAACCGCTAGACATGAAAATTATTCTCATTGATTTTTTTTTGCTGGAGACAAAGGTTTTTTACAGAAAAATATATAGAATGACCTTATACTTCCAGACAGGAATAAACAGTGGGTGATTGGGAACTTTACTACTAGAGTGATAGCCAATCCTTCATTTTGTGAAGACCATCTGGAATATTTCTAACTGAGAAAGCTACTCAGTTCTACCTAAAACAGATGTAACAATCAGATGAACTGCATCTTCTGCTCACAGCCTACTATCTGCCTATTGTCAGGTTTTCTACTTGCTTAGTATTGCTAGTATAACAAGGGAAATCTTTAATCTCATAGCTCATTTCTCCATGGAATGAGCATACCAAGGATGTTGCAAAATACTGTGGAACATATAGTTTCCACAATGCAAAAATATGGATTAAGAGATTCAAGAGGAAGTCTAGTGGTGTTCATCCTATTTACAAAAAGATTTTCTCACTAATATCACATAATTATGAACAAATTTTTACAGTTTTACAGTTCAAGATTTCTGTCTGGAACAAAAAAAATATTGAACAACACTGTTTTCAAAAGCTCAAAAGGATAGTGTTGCAGTATCTAAATGTTCTTAAGTATTTGCTAGTCATATTCCAGACCTATGCACTAAAATATATGCCATACTAAGGTAGAAATTAGTAGTTATTATTAAAGTTGTCATAATCGGTGTTACAAGTGGAGAGAAAGGAAGTTGTTACACAATTCAATTCAAGGGGAATTTTTAATAGGTTCCAGAAAGAGCAGATTTAGGTCAAAGTTATTTCTAGACTCTAAACAATTACTCTAAGTGAGCGGTTCCTATTCTTACTTGTTAACACAGCAGTGGTTAGTTGCTATAAAGATAAGAATGACCCTTAAAGCTTGTTTCTTATCATTCCAGACGCATTATAACACCAGGGGAAAAAGACTGCTTTTAAACCCAAAATAGTTTAACACTAGAAAGTAATATTTTCTAAAACAATAATAACTTAGATCAGAAGCATCCTTCCAACTGGTTTATTTTTCAGTTATGCATGATATCTGCATCAGTCTGCACCTAGGCATTTTCTGAAAACTATTGCAGAATATATAGCATTTTGCAATGTAATATGCACTTGTAAAATTTAGACAAAGAAATATTTTTTCTCCTATAACTTCGGTTTCAAGAGAAAGGCTTGAGTGCCCAAAACCTTATAGCTTTTTACAACCTCATCAGCTAATCCTATGATCAGTAGTACCTCTCTCTCTCTCCAAGTCTTCCTTTATCATATACATTCTTAACATATCAGAAGGGAGATTATGGCATACCTATTTAGACATCAGCTGTCCAAAATTGCTGAAGATTAAGTCATTTGGGTAATGTCTTACCATGGTATTTTAATTACATTTCTTTAAGGAATGTCCTAAAGTTTTCACAACATCTACGTGCTATATCAAGATAACTTTCTCAAGCAAAGGAGAGTCTTCTAATAAAGACCTCCTTTTGAACAGAAGGAATATTGTCTTGGCCTACAGTAGCTTAACTGCAATGGCAAGTGACTGGTTGCAAACAATTGAGGATGCAGGCTCTGAAATGCATTGCCACCTCTTCCTACATCGCTCTGCTCTGCACAATGCAGTGTTCTTCGGTCCCAATGTGGCAAACTTATGCTCACGCTATTCACATCCCTAGTGAAAATG
>VYZV01007835.1:14531-27705 GCA_013401275.1 Pandion haliaetus | reverse complement strand
GAGATTTTTGTATTTAATCTCATTCAAAGTGTTCACATTTTCCAATCAATGCTAGAACTGGCTATGGCAGACACCTTTTCCTTTTTAGCTCATATTTAATCTCTAAGTATCACGATATGGAAGTTGGAGAGTTCTAGAAAAATGTGTGAAAGTGTTCATCAAGGACAACCATTTCCACCCTGCAGGAAAGGTGAATTAGAGCCTGTTTTACCATGATAAAATCATTTCNTTGAATCATTAATTTAATGACTGTGTACAGCTATTTCACATTGATTTATCTCCTGCTGGTAGTAGAACTGCTGATCAATACTTCAGAAAGAATTTTCATTTAGGGGTTTAGATGCAATTGCACTCTCCCCCTTTTGGGGGGGTACAGCATCTGTCTCT
Organism: Pandion haliaetus; assembly: GCA_013401275.1. Classification (NCBI taxonomy): domain Eukaryota; kingdom Metazoa; phylum Chordata; class Aves; order Accipitriformes; family Pandionidae; genus Pandion; species Pandion haliaetus. The sequence goes on along the minus strand of VYZV01007835.1, from coordinate 27,318 downwards.
CCTTGAAACCAACATAGACAGCTTTGTATTCTTTTGCATTTGATAAATGTAAAGTAGGTATACAATGACATGGCCACATAATTACTAGCTTTAAATGCAAAAGTAAATAGTGCCCATTCTTAACACCCCCCCCCATCACATTACACTTGAGGTTTATGTTTCCTACTTGTAATGTCTGAGCCGTCCTTCATGAAAAACCAGAAGACTTTTTAAAATTTCAAAACTTAATTAGATAGAAACATTGTTTCATTCACTAGTGTGAGGAAGCTTTACTAAGAAACCTAAACTATGTGGTTTCACTATGAAGTGGAAATTCACCCCCCCTGATTTGCAAACCATCAGTGATTTTGAACATTTCGCATCAAATCAGAATAAAAATACATTACTTTCATATGCTTATAAGCAGTAAGATGACAGACTCAGTTCCAGTGATAAGATGCTAGGAAAGGGAATGTAGAGAATGCAAACATGAGCAAAATACTTGAAAGTTCTGAACACTTGTTAAACAAAACTACATCATTTCATACATCTCAGAATAAGCCATTTATTAACTAGCCTGATGTGCTTATATTGTGATACAAGTATAAAAAAACATACGAGTGGAGTACAACATCAAGATGACATAAGCATAGCTTAATTTTTAATATAAAAAGCATAATAAATAATTCTAGTAATTAATTTTTTAAAAAAAATAAACAAACTTTGCTTATCAATACAAGGACTAATAAATCATGAGCCATGGCTAAAATCCTTCTAAGACTGCTTCTTTCAAAATGCAGTATATCAGCTGCTTAAAAAGATGCAAGATTCCTATAAAATGCTGGAACAGAGCAATTGAGGAACTGCTTTTCTAAGAGCTTGTAAAAATACCTTTTAATCTAAAAGCTTTGGTAAACACATCAGTCAGCTAAACAGCATCAAAAGAACTGGTCATCAGTCAGCATGTCTTCAAAAAACAAAGGCAATGTTTGGGGCTATTGTTTCACGGTAAACCTAGAGAAGGAGGACTTAGAATAAAGGACCACTTACCTTGTTTAGCTCACTACTACTCCAATTTTCCTTAAATGTTTTCTTCTTCAGCACAGGTCCCTAGCTTTTATAAATGGCACACTTTTAATGAAACCTTCACTCTTGCTATTGCCATGCCTGCTTATGTTCTTACATTGGTTTTGCACTAGTGGGTCATTAAATTCAGTGACCTAAACTGAGAATTTCTTGATTCACTCTAGAGCAAAGAAACTCAAAAGGACAACTCCAGGAACACTACTATGATGAATGCATTTGACACTAAACTATCACAAAAATAGTGGACATAATCTAACAGCTGATTATGCCAAAACAATACAGAGAAGTATCTAATTTTGAGTCTTTATGACTCAGTTTATTACTGTGCATGAGAAAAGCAGGTCACATTTGCACACAATATTTTATATTGGCTGTTTAACTGTCAAGCATGTATTTATAAAGTCCACAAATAACACCAATTTTTGGAGGAACGGTGAGCACTTTGAAGGATAAGATTGTAGTTCAGACCTTTCTTGATAAATTGAACAAAGTTCTACACTTAGAGGAAATAAAGTACACAGACAGGAAATGAGGAATTGCAATGCAGGCAGCAATACATGCAGGAAAGGATTTAGGACCTTATCATGGACCTCCTGTACAATACTCCGATGTTCCTGCTATAAAGGCAAGTTGCATACACTTAGAGGATTCTGCATGAAGACAAGAGAAGCAATTAGGATACTCCAAAGGATGATTGCATCTAAATTCTATATATTTTTATGGTGAGGGTCCAGATTGACTATTGTGTACAACTCTGAGGAATATAAATAAGACTGAACTCTCAACTTGACTGCAGAACTGGCAAAATTGAAAAAAAGATGCCTTACAATGAAAATACGAACATTTTAATAAGAAACAAGTGCAGAGTGTGTGGAATTGAAGAGAGAATAAGGGAAACTTCAGAATAACTGTCTCATACCAAGAAAATTCTTAATTTAGGAAGGTAATCTGACAAGACAGCAATTTAAAGACTCAGTTTAGACATTAGTAAAAGCTCTACAAAGTTTTCCTTAAATTTTCTATAAAATATAATATATTGAACTGTTTGAATGGGCCACTTGGAGAGATTAATTATTTGTTGTTGTTGAACACTTCTGAAGAACAGATTCGGAAAACATCCACCAAGAATTTCTCTTGGAATATTTATTCTTCCTCAGAGAACGAGGTTCAGCACTAAATTTTTATTATTCTACATTATTTACCAGACTAAATCTATTACATTGCAGACATATGTTGATTAAAATGGCCTGTATAGATACTGTTCTATAGTCAATCAGTGCCCTCGAGCATAATTTGCCTTCCAACAATTTGCAGATTGTTGCTAAACACTGCAAAAGAGAAAGATCAGCAGTCTGCATGACAACAGTTGGGAATGGCTTGTGTAAAGAGGCTAATGGGACAGGATACCCAAAGCTTTCAGAGTGCCACACTACACCCCTGAGCTGTACTATTACCACTCGCATAAGTAAGAGCCATATTATTATATCCCCAAACTTCTATGACTGAATTTGGCATCTTTAATTCCCCAACCATATTTAATGTAGCTATTTAACATATGTTTGCGTGTTTGTGGGAGACAATGTAATTTATTTATTTTAAAGCCAAATTGTGCCCTGGGTGTGCTACAAAGACAAAGAAGTTTGGCTGCATTAAATAAACAAACAACAGTAAAATCCGATTTAAAAGTCTCAGTTTTCTCAGAGGAATTTAGAACAGTGGAGTCCAAACCACACTTCTCTAAAAGTCTCTACTCCATGGCAAGCATAAAGGTAACAAAACAAAGTACAGAAAAAAAATACCTGTCCAACCAAGAATTTTAACAGCTGTGCTATTTATAGGATCAAGACCCTGCAGCTTAATGATTAATGAAGATTGACCTTACCTGCTGACTTGCAGAGTCAGGCAAGAGTAAATGAGCCATGAGGAGGTTGTAAAAGAGCAAACTCCCTGCACGGTCAACTCATGGCAGCTGCTTGCTGCACATTCATCCTTTGCAACGGGCTGCAGCACTCAACCTGCTGCAGCATGACCATGACCACTGAAAACAATGTTTTTCCAGCCTCAATACCATGTCCGTATCAGTCACTGAGATGTTAGTCCTTATTTAACACCTTGCTATTCTAACACATGCCCCTCTACAGTACTTTGAGGCATTACACCTGTTGATCAGCTTAACGCTCAATAGCTGTGCAAAACAGAAGCCACAGCCCCAATGGGATCTTGACCTGAGTACAGAGTGTGGGTTCTGGTTTTCCCCATGAAAGATATTCATACCCATACTTCATGATTTGAAAGTGCCGCTCACAGGCTTGAAAAAATGGTGTTTTACAGTCTCTGAGGCATGGGGGGAAAGCATATTTGGTCAACTTTCATTTCTTTCTATCCTGGTCATACTGTAAAGTCTTGCTAATATGAATTAAGCACTTTGCTTCATGCAGTGCATCCATGTACTTTGTTTTGACTATTATTTGAACAGTATATATGTCTCCTCATGGGGGCAGAGGCTTATGCCAGTAGTCCAGAAGTAGCTTTTAGTCTCTTGCCACTATTAAGGAATTTTCACTGAGTCCTGTTCTACTAGGTAGTTCATGGAATAACATATTCTCCATCTGAGCACAGGAAATACGTAACTGCAAGGGGCATGCAAGTTATTGTACACACAGTTTTTTCTTACTCTGCACAGCTGTTTAGACGCTACTAGGTTCTTGACATTATAATTAAAAAACAGTGTAAACCCTCGAACTAAACATCTCTTTTCCTCTTCTAGTTAATAGCACCTAGCAGTGATACAAAAGATATTGGTATTTATCACTGTAAGCATTCATTGGATACTTAAATAAGAATCTTAAATCTGTATCAACACAGGCAGAACTGGCAGGCACTATCTAAATTAACTTCAGTTAATTGTGCTAATGTGGGATGAGTACAGCGAGTACTGCTTGTGCCACAGAAATACAAGTTTAGTTATGCATAAAATTTGAAACTCTCATCTGCCAATTAGAATACTGATTTCAGATTGCAATCCATACAATAAAGCTTATTAAACAATCTTCCCTCCACTGAGATCCATAGGGGGGTTTCTTTATCTATACAGAATTTCTATTTGCATCCCACTCTGCTGACTTCAAAATTCCTCTGTATTTCAGCAAAGCTTAGCGAGTTTCTCACTACATTATGAGCTAGACATGTGCCTGGCCACAAAGGCAAAATTCAGGTCAAATCTTTCCCATTAGCCACAACTATAGAGACATTAACAGCTGAAATACAGAAATGAATGATGACACGTTTCTTTTAAAATAGATGAAGCAGTGCCATTTCTACTTCTTAACAGTAGCTGATGCTTCAATGCTAGCTTATTCTTAAAACAAAAAAATACCCAAACCTGTCCATTTCTCCCAAATAATATTGGGAAATTTTTTAATTTTAAGGAAGATGGAGTTATTCCAACATCAAATAAGTTCTTTCTTACTCTAGATATTCTTACAAAATATATGAAAATCAGAAAGAGGACTCTAGGCAAAATCAACAGGAAAACAGGGCAAGTACTTATTGAGTTTGCACGTCATATTTGCTATATACAAAAACCAGAAGGTGCTTCAGGAAGAGATGCTAGGATTAAGTTGATTTCTGTCTCCTTGTAGATCAGCAAAATTAGAACTTTTGAGTATTTTCCTTGAAAACATAGAAATGCTTCTTTGAGGCAAGTGAAACCCTCTATCTATAAATCATTATTAAAATTAGTATCAATATTATTACCCATCCTGTAAGTTATAATCACTATCATTCAATAGTATTTCTAAGTTTGGAAAGTCAAATAGCAATCAGTACCTCATCTGAGAATCAACAAACAACAAACCTACGTAACTTCTACCTACTTTCATAAATATGATGTGTATTCTCAATTTCCAGAATTCCTTTTATGCGATGTGATCTTGAAATAGTTGGAAATACTATTCTGTGAATCATCGCTCTGGATTCTGATCCTTTTAATAATGACAAACAACATTTCATCCCACTGAATATGTTCATTAAGTACTACTGAGTATCAATAAAACAGCAGAAACTAATTTATGACTGATAAAACAGTCATTACAGCTGTGGCAAACTTCTCAGAGTCATAATCTACATCTGAATGGACAAAAATATCTAGGCAAAGAAATACAAAATGCAAAATGTGAATAAAACAATTTTTATATTCACTTTGGATAAGAAATTCAGGTGTCCTAGGCTCTAGTTCAAATAACTGATGCTTATGTTTAACTGTAAGAATGTGGGAAGGCAAGCTGAAGTCAAGGTACAAAAGCCTTGACCTCTTGAGGAGGTTGTATGGAATATAAAATATGCTATGTCGTTCTCAGGTCAACATCCACAAATATTTATGCTTACTTAAGCATAGTCTTCATTCTGCTGTCCATATAAAATCTCCCTTTGAGTCAAGCATACAATAAGGAAGACTCCTAGAGGTACTGGTCAGAGAAAGTTCTCTCACCTGAAAAGCTCCTGCATGGTCTTCTTCTTTGTCACCTTCTTTTCCTTCCTTGAGTGCAATCAATGTGAATCCTCGAAAGTAAGCAGGAGTGGCAGCAGAAAGCGTCACTGAGATATAATGAACAGAGAAATAATGAAAACATAATATTAATTGTGAAATCAGCCACTTGCATATCATTTCACAGTTCAACTTGAAAGGTGTGTGTTTTAAATTGGTATTAACAAAAGCTAGAGCACTAATAACATGGAGCAGAGCCAACCAGAATACAAAAATGTTCAGCCCAAGTTTCCACATAAACTGAAAAACACTGGCATGATGTGAAATACTTCAGCTATTTTTTTTTTCCCCACCCCCCCCCCCTTTTTTTTTTTTTAAAGAAGATTGCTAATCTGCTCAGATCTACAGGAGGGTTATTTTGTTGTTGTTTGTTTGGGGGTGGGGACACATGTGTTTGGGGGTTTTTTGTGGGTTTGTTTGTTTGTTTGTTTTGTTGTTTGGGGTTTTTTTAAAATGTGAGGGAACATCTCCTGAATATTTGGCTTCAGCTTTTCTTCTGCTCTGAGCATAGACAAAGGTCTAGGCATTTCAGTACACAGAAAGTTTCTCTAACTGTAAAGCAAGATAACGTTATTGCCTGCTCCCACTCAGCTACACCCAACACAGTACTGCCGCTGGTGGAGAGGGTTCCTCTAAAAGTATCCAGGTCCCCTCCCTTAATCTCAGCGCCGAACAGGACATAAAGTTAAATTTATGGCTAAAGCTGACCTCTAAAGTTTGTGCTGCCGGCTCTGATTGCCAAAGCATCCTACACATCAGCAAAACATCCTTCTCCATGCACCAGTCCCGACCAGGATGGCGTCATTGGATTGACCAGCAGAGAACATAATGCTGAGATTTTACCATGCTCAGCATCAGGATTAGATCCCTCATTTTCTGCTAATGCAAGATACCTTTACATGATTTTTCCATTTGCCATCATCAGTACCTAAGCACCACCCAGCAACACCTGAGTTACATCAGCTGTGGCTCTTTTGAACACTATCAGAAAGATGGAATGAGGCAGAGCTTTGAGGCAGGACTTTTAGGGGAGTGTTAAAATTACTGAACCCTTTTCAACACCTTATAGGAATCCTTTTCTGCAACAGAGGTAAATTGCAGGGAAAAAATAATTTTGAATGAAAGGAAAAGAGACAGAAAACTGGATTACTAATACTTTTAAGTAGCTTTTACTTTAAGCATAATGCAGGCCGCATTGCTTGTAGTACACTATTGTCACACTCTCAAACCCTAACTGACACAATAAAAACTGAAGACCATCCAGAGTTTTCATGAGCAAATGGCAACTACCAATTCTGCTTCATAGAAGAGTATTCACAGGAGACTCCCTCTCACACAAATAGGCCATGAGGGGTTGAATCACATTACTAAAAATGACAGAAAGCCCTTAAAAGACACGGATTTCAAAATATGCCCAGAGTTCATTTGGAACATATGGAGAGCTCTTTGATCTACAAATTCAGTAGCGGAAAAATATAAAATAGGATATTTAAAGATTTCTAGCATTATGCAGCTGTATTCGGGTCTAAAACCCACAGTGCTTGTAAAAATATGTAACTTTTCTAACTATATGTGAAAAAAGGAGGATTGGAGAGGTACACAAACAGGTTAACAATTGAAATGATAGTACCATGTTTAGACCTGTACACCTGCAAACACCTGTACAAATCTAGAGTAGTGATGGGCATAACAGTAAGTCACCAACCCTCAAGATTTTCAGCACACTTTTCATTCCATTGAACCTTATTGTGAAGTTAAACCACGTCATTTTGGGGGAAAGAAACTTTCACATTTTATGTACAAGAACTAAGTAGTAGCATAATAGCATTGCAATTTCTGATTACATTTATAAGTATTGCTCCAATTCATTAAATCATTATCTGCCCAACAATTAGTATTATTAGTCCAATTTTGAAAACTTTTGCAGCTCTAGCTAAATGCAAATCCACAGCCAGCCTCTCAGTTACAGTAACCAAGAACAGCACACTGCTGAACTCGACAAGGATGAACACATTACACTTGCTTGAACATTGATTCTTAGAAACTAATTACCATAAAGGTCTTTTACATGCAACAATTTTTTCCATATATTACATGAAATTCAAAACTCTGAAACAGTATGAGTAAAAGGTTACACCAGAAATACTTAAATACTTATGCAAGCAAACAGAGAATCCAGCTGTGAATTTACTCAACAGTTTTCATCATTTTCCTTACAGATTTACAGATCACACCAAACAGTTTTCAAAATTCTAAACACCTACCTATAAAACAAAGGACATCTGAAATGCTACAAAANAGCGAGGGGGGTGGGGGGGAGAGAGAGAAAAGAGGAAGGCAATTCCTAAGCCTGACTCATAGTTTTTGAATGCCTGGGGTTAGCAGTACTCATGCTGTGGTTGCACAGTCATTTTAACCCAGAATAAATCCATGCTTCCTCCAGCATGAGTGATCCTGCCCTCCCCCTCCTGCACTGCTCGCACAGCAGCCGCGTCCACGCAGCTGTGCTGTTGGCTGACCTAGGGAACATATCCAGCTGAAAAGTAAAACAAACCAAAAAACCCTAACCGGAGAGTTCAGCTGGGTCCATTCCCCGAGCGGCTGCACCATGCAGCCCCAGGAGCACTTCTGCCAGCAGTGGCGAGAGCCGGAGACAAGCAAGGGGCCGGGAGGGTGATGGCCCACAGGAGCAGAGTGGACTCGTGGAGTTTAAGTGTCCGTGCAACCTCAGCTTAAGGATACCAAGATGAACGTGTGCTTTGGTCACCCCTGAGCTAGGCCAGAACAAACATTAACACCTGAGCTGAAAAGACTTTTGTCAGTTCTCTGGACTCTCCAGTGTGCTAAGGTAACATTGCAGCGCAAGGCTTTATTTGAAGCATTCCTAAATACAGAGAGCCTTGTTATGGTGATGGTTCTGTAGTCACTGGCTCTGAACTGATCGTTTCAGCACAGAAGGAGGCTTGCATTGCACAGGCAGCAGTGGGAAGCTGTCAGACTACATCTGGTTTTCACAAGAGATAGCAGCTCCTGGTTGCATAAGAGTTGAGAGTTCTCCTTCTTGGGCTAAACTCTGCCATTTTAAAGAACAGCTGAGTATTGCTCACACTGTGTTCACACTAATTAACATTCATTGAACAATATGAACTTCCTGTAAAGATCAGTTAAATCTCAGTGCAAGTCTCAAAGTCAAGGATTTTGCTTTTAAGGGAAGATTACATATCAACAGATACTTTTGTCTGTTTCCATCCCCTCCAGCAAATCTCTAATTACCTAAGTTGCACTTTGGCACGCACCTTCAACGAACTCCTCTTTCCCCAGTGTCCCCAGCTAAAGGTGGGGTGATCAAAGCAATTACTCCTTTGGTTTCAGGCAGGAAATCTGACTTTCCACATCCTACGCTACAGCACATCCTGTGTTGTACATTGCACAAGTACCAACAAACACACTTTTAATATCTACTTCTATCCATAATTTGTGAAACACAAAAATCACTAAAACATTTACAGAATGAGGATTTGTTTGTAAAGTACAGAAGAGAGTGTTTGCATGTTGGGGGGAAGAAGGAAATGGAAAGAAAAAATTCAACACTGCTTAGAAGGTAAGTCCCCAAACCAATGCAACAGAAGGTATAACATTAAATGAGCTTTTCCTTGAAAACTGAGAAGGTTAACAGACCCACAATTCCATTAAAAATGGAAACAGCATTCACATAGAAGGTACATTTAAGGACTATGCTAGTCAAATAGCCAAATCTTCATTTTTTTCATGAGCATAACTATTTCATGATATTATAGAGGAAACTATGTCCATTGCATGGTAGCACTTGAAATGGACATACTACTGCCTTTTGTTTAGAAGCAATTTCATTTATGTTTTTAATAGGATGAAACTTACCTTATTTTTCATGTAAATCTCATGCAATCATTAATCTAACTCTACAGATCAATAAAGCTAGGACTGAGTACTTTCAAGGATCATTACCTTGTAACACCATCTAAACTTAAGGCTCATTTGGGCTCTTTGAATGCAGTGGGAACTTTGACCTTCAGTGGAAGCAAGAGCAGCTACATCAAGGTCTAAGTTAACCAGCAGATAGGAGAGGACCTTGAACCCAGGATGATGTGCCCACAAACCTGGTACTATGGGAAAACCTGCCCACCACATGCATTTGTCTGCCTCTTCCACAAGGGGAGAGGCAACAATATCACAGCCTGAAAGACCAGGCAGATAAAGGCCTCTTACAGGCTACAGCATCAGAAGTCCCAAATAAGATGCTAGATATCAGCCATTTCACCTCCCCTGTGGGACACCATGAAGCCCACAGCCACTGTTGCTTTGTTAGACATGAGAGAGGGAAGGAGGGTGGCTCCTCAACCCTGCTGCTACTTCTTTTTTAATTGTCCGAGGCAGGAGAACGTGTCCTTATTTACTGCTACCAGTGTTTGCAGACCAGAGAAGGTGCATACCCATTCAAATAGGTTATTCATGCTCAGAGCCATTTTCCTCTATCACAGCTCCAGAGAGGTGAAAAAGCAAGGCTTCCATATGCACAGATCAAACCAGGATTTCCCCTTAGGGCAAATACATTCCAGTTGATCTAAAGGTAAGTAACTGCAGGAAAGTCATAAACACTTTCCCAAAGACAAATGGCAGCGGTGAACTGCAGTCTTCTGATTCCCACACTGCAAGAGCACTGTGATGCTTCCTCCAGCCATCGCAGCTTGAGGGTCTTACGTGTGTGTCACATCAACCAATGATTGAGAGAGTCATAAACATAAATGGATGCCTCTACACTGTCAATTTGGTGGAGTACAGCATTTGTATGTGCAGTTAATTCCTGTATTATCCACCTTGCATAAATACTAGTTTATTCCAGGAGCCTGCTAGGGAACATGCCAAGGATCCAGATTGCATTAAATCAAGCAGGGGCCATGGAAACAGGCACATTTGGCTCCAACACAATGGAGGTTGTGCAAATCTGCAGTGTTGTATATCTAGTAATTTAGAGATTAAAAAAAAAAAAACCACAGACCTGCCATAATCCCACAGGTTTTTTTATCGTTTGGATTTTCTACCCTTTGCATAAAACAGTAAAAAAGTTCCAGTTGTACTACAGAAATTCCTTTGAAAATGATCTCTTGAAACTTTCTGTAATGCTGTTAACTTTAACTATTGCCATAGATTATCTTATGGTAACATTTACTTATATTCTTTCAGTCATTCAGAAAGTGTCCTTAAAGGACTATCCAGATAAACTTATGTGCCACTTGAATACTTCAATCTTAAATACCAAAAACTTGGGCACATATTTCGGTCTGCATTTTAACTTTTTACTATTAGCTGTAATTTTCTCACTTCCAAGAAGGTACAATATAATAATGTGATTTTATTAATTGAGTTCCTAATGCCAAGACCTAATATCTCCAGAAAATTAGTTCTGCTAATTCATCTGGGAGTTTCTTTCCCCCTACATTTCCATGCAATAGAAACTTCTTTCATAGATGACTGAAAATATCCAATAATGGTTTTACAGAAGTAAATTCCAAAACTTTTAAAGAAGATTCACATTTGTCACTGTCAAAGAACTTGACACATCTTTATCCTGCTTAGTAGACGTATCAAACTGACATGCAACATGAAATCTTTCAGACTCATATCAAGGTACTAATCCTAATGTCTGGAACAGCAAACCAATTTGCGGGAAACATGCATTTTTTCACACCACATTAAAATCAATTAATTCTTGAGAAAAAAAAATAATCAAAAATCATACAAAAATCACAGGCTGATGCTCAAAACAGGTTAATCACTGCTGCAGATGTATTTTTCAGCCTTGAAGAGAACATGACAATTATGCTATGTGCACACTTTTTTCTCCCTATCTGTACTAAGATTCCCACGTTCATGCAGTGGGAGAACATTGCTCTTTACACAGAATCTAAGGAAGACCAGGAGACACACTTAGAAGAAACTCTCAAAATTTGTTTTCCAAAGGGATGCCTATAAAGTACATTAGTTATGGTACCTAAAAACGTCCACACTCTTTTCAAAGTGCTTTTACAATGCAAAGTTAACAGTATACTCCACGAAGGTTTGTTTCCAAAGGTGAGGAAAAGTGACCAAAAACTGCCTTTGCCTATGAATCAGAAAAATATGCTGAAATGTGCTCTGGAAGTCAATTTCAAGGATTGTATGTGAAATGCTCAGTGAAGAACGAATGCCTCCATCTCTTAGTTTCAGTGGTCATTGGCACCGTCTCTGCCTCTTTCCTGTTTGAACCATCTGTTCATTTCCCCAGAAAAAAAAAGGGGGGTGAGATAAACATAAGTGGAAAATGTGGGAAGTTGGCAGCATGCTGCATCACTGTTTGCCCATATGCTAACTCATTATATTAACATTCATATTTCAGGGCAGGAACAATTAGCTCTGAGTTTCCTCTCCTCCTGCTGAATGTTAAAGCTTCTCCTATTCACTGTGTTATATTTAAAGGGATAGGAAGAAACCCTGTAGAAGTAGGTAAACGGGGGAAGAGTGTGTGTTTTGTATCACATCAACTTATGATCTTGTGCTAGCGCTGAGCCGGTAGAGAAGATTCACAAAAGAAAGGAAATTCCTCTCAATACTGACTTAATGTTTGGGAGTAAAGTGATACTGCGAAATCCAACTCCCTCTCACTTGTCATGAAAGCATCCCCAATAAAGTAAGGCGTGGGGGTATATTACCCTGTCTCAACCCACACAGTCACACACACGCCAAAAGGGATACAGAGATGACAGGCAGACACACGTTATAGTTTCAGAGACACTTGTCCTGACCATTATCGTTAGTATGGGAAGTAGAGGATGGCCGACTTACCCCGGTAACTGTTTCCAGGCTTGTAAAATTCTGGATCGCCCTCCACCCTGAGGCTAAATTCATTGTACCCTTCCCTCCTGGTGCCTTGGGCTCGCAGGATCCGACTGCAATATCCCTCGGATTTCGCGGCTTTCTCCAAGGTTTCGTCAGAAAAACCCTTGGCCACCAAGGGGAAAGTCAACGCCAGAAGCCGCAGGGCTAGAGGCTGCAGATGCGCTCCCATCCTCGGAGCTCCGCACAACTTTTTATCGTCGGGGCGGCAGCGGTGCCTAGGAGCCCGGCGGCGAGGGCTGCCGGACCCGGGGCGGGACCGGGCCG
>VYZV01007835.1:2733-14456 GCA_013401275.1 Pandion haliaetus | reverse complement strand
GGGAGGGGAGTCTGATCTTGCCCAGATCCCGAAGTGAAGTGCTGTTTTGTTTCAGAGCGTGTGATTAGCAGCTCGGTAATGTTTATTTAGCCGAGCTGAATTCGCAGGGTTTGGTCAAAGAGCGGAGCACGGGGGACGCTGCTGTCTCCTAGGCATCCAGTGCAGCGGCGGGGAGAGCTGCTGCCGCTCGGGCTAAGCCCACAGACCTGAAATTAATCACCCGCATTCCTGCCAAAGTCTATAGTTACTGTAGGGATAACAAGGCTCAAAGAATTTCCCGACACCCTTCCACTCCCCCATCTTTCTCCAAACCAGCAGACGTGGTAAACGTTATCCGCTAAATCAGCGCAGATGGACCAAGACAACCGCTTGCTCTCTGCACACTTGACGAGCGAGGAGCGTCGGTTGCACCTTCTCGGGTGTAAATATCTCGAGTACCACAGAAGAGAGATGCGCAGAGGTGGATGTGCCAGAAACATGAGATTCATTTCTACGTGCACCTGCAACTGTGCATATCGGAGACGCAGGCTACGTAAGCGTACACACAAGCACACCACGTACACACGACAGCTGTGAGCACAGTTCACCAAAGTGAACATGGGAGCTCTGCTCTGACACTCAGAAAAATCTGAGCAGATGCAAACAAGAGAAAGTATGGAGGGAGCAGGTCTCATTATTTTGCCTTTATACAAGGCACTGAGGTGCAATGACACTGAATGCCTTATCTAAATCCACAAAAGAAGTTTACAGCAGTGGGAAAAAAAGTGAGCCTAGACCCCTGGGGTCCTCAACTCTACTGTTTTGATCCCCAAATGCTTCACTTCTCTCCCTCCCTCCACTGCTTTGTAAGTGGAGGAGAAAGTCAGAAAGGTATGTCCTTGATCAGGACCTGAATTCTTTCAGACTGCCAGATGTACAAGAGGGCACAAAAGCCTTTCTAATCACTTTCTCTGGGACAAGACTAGCAGATTGATGAATAGAACGGCATTTAAGCACAACTTCCAAGGAAGTTTGGGCTCCAAACTTACCTTCGGAAGTTTTTTAGCAACAACCTAGTGTTGTGTGCCAAATAAAGGTGTTTCTTCAAGGTCTCCATGAGGATGCTGCACCTTTTACTTTCTGCAAGGTTACTTGGCAAAAGCTTTGCTACTGCAAGCTTGTCTATATTTTAGTCTCTATGTTACATGTTTATAAAGAATGTAAACCAGCACAGCCTCAAAATACATGTTCAGTAAAGATAGTGTTAATAGCTGGTTGAAATTTTAAGCTTTTATTGCAAACATGGAGTTATTGACAATGTCCATCCATGTGCTTGTGAAGAGAGGGATGTCAAAGCTTTTGTAACCACACTGAACAGTGTCATCCAATTCTTAAGCACATGCCTGCTTAGACACCTGCAACAGTGGCTGCGCTATCATCTACATTGCTTCTGCCAGACCACTTGGAGAGACAGGCTGACCGTAGAGACTTCCACTACTGAGAAAAGGGTTTAGCTATGGGACGATAAATGGTCTTTGCAGCACAAGTTGCTTTTTCTGTTCCTCTCACCCTGTTGAATGAGGCAGAAAGAGCAATCCTGACTTTCCAGTGTAATCTGCCAGGTCATCTGCCTCCACTCAATCCACTCCCTTCACTGTTCCCCTCGCATCCAACCTGACAGTATGAGGGCAGCTTGACCCGTTGTCATTAGAGCAACAATACTCAGTCAGGTTTTGCTACTGAAGCTTTCAGTTGGCTTGGTTATGCATGCTCTGAAGACCCATGTTCATTTAGGTAATTAAGTGACTACTGTTCAGCATTATCATAGACTCTTGGGTATCATTTGACCACTATGTTCGCCTCATTCATTTTATGAGAACAAGGTTCACTTTATCTAGGTTCTTCAGTCAGATTTATCAATCAAGAAAAGCAAACCAATACGCAACTGAAAATGACAAGACAACTATAACCATACTGGTACAAGATGCCTGTGAATTTGCTTCATTCTCCATACTTGACTTCTCATTTCTTTTGCTGAGATTGATTGAAAAGCAATTACCTGACTCAAGCATTCACGGCGGGAACTACACATGCTTCTACACAATCCACCTTTGTTCTGAGCCAGAGTTCTGGATTCTAACTCAACACTCCTCTGAGGATTTCATTTCAAGTCCTTTTCACAATTTTTTGGGGTTTTTATGGTACCAAACTAATTAAAAGTTAACTAATTCATCAGCATCTATTGACTCTTTAACCTTACAATAGATTCTATATCTCTTATTTCATCCCTAAATTGGCCTGGCCTTTTACTTCTAGTTTCTTTTTTGTTTAAAATCTAAAGTGTTGGAAAGTTTCCTAGAAAGGTATAATATAATGTGTCTTGTTAAAAGTGAATGCTTCAACTTAGCAACTGATACAGATAAATTAACTTGCACTGCCTACAGCCATGAAATGAGTAATTTGTCCTAGAGATGGTTTAGAATATGGGCAATGTCATTAAGCATGGGCATCCTCAGGGTTTTCTATTTGTTCTACTAATTAGCGTGTGTTTGCCTAAAGCATCCAGCATGATGTATCAGTCAAAGACGCATGCAAACTGATGAATCCAACCATCCATGGTAAATTTAACAGAGAAAGCTTCGTATCTGAGAGACTGCAGTGCTGCTTTTCTTTGTGTACTTCCTGGGATGAATAA
This sequence comes from Pandion haliaetus, assembly GCA_013401275.1. NCBI lineage: Eukaryota > Metazoa > Chordata > Aves > Accipitriformes > Pandionidae > Pandion > Pandion haliaetus. Next base: position 11,782 of record VYZV01007835.1, on the reverse strand, counting down.
AGTTGCTGTCCATGACTATTAGGCATAACAATCATTACTGGGGTAATATTGCATTTGATGGAGCTGTAATGGTTGGAGGAAACTCTCTCCCCTCCCCCTTACCTCCACAAAGTGGGCTTTCCTGACAAACAAAAGCATTTCACAAGATCTGCAGTCTTTCTTGCTTTTTGCTTTTCTGCTAAGGAGCTCATTTTTAAATGGCATTTTAGAAGATTGCACTAACTACTGCAGAATATCCCTGCATTGACTGGAAGTTATCATAGGCATCGTAGGTGGTGTTTTAAAATTTTTCTTTCTTTCTGCTTCTATCATTTCAAACAGCTATTTGAAGTCTTAGGAATTATCTACAAGGTGACACATGCAATGCAATGCCTGGCTATGCAACACCTGATTTTAAGGCCCCGCCCTCAAAGTAAACCACTACCTCAGATAAATGTTTAAACTGATTAGAAGATTATTAGACCCCTTAGAAGAGTCAGTTCACAGAGCAGAGGCCAACAAATCTAGCCAATAGAAGGAACATCAAGGCAACAACTGCCCTAAAACTCATGGCCATCAGGTGCTTGATAACTTTATTGGGCTGTAGGATTAACCTTCCCAAACCCAGGAGCTGGAAGCTTAAGCCCAGGTTTAATATATTAGATAAATAAATATAGTAAGACTAACAGGGGAATACATCTCTTTCAAAAAAATGACTGGAAAGAACGATGCCTACTCTTTTATACAAGAACTGGTGACTAAAATACTCATTTAGGATGTCAGAAAGACATGGGTTCAATTCCTTGCTTGGTTTGCAAGTGTTCAAATCCTCATCTCTCACTTCTCAGGAGGCTTCTAACCATGAAGCTCTAAGTCTCTGGAAGCACCCTCAGTCCCTCATGGAAATGTTAGACTTCTAAAATTGAGCTGAAGCTCAAATGAATAGCCAGTGAGAAAGGAAAGTGAGGGTGCTCCATCAATTAGGATGCGTTTTCCGGAGACTGAAATCTACGGTGCCTTCCTCAGAAGACATCAATTGTATTGGGATCAATAGCTATTCAGGGTTCAGGTGACCAGCTAACACTGGAAGTTTGCAGTAAGTGCATTCCAAGTACCACTACCAAATTAAGAGACATCGGTTGAGGAAAGTCCCCAGAAGATCTTTTCCTCATATAAATACTTAGTTGCTCATCTCTGCCAAGGCAAAGGATACTGCTGTTCAGGCAAAGGAAGAGTGCATTGGATGACTGGCAAATAACACTGCAAAACAATCTGCCATAAAACCATTGGTGACTGGAAGGGTAAGCACGGAATTTGAGAGTTGCACTTTCAAATATGCCTATCCCATTTTTAGACCTTTATGTCTTACTATAGATCTAGTTATTTGTCTGATTTACATCTCTATGTCCTTTCCCACCCCACCAGCAGTCACAGTCAGTTTTTCTTACACAAGATGGAAACTTCCTCTATTGATTTAGATGGAATAATGATCCCATTGCTACTAAAATTCCCCTCTATCTACAGTAAGAATAAGGCTTTTCTAATACAGATTGGTCCATGCTGTCTTTGAAGCCTGTTTAAAAAAAAATCTGGAGATATCTGTTGTCCTATTAGACAAAGGAAAGGGCTTGGGAGACACTTGAGATGATTTCTTATGTCTCTGTAGCACTGTTCTCAACTTCCTTTCTCTTAGGAATCTAAGTAGTGAAGAGTAATGGCAGTAAATGTTTGCAGAGTCTGTTAACCATTTATACTACTGTCAGTCAATACAATGCATCTCCAATATTAAACTTCCAGTAGCTCAATTACATTTGCCTGTTCAATCACGCATGTCTTCAGCATATTTTTTACACTGACAATACAGAGAGTTTTCATTTCTAATACCTTTTATAGAAATATTTGGTTCCTGACATGATGAGAATAGCATCATACATATTATTAGAGCAACGCTGCAATGTTGAGAGAAACAGAAGGAGAGAGAGAAGCTCTGTTGGGCTTACCTGGGGCAAAAACTGAATGAAGCTGGAAAACCGTGGGACAAGATGAATGTTGGAAACAGCACAGGAGCTGCAAAAGACCTAGAAAAGTCTTACCAGAACCTTGGGTAACACAGGCAGAACGGGATTTAAACTAAGGCTGCTTTTGAATGGATCTTTCAAGATTAAATGTTGACGGAAACTCATCTTCCACACTCAGTCTATTTTGGGGAGGAGGTTTGCTAAGGAAAGACCCAGGCTTCTTGGAATATTTAAACTCAGGATTCCTTCCAATACCAGAGAGTAAATATGTTCTTTAAAAAATCTCTCCCTTTACCCCACACACTGACTCAAGAGCTATCTTGGGAATCTCTGAGAGCTCCCAAGAGTAGATTAAACAGAACCAGTTTCTCCAACCTTAGCATGAGGCTTCACTTACCCTAAGGAAGTTCACTGCCGCAAACCTGGAGCACCAGCAATTTCTAGGTCACATCTCCTCCAATTACACCTGTCTCCCTCACCAGTCCCTGCCTTTAGGGACTTCCCAGTTTCCATGGCAGTGGAGGAGGGGATGTGTTGTGCTTGTGCCACCCCTCCTACTGCACCTCACCCAGGTGCCTACCACTGCTGCCTTGCCATGGTCCCACCACTGCTGTGTCCTTGGTGACCTTGGCCATAACCTTTTATCACAGAGCAAAAGCTCAGCTCTAAAATAAAATTAAAAAAAAAAACTAAAAAACAAAAACACCACAAAAAAATCCCCTAAGTAAGTTCATCTACACTCCTGCCAAACTAAACCATACAACAGTAAACCTGCAAGGGTTTGTGTTAATTTAAAACCTTAATCCCAACCCAAAATTCAGCATCTTGGTAATTTATTTAATCACTTCTCACTGATTTTACATGTTTGCGCATTCTTTTGCATTAGCCTTGACCTCAGTGCCTCTAACTTGACCAAATCTTGGTAAAATACTAATGAACAATAATCAAACAGAATTAAGCTTCTCAGCATCTTTGCTATTTACTCAGCTATTCATTGTTTTCTTATCACTGTATCTTAGTTCTTGAATTGCTCAACACCTGTAGATTGCCTATTGCTTTGACTTGCTCGCTCTACCGTTTTTATTCCTCTAAGACATGTGATACACGATAAAGCTCCAGTATCTTTACTTTGAAAGTTTTAAGGAGCTTTCAAGAGTAGCCAGGATAAAAATTCAGGGCAAACATTAATATAAATTCAATTTTGCATACAGAAGAACTCCTTTTTTTTTAACCTATTCCCAGGCTCGATATTTTTCCAAGGAAGAATATGCAGTCAAAGAAAATGACTGGTTTATATCTGAACAAATCATTTATAAAAACATTCAGCGAGCTCTATAAACACCTATTATTTATTCAGTCAATTCATCCTCATTTTTAAAAAGCATTTTTATAGCAATATGGTAATTAAAGCTTCAATCAACTTTGATAAGAATAGGACTTCATTACATAAATACTTGCCCAGATTACAGTAGCAATTAAATTGTAAACGTGGAAGGAAAATGCTCATTGTGAAGTAATACATTCTATCAACACAAAAGACCCAAAACCAAGAATTACATCACCTTCAAAGACAAAAAACCTAACTCAAACCCCAAAACCAACAAGAAACCCCAACCAAACAGATAGGCAGAGGATGAAAAATTCTTTGGGATTTCTGGCACTGACCATGAAATCAAGAAAGGAGAAAACTGAAGAAAACATAAATATAAGGTGATGCCATCAGCGAACTCCCTGACACATTTGCAAAGTACGACTATAATTCAAGCATGCTGATGTGTGCAGAATAGAATCATCTCCCAAACCAAAATTTTTACAAGAATATCCCGCTACGTGTTATTAATTTATTTTGTCCATGTTCTCCTGTTGGATTCAGTAGCCCTTCTTCCTTTTAAAGAAAATGTTTACTGTAACAGGTTGGACTGATGCATCTTTTTTTTATGTATCAGTAGATGGCAGGTTTATTTGAGCCTCAGACTGTCAACCACAGCAATTCTGTAGTTTACGGACTGTCGACACTTCCATTACAAGACCCATTGTCCCTGGGATCTAAATCAGCTACTTTTATCTTCAACCCAATGCAGATTAAATATTTGGAAGTACAGTGAATGCTAAGGGGTGTGTGTGCAGTGGTGTGTGTGTGTGTTCACCTGACAGCAACATACTACTGAGGAGAGCACATGGCCAAGTTGAGAGTGCAGGACTGAGACTAGCATTTCAGAATTCATTCTGCCACTGAACAGCTGGGCTGAATCTGAACTCACAATGTCTCTCTGTAGCTCAGTTCCCTATCAGACAGCAGAATATCTTTGTAAAGCACCAAGATCTACAGATAAAAAATGTAAACTAAGAATAGCTAATACCTATGTATTATTACTGCATGCAATGGTTAAAGCTCTACAAGTATTAGAACATGGTTTCAAAGCAGTTTTGGGGCACTGAAAGATTTTTAGAAGGTTTTCTTTCAGTGTATTTGTGCAATTCAAGTTATGCCAAATATTGCTAGATTTCATGTGGGTCACTAGGAGCACAGATGAAGAACAGGTAGTCACTATCCACAGAATCTCTGCAGAGGGATTCTGTAGTTGGGGATATCAGGAAAAAAAAAAAGAAAAAAAAATAGTAGTTATCCGAAGTTTCTTAAATCTCAGATTTCCAGTTCAAATATTCAAGAGCTTTGAGAAATATTTCAAAGATTTACAGACACATTTCTTTTTTATATCAAAGGAAGTTTTGTGGCTGCAATTTAGAAAGGAATCTAAACTATCTGACAGCAAATGAGTAAACAATACATATATGAAAAACTTTCAACTATGTATATTCATACACATGGGAAAAAATAATGTTTTAAAAGTTAATATTTCTTTCTTGGTTAACAGATGGATGATCAAATAGGCAAAGGTACTATGCTAACGATGTACCTCATTGCAGGTTCTGTAGATATATCATCTTATTTTAATTGTCATCAACATATGAAGTTAAAATTGCAAGCTGATAATGCAAAACAGGGTTTGTGCAATGAGGAAATATCTTTTCCCAGACCAGCTGGTATAGCTGAAAAAAAATGGACAGGCTCTCAAACACACCAGCCCTTCTGCAGATCTGAAAAAGAGCTATTATACAAAGCTAAATGCATGTTCACAACAATTTCTGAGTTTAGTTAGATACACATACATTAGACTATTTCTGTGAAGAAAGGTAATTGGTACCTATAAAATAAAGAAAATGTTAAAGGGAAGGATGGAGGGAGGTGTCAGAGAGAAAGGAGGAGGGTGATAAGTAGGTGAAAAAGACTTATTTTATAGCCTACAGAATAAACAGAAGTTAGCGTGGGAGAGGAATACCAGAGTGTGCCACAAACCGATGTCTCTCTCCACTAAGCTCCTGGGTTTTGGTGTCCTATATTGTGCTACATTTTAGTTTGCAGGCTCAACTTTAGAGAGTATTTTGCAAGTTTACCTCGATGATAAGTACAGGGATATTAGGGACAGAGAGAGAGTTTCCTGGTAAATGTTTGGAAATAGCAGCTGGGTGTCTTGTCCTTTATAGATCTCCCCAAAGAGGTTCACCTGGTGTACTGGGAGAGAATGTCACTCTGAGATGCAGTCCATTAGTAACTACAAGGCAAATTGCCAGCCATCATTGTGCAACAAATTAGTATGTTTAGTATCAGTTTCACAGGTCACATCTTTTGCCTAAGCAGACAATGAAGTCTGACAGCATGCAGACTTTAGTTCTGTAAACTGACAGTGATTCATTTGGAGTATTTCTAGATGAATCAGAATTATGAAGAGAAATTCCTGACACTGAAATATGTACACTACTCTAATCCCATCCCCAAAAAGCCTAGAATCAAATACATTTATGAAATACATGTCTGACTGCCACTTTTATTTTTAATTAAATCACAGGAGCAGGGAAGTGGAATAGATTTCTTGAACTACCAAGTATCCTGCCTTCTGCTGTCCAAAGGAAAAATATCATGTAATACCATATATTATGATTTTTTCATCATTACGCTGCACTGCCAAATATGAAAATCAAGCGTAGATCACAAGTGTCAAATAATATTGGTTTTGTACCAATAGCTTTATTTTCTATGTACACAACAAAAAGTTTCTGCTGTTAGTGAAATATACTTTTTTTAAACCTACATTATTCAATATTGCTAAAAATTACCTGCAATACTGACTGCAAGTTAACAAAGGCCTTTAGATTATGTGTAGCATTTCCACAGTCACACAGAGAAAAGCACCAAAATTCTTGAAACAGCTACAACAAAAGGCAGGCAGTACTGGTGGTTTTTAGATGATTAAATCATCTTTTCTGATATATATATCAGAGTCCAAGCTGTACCAAGGTACAGATAAAAGTGAATAAATGAAGTCTGTGGAGTTTAGGTAATTATGGTAATTATTTACATCCAGTAATTCTTAGACAACTGATGATGTACAATATTAGTCACTCTTGGGTTAACACAACAATGTAAAAAAAATTAATTTAATTATATACAGAGATACATACATATCAATCATAAAACAAAAGAACTGACAGCGTAGAGAGCATTCCTGTCTTTGGATTTCTTTCTTTGGGGACAAACATTGAGAAATTAATTGTTTTCTCAACTTATATTGCTTGTATCCCCATAACACCTCGAGCTAAACTGCTGTATTGGGTCTGGCTGAGATGGAGTTAATTCTCCCCATAGCAGCCCTTGTAGTGCTGTGCTCTGCCCTGGTAGCTAGAAAGGTGTTGATAACACACCAGTGTTTTGCCTACTGCTGAGCAGTGCTGGCACAGCATCAAGGCTGTCTCTCCAACATTTTCGCTCCCCTCAACAGCAGGCTGGGGCTGGGCAAGATCTTGGGAGGGCACATAGCCAGGACAGCTGACCCAAACTAACCAAACAGATATTCCATACCATGTGATGTCCGCTCAGCTATAAAAGCTAAGTAAAGGAAGATGGAAGGGGGGGCGTTTTCGTCTTCCAGAGCAACCACTACGCGTACTGAAGCCCTGCTTCCCAGGAAGTGGCCAGACATCACCTGCTGATGGGAAGTGGAGAATAACATCATTTGTTTTCCTTTGCTTTTGCATGCACGTCCTTTGCTTGCACTTTATTAAACTGTCTTTATCTTGACCCATGAGTCTTTTGTTATATTTTCTCGCCCTGGTCTAGCTGAGGAGGGGGAGTGATAGAGCGGCTTTGGTGGGCACCTGGCGCCCAGCCAGGGTCAACCTACCACAATTGCCTTTCACCCTCCTAACATGAATATATTTCTTTCAGTCCAGCATAACTATATATAATAGTTAGAACATTTGTAAGAATCCATGAAAAATACGTATCCCAATATTTTAGTGTGACAGGAAGACAATCCTGTACAAGGGTTTGTTGTTTTGTCTGGCTGGTTTTTTTTTTATATGGGACTGTCGTGTAATTCCACCACTATCAGTTAGAGGTACTGGTACTTGGTACATAACAGAAATGCATATATTAACTTGTCAGTGACTCTAAAGCTTCTTCTTTTCCTAAAAAAAAATTTATATATATAGACACACACACACACACACAGAGAGTGCTAATTGACTCTGACTGTAACTACTGTAGGAACTATTCAAAACCAAATTTTTTTTTGTTAACACAGTCTCAACAATAGCTTTTACAGACATACTATTATGGCCCTGCAAAGTAACACTACAAAATCTAAGACAAATTATACTTTAATTTTTTTTCTTTGATTCCTAAACATAGCTACTAGACTGGGAATTTCTTGTAATCATAATGAAATCAGTTACACAGGCATGTCCGTAACAGTCTAGATTCAGTTAAAGATCTTGCTTGTCCACAACAGAACACCTGGGAAGTTCAGAATTCCACGCTCACAATTGCCTTCCTAGATACCTTGCTTGGCTGGGCTTTTTAAAGCCTCCTGTATAGGCACTCTAATTGAGTCCTGTGACAGGCCCAGATATTGCATCAGTCTTGCTTAGTTACCAGCTGGGGTTAAACCACGACATCAAGACAAAACAAAACAAATCCTCATAAAGAACATGGGCTCTGCACCTAGACCTGAGTGCAGCTAGTGTTTGGAAATGAGATATTTCTTCACCCCAGTTGCCTTTGGGATCTGAGCTAGCAGGCATTCACACATGTTGTGTTCTCAATATTCCCAAATGCAATCAGGATCATTATTGTCTTTTAAGATATTTTTAGAGCACCAGAAAAGTTGAAAATTTTATAAATAAAAACCAAATACATAAGGAACCAAAAATTGGCTATAATGAAGATACATATGATAAAGAATATGAGTATGAGATTAAACAGAGAAAGACTTGGAGAAAGAACCCCAGAGAGGATAGTTCTAGGTGCTGCAAGTAGGAACAGCAGAATGTGCCATATAGGCCATAGTGATCTCAATAGACTAATAGTATAGAAAGGAGTTTTGTGATGATTTTCATAAATACAAAATAGAAAAACCACTTGAGATGAAGCCTTGATGACTGCAATGCATGAGCTGGAAAGAGCACAGGAACATAAAAGGTGTCTGGAGACAGTAGCGTACCCTTGGAAAAGTTCCAGTCCCCACAAGAAAACTCAAAACATGACTGATTAAGCTTTTAAATTGGCTATGCACTCCAGAACTTCAGGAATACTTGAGGAAATCAGTCTTCGTTTCTTTGACAAAAAATAATTAATGCCACAGACTGTGAATAATGCAAAGCCATAAACTTGATGAGCTGTGCCAGGAGAAGGACATATAACTAGAGAGAATTACTTGATCATTAAGTTCAGTCCCCTCTAATATTAGGCAAAAAGGCCAGATGCTTTTAGTCCCAAACAGCTCAAAAAAATCTATTACATCACTTAGACAAACATCAGAAGCCAAAAAACATTCTCCAATATTTGGAGAGAAACTTTAGTTTTAAAGTACTCTATAGTTCCCCTCAATCTGACCTGGAGCATATTTCTTCCTGATCAAAATTTTTTCATCAGTTTAATTCATAACACAGAGACAAACATAGAAATTTTGAGAAACTTTAGTTTAAGATGAACA
>VYZV01007833.1:101572-116783 GCA_013401275.1 Pandion haliaetus | reverse complement strand
GTTTTAGCTAGGTTTGTAAGCCTAGGACAGAATTTACATAATAATTTAGCCAGATTTCTAGTAAATTATTATTACAGAGGGCAAGCCAAATCCAGACTTTTACTCAAGTAAGTCATTAGCAAAGATCTCTGAATCATATCAAGATGACTAGAACGTTTATATCTATGATAGCCCTGCTTTACTACTTGGCAATAATTATTTCTGCTGCACCAATATTTTTAAGTAGATATGAAGCTTGAGCTACATCTAGGATAATTTGGTGCTTGAAAAGTGTGGAGTTTAACTCTAATATTTTGCTTAGAAAGAAAACAGAAAATATTTGTCTTAAGTGAACACCAAGTTCTCATTTTTCCAAAAAGCTCTTTCCCATTTCTTCCCTGATTTCCCCCACTCACAGAAATTACTCACATGGGTCATTTCTATCTAATAAATATGGTCATAGCCTCGTCTCACTGATTTTGAACTTATCTGACTCTGGCAGATTCACTGAAATTTTCTATGGAAGACATTATCATAATTTAATCTTTTCCATAAATAGCTCTCTTTAAACCTCAGTGTTATTTTGTTATTATTTCTACCATGTTAGCTGTATTTGATTCAGATTCTTCTTTGCTGTCTCCAAATACATAGTGAGAAGATAATTGCTGCTTAAAGTTTAAGTATGTAAGGAGGGCTTTGTTTTGGTTCGGTTTTTTTCACTTTCAAATCACTTCCCAGGATATGAAAATATCATGTGACTGCCCTCATAAATTTCTCATGTTCCAGCATAAAATGCATTATTTTTCTGAGCTACATGCTGAGTCTTTTGGAACCCTGCTCTCTAGATGGTTAGATAGCTTCTAATTTCCAGCCTGAATTAATTCCTCACCGATGAACACTGATTTGTTTTATGCCAGTTCTGTCCTTCACTGTAAATCACTCTTATTTCTTTCTGGTATTTACCCTCTGAGAGAACAATCAACTGTCTTCTCAGCCTCATGATTTTAATGCCATTTATTCTTAATTTATAACTGGAAAATAAAGATCTCCTGTAAACTGTTTCAGGAATTTTGCCATTATTTTAATAGCAGTACAGATTTCTCTAGCATGAAGGTAGATCCTACCTGTAAAACCTTTTAAAACACTTGCCTCGAATGTGTTTGACTCATATCGATCCTTTTGTCTCTTTTTTGTCCCACTTATTTCTCTGCAGTCTCCCATGGCTTTAACATTCCCCATGGTCCCCTCTTACCTACCTTTATTTCCACCTTTTCTGGTCACCCTGCAGCATCCACGCTCCACCATTTTCATATAATATTCAGCCTCATGCCAAGAAGTGGTAGCAGGATGTTACAATGAAACAAGCACTGTTAGTTCAGGAAATAGCTTAATTCTCATTAAGGGGAGTTTTTTTAAGAATTCAAAACCCAATGCAATCAGTTGACTCTGGGTGTTCTTCCTGTACATGGAGTATACACAAGGAAAAGTACAGTGGTGAATGAGGACAATCGGATTAATAAGTGAAGAAAGGTGACATTATAGGCCTAAATTCTGTGCAGAATTAGTGTTGCTATACAGATGGTGTTATTCTGCATCTTCTCAGCTTCTAATTACTCCCTGCACAAAATTCCTTCCAGGCTGTTCTCCTAGGGAGTACTTTCAAAGGCACTTTCAGCGGGACTTCAACATCTAAATCCCTTGACTTTTTTTGAAAATTCAAAACAGAGTATCTGGCAAGAAGCTTTGGAGGAGAAATCTTCTAGAAGAGAGAGTTTCTAAGAATTCCCTCTTTTACTTGTGATTATTCTTTCATACTCGAGCAGATTTGTGTAGCTACTTGATATTGTTATGTGAAATGCACAATTTCCATTTATTTCATTTAATTTCTTTTTTATTTTTGAAGTTTTCTTTATTCTTATTCTTTGAAAAAATTCTCATTCTTTCTGGTATTATGTCACCTTAAAATTCAGAATCATCTAAGAGTCATTTCACGGAACTATCATATTCTCTGAGTACAAGAGGCCAAACAAATGACAAATCAATGTCTAAAATACTTAAGATCTGATATGCAAAAATCAGCATGTAGAATGCAAATAACTCAAGAATAATCTTGGTAGGATTACTGTTCTGATAGAGAATATTATATGTGAAAGGGCTACATTTTAGAAATTGAGATTAACAAAGATACTTCACCACTTAAAATCTAGAGCTATACAGAGTAATGAGGACAGTAGTTTCCTACTCCAACTAGAGAAAAGCAGCTCCTGACACAGCATTGGTGTTCTGTTCTTGCAGCTTATCAGCGAGCTGCTGAACTGATTCTTTATGCTTTGGGTGATGCCTAGCCAGGGAATAGAGAAATGCTGCTGTACACTTGCACGAATGTCATTCTACCTTCTCTTCTGCTGCCTTGTTCCCTGTCAAATATCCTGGAGAGTAAATTAACCATGCCTTTGGGGTACAACAACACACCTGCAAAAGAATATAGTTCTGGCTAGGTTCAGAAGTAACCCCAAAAAACTGAAAAATATGGATTAGCTTCTCATCTCAACTTCGCTGGTAAAATGTGACAGCAACTCAGTTATCATCATCAGATTTAAGGTAGTCTACATTGCTGAGATAGATATCTCTGCTCTGGATTCTTTCTGCCCAAGAATGCTCTATTATCTTTTGTTATCACCAAATTTAGCTCCAAAATATTGTCAGAAAGTCTTTGGTTATAACTTAAGTCTCTCTGTGCGTGAAGAAATGTGAAGTAAATAATGTAGGCAAAATGAAGTTAAGAATAAAATATGAAATGTTATTCTCCTTCTTCCTCCATGCACACAGTAGATTAAAAAACCCCAAAGATTTCTGATTTAATGTCAGCTCCTTCAAGCATTTGTGTTATTCAATTAAAATGCATTGAACAATAGAAAATGCAGGGCATACACATGGCATATACAATAAAAGTAGCTAAATAGGCTAATTGGAAACTTAGCTGTTACAATGACAAATGGCTCCATCTCTTGCTTTTAATTCATATATCATTATATATCAATAGGGACTAATTTGTAAAATGCCTCGCAGGCTTTGATTGACACTAACTGACTGGCTAGCTGTAGCTGCCTTAATGATAGACATTTGCAACAGTCTCAAAGGTAAAAAGATCAGTATTATGCAACTATGCTTGCATGTTTGAATCTCTGACGAATAGTAAGTTACAGCCATGGAACTTAATGTGGATTACCATTCTCTTCCCAACTCACATGTCATTGGAAGGATTCACTTTTGTCAGAAATATTTAACCTCAATATAATTAAAGGCATTATCTTCAAACACAGGTTCTTCAATTAATGGTTTTGGTTTGTCAATGTAATTATTTCAATTGGTTTACTATGCAAATTCTGTGACTTTCTGAATTCATCTCAGACAGAGATTGTTAAGCCAGTATTATACTGACTGTGCCAAGCTGTTCTTTTCTTAAAAAAAAAAAAAAAGAATTATCATGAAATTATCCACAGAGGACTGTGCTAGTATCATGTCTGACAGAGATGAATGTGGGACCAAAAATTACTGCACTTTACTTGGTGGATAAAAAAAGCTAGGAGGATAGGATATTCCTACCATCATAACCAGTTTCTTTACTGAAAGAACTGAGATCCACCCCCCCAGGGTCCCACACCCAGGATCTTTGGGGTTCCATTGCAACACCCAAAATTTTCACAACCAATTGTGAGGAATGCCCTGAACATACCACGCCAGATGGAGACAACTAAGCGCAAATGCCAGCTTCACAGTATGAGCTAAAGCCCTAATACCACCACTCTTTCCCTCACGTGTATTTTTATCTCCTTTCTCCTTTTCTGGTTTGTTTTTGGGTGTTTTTTTTTCTCTTTTGGTTTTCTGTTTAAAAAAGAGCCAGCCACAGCTTCACCCCACGGAGGCTGTCAAAAAATTGTTCTGAAATAATCTGCTGCTGGTAGAGGTTTTCCCAACCCCAGACAGAGACTAACTATCTAGCGAGGAAATACTTCATCCTCTTCTGGCTGACAGAAGTAACCTCTTCAGGCAGTGTGGCTGTGGGCAGAAAAGGACCTGTGTCTCTGGCAGGGTGACCGGACATCGTTATATCTAAGACAGCCTCTCAGCTCTCTCTGTATGCAGGTATGCTAATGATTTTGAGGAACCTTCATCTTTTAGAAGGTTCACATCATCTTTCTGAAGGGCAGGTTAGAACAGCATGACCTCTGTCCAGACCACAGGACTTCTTCTCACTATGGGCAAAGAAACTTACCCATTCTCAACCACCTTGCAAAAAAACCCAATTAGGGAAGGGAAGCTCCCACCCAGGCCTTGAGTCTTGCCCTGGGTCATGCTTGCCCCAAGGACAAATGTGCCCTCTTCAGGTTAGCCAAAAGGAGGGCATGGCCTTCATCATAGTTAAATAGCTGATAAACTCTAGTCCATAATTAAAAGGTGAAGCTCAGAAGCAGAAGCTACACTTCACTTTTTTTTGCTGCTCTTTTTATCTTCTTTTTCTCTGTGTTTATCTTCTTTTCTTCTGAAGGACACAGACTGCAACAACAGCATCTATCTAAACCACTTTTATTTTTTTTCCTGTATCCCAAATGGACAGCAATTACCACCTAAAAGCTGTGATATAAGAAGTCTATTTCTAAAAGCTTTAGAGCAAAATCAGAGAGTAATAGAAAAAAATGCTGTTTAAAATTAGCCTTGTGTAGTTCCTTATATGTCATAAAGTTTAACTGTGTTCTCTTTTCATTTCTGTATCTTTAATAAAAGTTAAAAAGATTTTGGATAGCCTTTATTATGATGGTACTCAGATTCTGAACTTTACCTATCTGTTCACGGTGTTATAAAGTAACAAGGTTATGAGAACAACTTTGTAAAGCCCAGCCAACCTATTCTATCTGAATTAATGCAGCACTACTATACTTTTCTACGTTTTCTATTAGCACCTGTCATGGTACTATCCAAGATTCTAAACAGTCTTTTTAGAAAGAGAATGCCATTAAATTACTTTAATAACATGCTGGATATAAATTAACCCTATAAAATGGGTTTTTAAGGTTTTCAAATTGTAGTGCCCTCTGTGGTTTCAGAATCCTACTATTATATGTCTTCCCTTATCTTTTCCTTCTAAGATTTAAAATTAATTCCTCTCTTAAAAAAATACATTGATTTCAATCCCCCTGTCTCTTTGTCCACCATAGGAGAAAGGGTTTAGCTTAGCTAGATGCACAAGTATCTTGCTCACACATTTACTTCTCTCCAGAACTGATTTTCAGAAAGTAAAATGCTGATTTTTAAGAAAGTTTCATTATTTGAAGTCATGTACCTAACATAAAACAAACCCAGTTATGCTCAGAAAGTGTAACCACCAAAAGAATGTATAAAGAAGGATGGATATACTGTGGAAAGCATGGAGCCATTTCCTTTCCTAAACATTATTTGGGGTTCAGTTAACTGTTCACCTTCTTTTTAATGATGTTTTTGGTCTCACAAAGTGAAATTCTAATGAGAAACATTCCCCCCTGAAGATGACCTCCAGCAGCTGCTCCCAGTAGGACAACAGTGGCTCCAAGACCAGTTTTTCCCCAGTTGGTCTCAAGGGGAAGAAAATCCCAAGATGGGGAATGAGGTAACCTGGATATTTGTGATGGCTTTTCAAATGAGAAAGACAAGGTTTGGTCATTTTGTCTGCAGTTAGATGAATATTAAAGTACTTGGGGCAAAATGGCATGTCACGTATGGCATAAAAACGGAAAACTTCCCATATTATCCCTGAACTGGGATATGCCAGTCTGGGCTTTATTGTTTAAATCACTAAAGACTGGGATTTAAAGTAAATCTTTACCTCGTACATCCTGGAGGATTCTTTCAAGTATTGCACTTCTGGGAAAGAGATTGGCAGCCACAACCACTTTTTACAAACCAGTCCTTCAGTTCCTTGTCTTCCATAAAAATGAACAAAGCGATATCTATTACCCTGCTGTTAACAATGAACATAATCAATAATAAATATTTATTATTGGTTTATCTGAAGTGAATTTCTTTTGTTTTGCTTTTTGATTTAATGAAATCTGATTTTAATTTCTTGCATTCATTTTCTGCAGAGCTCTTCAGCTGTGCTTGTTGGAAACAACCTCTTATTTCCCAACACCCGTTTTGCCATCCCAACCTCCCCTTTGCCATCCTAACAGCAACCCGGTAAGCATACAGAAAGGAAGGTATTGACAGGAATGTAATCATTAAGAAAGCGATCAGATTTAAAATAGGTATGCTCTAATTTAACGCTATCAGTCTTTCTGGAGTTCCATTTATGGGAATGGATTTTAGAAAACAAGAATTCAAAGCATGAACTCAAAAAATGCTCATTTTGTAAAATAACTAGCAGTAAAGATGCATTGATTCATCACATAAGTATTTACAGGAATAAAGTGGCTCTTTTGAGGGCAATACAAAGGCTTGGGGAGAATGCCTCGGCAAAAGCTATCAACACTCTCTGAACTCTCTTAAGTGCTAGAATAACAGAAAAATTCAAAGTTTGCCAAACATTTGCATGAAAGAAGGAACACTACTCAGAGATAGGAAGCATTAATAAAATGAATGAATACTTTCAGTCATCTGAAGACTGGTTGTTCATAAGGTTCTCAGGAGATGTTGCAGGTATATCAAGACTTGAAACTCAAAGGAATGCTAGAACAAAATTTAAAGTTTTTCTCAATGCCAGATGAATTAGTATGCTGGGCCATGATGTTTAATAAGAATGGTTCCTAAAGTTGGGAGGTTTTGAAGTCAGTGTAACAGATATGTAAAACTCTCATTTAAGATTTTAACAGCCAACAGGAAGTTGCTTCTCTGAAAGAACAAATTAGAAAGAAATATTTTTCATGTCTTTTAGCTACTGAGTCAGCAAAACCCTGGTGAAAATTCAAATTTTGCAAATAAGCTAGAGCAGTGTTGTGCCATAGGTATTGCAGTGGCCACTTTTTGGAAAAGAGCATCAGCTTTTCACACAACGATGCTGCCCTGGCGTCTAAACACACCATTCTTCCCTGTCCTAATAGGAAAATGGGTGCCATGTTCCCTTATCAGCTCGTGCCCACAGAATCACTGAAGAAAATGCAGGCAGGATTATTTGGTGATTATTCCTTGGGAAATAGGAAGGGTTAGGGGAAAGAGAAGGGCTTGGAAAAAAAAAAGGGAGAGAAGCTGCTTTTGTAAGTGTGACAGCAGGAGGCTGTAGTCATTAGTGGGAAGAGGAAGGGATGGGAGCAGATTTTGGCAGCAACTCTTTGCACTGGAGAAGCTGTGCTGCTTGTCAGCGACCCTGTAACCCTGGACTTGGCCACAGCTTACCTGAGGCAGCAGCGACATCAGTAGGTAAAACCACCCAAGACTGGACATGAACTTGAGGCAATTTCCATTGTAAGAAAAAGAAAGAATTAAATATGTAGTGCAAATAACCTGTTAATACTGAGACTCCTCTTGACAAGCAGTTTGCATAGTAAAGATAGGCGTACATATTCAGCAGCTTAGAAGAGTAAAATACGGAAGGCGACATCGAAGGTGTCAGTCTCTTCTCCCAAGTAACTAGTGATAGGACAAGAGGAAATGGCCTCAAGTTGCACCAGGGAAGGTTTAGATTGGATGTTAGGAAAAATTTCTTCACTGAAAGGGTTACCAAGTATTGGAACAGGCTGCCCAGGGAAGTGGTGGAGTCACCGTCCCTGGAGGTACTTAAAAGACCTGTAGATGTGGTGCTCAGGGACATGGTTTAATGGTGGACTTGGCAGTGTTAGGTTTACGATTGGACTCGATGATCTTAAAGGTCCTTCCCAACCGAACTGATTCTGTGATTCTATGATTCCCAAAATTGCCATGGCAGACTGTCACAAACACAGAAGAATAGTACAATTGCTTAAATAAGGAATTATGCAGGCTTAAGCCTACAATGTTTTCCAGGTCTGGAACATTTCCAATTAGGAGCCAATGAATATGGGTTTCCATGGTGATTAACTAAAATGTGGAATGAACTTCATTTCATCATAATTGCTACATATTTTCAGCTGAAGTACATCTTCCAGTTTCATCCTAAGATTTTCAGGCCCTAATCACAGCTCTGGATCTGAATCTACTGATGAAACCTATAATAAAATGCAGGGCTATCCTACATTTGTGTTGGAGGCAGGAGGGTTTACAGGAGACTGGATGTGATTTTTGTTAATGCATTTCATTCTTTTGGCTTTTGTTTTGTTGCTTGTGTAATCTTTAAAGAAGCAGTACATAGTCTATTTAAAAAAACCCAACCAAACAAACAAAAAATCTTTAATAGAAAATCCCTTCTTACAACACTTGTGAAAAGCAGCCAGTACTTTGATTATCTGTCAGTAACACAGGGCTGCATGTTCCTGCTACATTTTTCTCAGAGCTTATATGTATGCTACAGTAATTGAATTTCACTATAGCTGTTTCATACCCTATACTTCCGCACATTTTACATCACAATACACTTGCCAGCAAAAAGTAACAGCATACCCTTTCACAATTTTATGGCATTGTGAATGTGTGCAGCAATTAGACTGTAATAATAGGATGTCAAATGCTTCTTTAATAGCGATTCTGAAAGTCATCTTTTCTTGGTGGAATGAATGACTATTTACAAACCTGTTTATCTTACAAATTCTGGTTGAAATTGAGGAGAAAGATTGACCTGCTCAATTAGGCCCTCCTGCTGGTTCAAAATTAAAAGGCCTGCTTCTCTGCTGAAGGAAGTTGACACACTCCTTACATTAGATCATACCCAATTTTGGACTAAAAACTTTTTCCACTGGTCTCTGAGCTGTCTAGCTGATCATACAGGAAGAAAAAAAGCTATTTCTTTCAAGTACTAAAAATTCTTCCTTGAACATGTCTTTTAAAGTTTAATATCAGGGGATTCTTCAGTGACCCATTCATTGTCATGCCGAATCTGATTTCTGTAGATGAAGGCAGCAGGAGAGTCACAGATCCACCCTGGAGGTAAGGGACACTGGCTGTGGGGTGGCCCTTGAGGACACCAGAGTCAACTGCGGGGCTGCTGAGCCCCAAACTCTTGGTTAGTATGCTCCAAAATGGCAAAATTATGACCGTATATGAATGGTTTTGTCACTGTATGCTGAATTACGTTGGTACAGTAGGAAGCTGAATGTGTCTGGGAAGATAGGATGGATTTTACAGACTTGTGAATTTTTAAAATCTGAGGTATATGTCATTCACTAAAGGATTAAGTTTTGTATAATATGTATAATTTGTCTTTGTGTTATCTGTGTGGAAACTTTGATATTTTTCACATATAGCTCAAAAAATGGGCCATTGCTAATACAAATACTTTTAATTCTGACCATTAATAGCATTGCTTTAGTCCCTATAAACTTTTGATTGCACTATGGATTCCATTTCTTATTAGAATCCATTACAAAAAATACTCAGCTCCTTAAATCCATTCCCCTGAGTGATTTGCATACACGGGCCAGAAAATGCAGGAGGCTGAAAACTGTAACATAGTGCAATTTTACCACAAGTGATGGAGGAGGTATCTGGCTGATTGTTAACAAGCCTTTCCCTCGTGTCAAGAGGCCTTTAAAAATAACGAAGTAAAATACCCATCTGCATTGCTTTATCCTTTCTCTTTCTTTCTTTTTTTTTTAAATATTAAAAAAAGGACAAAAGGAATAGTTATTGCTCTAGAATGAAGGGCCTTTGTTATACAAAGATGGAAAAGTTTCTAGACTAGATTGTTTAGAACAATGACTTTTTTGCAGGTTGAAAGGCAACAAAAGTGTTGTGGCAGTTGAAACCACAATGCACAATTTTTGAAGCAAGCCTCTGGTACCCATTTTATCTATGACTAATGTGTCACAATGATCAGTAAAAGGACGCACTAATGAAATAACAGCTCTCTTAATCACTTGATTAAAGTTGCAGTAGGGCTGTATGCAAGGGGTTGCAAGCCAAATTAACAGCTGGCATGTTTTAAGAATAGAAAAAGAATAACTGAAGGTAAGTGGATGTCTTTGCAACAGGAAATTATGTTCCTCCTGTGATTATTTAAATTTATTTTCTGAATATTTCGGAATTGTTTTTCTTTAAAACTTACAAAGGAAAGGAAGCATGTGTTTTGAGGAAAAACAGAAATTGAAATAGTTTGTAAGTGGATTTGATCCTGTGACAAGCTTAGCACTGCAGTGAAATATCAAATGCACCTAGTTCAGATTGGATAATCTGAACCATAGATGATAAAGTATTTCTATTAAATGTTTATTGAAGAGTATAGAGGTGAACAAAGAAATAACTAGAAACAGTATGATGGCTTGAGACTGAAGAAGTCTGATTTGTATTCCAAATTCCGTTGTTTAGGAATTGATGATCTGGGTAAATATATATTCCTCTCTGTGGTTTTGTTTCTCATGACTGAAAATGGCAGTCAGTAACATTATCTCATGATACAGAGCTTTGAGAACCACCAATGAAAAGCAACCTGTAAGAGATATATAAATTATGGCCAACGTTTACATATTTTCTACACTTTATTTTTTTTTATTCATGAATGTTCAGTGTTATGTGTTGGCTGAGAATACAAAAAGTGTCTTCAAAAGTTATATACAGCTGTACAGGAGCATTTTTTCTGGGTAGACTTCTGTTCTGGTACAAAATTATAATTTTAGAATAGGAAGAGGTAGTCTCTTCTGGCATCTTTGCTGAAAGAAGGAACTTCATGCAAATAAGTGGGGCTACCTTTCATGCATGAGATGCAAGTTGAAAAATGATACTAGGACCACTGGACCCTGTCAAACATTGTCTCTGAAAGCTACTGAGACTATGTATTAATTAGGATACATCAAGTTTGATCACACATGGTGAGCTGTGCCTCTGAGGACTTCCAGTTTGTCATGATGTCTTCCCAGCATGTATTTACGGCTGCCTTTCCTTGTTACTTAAATTGAGAGCACTGAATTTGAGGGTGGAAGTATACACTGGTGAAGTCCTGAAACATAGTTTGTATATAAAACCCTCTCTGAAATCTGCTTATCTAATAGCAAATGTTTCCTATTCCTTCCAGCTATTAAAAACCTTTACCTCTTCCTACCAGTTTTTGTAAATTGATTGAAAACTCACTAATTTTTCTTGATTCAAGAATTCCCAAAGCTTACAGACAGCCTGGTGAGTTACTGTTTAACACATTTTTAATCTGTATTCTTCCCAGGTGCCAAGCAATGTTCCTTTGTAATCTGGGTACAAAATATAAACACCGATGGAAATATGATGACTACTATTAGAGTTCTGGTATTCTCAAAAATATGATTCAGAGGTGGAAATACTTTTTTACACTTTGCATATGAAAGAAGGTCTGAGATTTTCCATAATAGCAACTCCTTCTATTTCAAGATTTGTTAAAAAAATCTGCATATTTTTCCCTCTAAACCTATTGTTCAGATTCCCATCTAAATTCTGCTCATTTTGCAGAAGGGAATGATGGACATTGTCAGGAATGCACCCCTTAAGGTCTGCACAGTGATAACATGGAAAATGAATGTGAAACTCAGCTGTTAGCATTTACTGTGGTGCTATTTATATCTTGATTGAAAACTGCTGTTAAGGCCTGGGGGAATTATTTTCATGGGATAATCAAACTCCCTGTTGTGTGTCATTGATTAATTATTTTTCTTTTTTTGATATTTAAATTGAAGGAAGTTTCCTAAAAGTTATTTTTCATTTTCTTTTCTTGCATACTTATTTAGACATTTCTGTATATATTTTGAAATTTATATCTCTTTTACCTTGTATTTTACTTGGTTTGATTTAATGTTAATTGATCATGAGAATGGTTAATATATGAACATATACAAAATATCATGAGGCTGCTAATCTAACATAATTAATGATGACAAAAATGGCATATTCCAGTCTGTGAATATTATTTCTTTTATGTATTAAATGAAGAAAAAGATAATCAGGAAAAACAAGAGAGAAGAAAAGTAAATCATGGCTATTTGGCATGAGCTTACCCCCACTTTGGTTCCATGATTTTGAGGTAAAGACTGATGTTAGTCATGTATAAAGGCTATGAAAAGTCCAGGTCCAGGTTGAGGACAATTCCTGTGACTCGGAAATGAAGGAAAACAGAAGCAGGCAGGCTTTTTACAAACTTTACACCAGTCCTGCAATAGGTTGGGGACAGAGTCAGACAGAGTATGGCAGGCATGTGATTGATCTGGGCCACCCACTATCCGTGGTGGGGATCACTGGCGGTGGGCAGGCATCATTTTTGGCTACCTTCTAGGAGTGTCAAAGATATTCAGGGGTTTATTATTAGCTATTACAAATTCCTAAATTAGTATGTAACTGGAAATAGAGTTGCCATGCATCTGTATAAAGATTTTTAGTCTTCTTCAGAATTCAGCATTCAATCATTAATTCCATACCATTTGTAATAGTTATTCCTTGGAAAGACTTTCAGAACATACATGCTAGTGCTGTTCTTTCACAGTGAATAATATGACTGCTGAGGGGAGAAATCCTCCCTTCTCAGGCTCCTGTAACACTCCCTGGATCCTGATCCTTACTCCAAAGGGGAGGTCAGGGTACACCGTTTTTCAGATGAAGTCAGTTCCTTCTGTTACGGGGCTGACAAGGACCACTCAGTATCAAGCTACCTGCCATGGTTCCACAGTACTGACTCTCCTACTTGAGAATGACCACCCTAAGTTACACTTTGTCCTACCCTTGGCTCAAAACAGAGAAATAAAGTGACTTATGATTTTTTTTTTCCTTGATCTCCCATTCACCGAGGATCTTTTAACATGTCTAATATAGGCTGATCTTTTGTGAAGGGCTCAGTCGCAAGCTGTACCACATATCTGCGACAGGGAGTTGGAAATCCCTCCCTTGTTTTCTCTAGCCTGTGCGCAGGACAGTGAGCAGCTGCTGATGGCCAGTAATGACCACTTTGGCAAATCTCCATCTCCACCAACAAACTCTTTGTACCAGTGCACTGTGAAATGTGTTGGCAGGGAGAAGAACTAGTGAGTGATACAATCTGTTATCCAGTGTGAATGAATAAATACAGTCACTTACTTAAGGTTAACGTATCTTCAATATTCTAGTCTTGAGCAGCAAAAGGAATATGTGTACAACCTTAATCGAACGTGAAAGAAATCTTCAGTACTGAAATATTCTCAGAGTTTGGAGCACTGGAAAGACCTAGTATAGATATTTGTCTCATTCATAGCAAAATATTCATCCTCTCTTTCTCATGTTTTACCTTTTCTTTAGACTGATTCTGTTCCTTCGGGATGTAATGACAAGGTTCTAATAGACTTGAAGCTATAGTTATTAATGAAAAATGATAGATCAACCATTATCTGTGCAAGAAATAGCAAAAGAAGGCAGTTCTGATATGGTTATTTAATATTTCGGGGGAAAAGATAACAAAAAATCTCTATTTTATATCTGTTGTGCTTGCATACTCAAAAAAGTCATCATTCAAAGTTGCCAGGCTCAAATATATTTCTAATATATTTTAGTGAATGTGACATAAGGTATTTCCTATTCCTTGCTGTCTAAGTAATATATCATAAAGGTCCCTACATGGAATAGTGACACTCATGCAGAACAAGAGGAATCAGGGTCCTTGAAGTTCTAAGGAGATGTTTTTTTCATGTCTGCCATTGCTTTTCTTTCTTCTAGCTGCCTAGAACTGAACATCTGGTTGTCACTAACACATGAGAAATTAATTTCTTATTACTCAAGCTGTTATCTTCTGTTGCTAGAAAAACTAAAAATGTCATAAGAAATGCACAATGAAAAAAAAAAATACAGTCTCATACAGGATGCAAAAGGGTTGACTTTAAAAATTACATTCAGACACTCCTACTGTATTTCAGGCACTGTAAAACCTTCACCTTTTACTGACCCTAAGAAGTTCTAACCCATCTTTCCTAACCAGTGCACACTGAACCTCTGGGCATGGTGTGCCTGTAGTAGAAAACTTTAAGATGGTTTTATCTAACGCAGTGCAGATGGAGGGTACAGCAGCTTACCTCCAAAATTAATTTCCATTGCTCCCTGTTAGCACATTTCCTGTTGATATCTCCCACTGTTTTCTAAAACTGTACTTTACTATAATCTGACTTTAATAACTTTTAAGACATTGTATTTATTTGCTCCTTCCTTGGAGTCTTTCCCAACAATAAGTACCATGAAGTGCAGGTGATGGTGCTGCTGCTTTATTTTCTAGAACAATTAGAAAGTATGATGCCAGTCCTCATACATTGAAATAAATGGTTTCTCCTCTCCTTGAAGTCTTTCTTTAAACCCACAGAAGTCTAGTTGTAGGGTACAGCTTGATGATGTGTTCTACAACTCTAAATATCAATGAGGTCAGGGAAAGTCTATTCCTCTTGATCTGTAGATAACTCCCATTATGGTAAAGTGAAAACTGGTGTGTACCATTTAAAATTAATTCATCAACCAGCAGTTAAAGAGCCACATCATCCTTTGCTGGGGAGAAACAGTTGGGATTCACAGTTTCTGGTAAGCCATTTGAATAAGGATACAAATTTCTTTCACTAGTGAACCATCACAAAAACTAGTCTCCAAATACAAGAATACCAGACTCTTCAAGAAAATGTGGGTATGTGTAAGGAGGACAGTGTTTTAGCACCAGCCTAGTACCTTGCAATGCCTTCTTGCTCAGATCTCTCAGCTTACTTTTCTTATGCTATCCTTGTCCATAGGCAAGTTTAGAAATTCTATCTTAAAATAGAATTCTAGTCCTGGAGGTTGCTCCAGTGAAACACATCTTAAGGTTACATTTGATTTTTTTCTGTGTAAATTTTGCAAGCACATGTTATTTCTCTATTTCCTTCTCTGCTGGGGATGAGAGCTTCCACTGTCTGTTCCCTCTGTGCTTCTCCCATATTCTCTGAGAGGTCAGGTACAGAAATGACGGCTGAGTTGCAGGGTGGTGAAACCCACCTCTTTACCGAAACACTGAGCACTGTCCTTCTGGATTTAGATTTGGAACAGGACAAAGATAACAAAACCCTAAATCCCTTTAGGGTGTTTAGGTTTGAGGTACTCAACAGTGATGTGACAGGAGATAAAAACTAATCTTTTGCATTCAAACTTTCCTTTTCATTCCATGTAACATTTTAGTTCCTTGTTAGTTGCACTAATAGTTACC
>VYZV01007833.1:78150-101526 GCA_013401275.1 Pandion haliaetus | reverse complement strand
AAAAAAAAAAAAAAAAAAAAAAGGTAATGATATATTATCTATAGGTCCAGTCAGCTTCTTACCACCAAAGACTAATGTGGGTAGCAGGTAGGAGGAGAACCCTATGATTTAGTCTTTAGTCAGTGAAAATTAATAGAATTATTTATATTCAGTTCTCAGATATCCCAAGACAGTTTCAGCCAAGTGGTCTGTGCATATTTAAAGCAGAGAGAGAAAGAGAGAGAGAGAGAGAGAAAGAGAGACAGCTTACATATTTTTAATTTAGGAATAAATACAGCAGAAGTAAATCAATTCATGAACTCATTCTATCTTGGTGCAAAGAAATGCATGTCAATTTGAAATCATCAGTGAGTTCAGCAATAGGCAAACTACCAAAATAATTAATACAACTTAAAAAAGGAACCTTGGCAATATCAGAGGTGTCTTCAGTGTACTCAGAGTTGTAAGGATAATTTAAGTCAGGGGTAAACTACATGTAAGAATCTGGAATCCTGAGAGAAGGCTTGAACAAAAGACAAAGCCACAGGCCTGTTTTTGAAGGGAATATTTCTATTTATCACAATTCTCATGAAAGATTTTTTCCCTCTTTCCAAACAAGTGTTAGACTGCAATGAAGTGTGACATGGGTACATTAATAGCACTACTCATCCACATTAAAGTTAAAACCTGGTACATCTCAGCTCCTTACAGTGAGAGCAGGAGCAGGTTCATAGGTCCCTTTGGTCCTGATAGGCAGTTACACATTTTGTTACTAGACTGTATTTATGTCTTTGCAATGAAAGACCAGCATAGCCCTGTATAGCCAACTAGTGGTGTTATAGCAAAACTTTTCCATGGAGTTTTTGCTAGTCCCCGCCTCTGACCACCAGTGCTCCAACACTTGGTTCAGAATGATAGATTTACTTCTTATGTAAATTTTTATTTGATTTTTGACTGTCTTTTATTTAGTTTTTAGTCTCTACTTTAGGCTCAAATTTGAAATATAGAGATGTCCATATCTTGCATTCTGAGTTTTGATCCTTAAGGAGATTTGACAGGGAGCACTGAGGTGAGTGTGCTGAATCGCTAAAATGGAAAGAGTAGAAACACTGATGCAACTGTCTCATAAATTAGGCAAGCTGTCAAATAGCTGGAAGCAGGTAGGTGTGAGAAGATAGTGAAGGTCTCAAAGGATGGATGGGGTTTCTAGGCCCATAATTTTCTTTTTCAAAAAGAGACAAACCTCAAAGTCGGGGGAACTGGTATTTTGTGGCCTCTGATTTTGGCTGTTGCTTATACTCAGCCTTACATCTCCAACTGTTAACTGGAGATTCTGCAGGCACTAAAGAAAGTGTGGTCTCTATACGAGAGCACTGTAACCATAAAGACACTGCAGTGAAGCTGCCAGCTCCCTACCTGGCGCTGTGGTCATCTGGAGAGAAGCTGTTTGTTGGTAATTGGCTCTATATTCCCTGATACAGTAATATTATCCAAGTAACAAAAAAAAAGCCCACCTCAAGTGGCAGGTGGAGGCTCTACGTGGTAAGAAGCAGCACCCGAAGACTCACAAGGGGAGAAGAGGCCTGTGGCGAGTGCTGCCCGTATCTGGTGAGTGTCTGTAGTGGGAGTTTTGATGACAGAGACTGAATGAACTGCATGAAATTAATTCATTTATTCTGCCACAAAGAAAAAGCTAGCTTGGCCTAACTAGTGATGTACTTAGAGATATTTTGTGTTATGCTGATCATCTTCTGTCTAAGCAACCATGCCTAGGATTGTACAGCTTATTTCTGATGGCCCTTGCAAGACAAAGCAATCCATTGTAATTCATCAGCCTGTGTATATGGGAATTCACCTCATTTCCATACAGCTAAGGAATAGGTTTTTCTGGGTAGTGGAGGGATTTCACTGGAGCAACAGGGTTCGAAATGGTTGCAGTCTGACAGTCTTCACAGGTATCAACTGCCACTGGTACTGGTGCTCCCCAGTGAGTAAGGGCAAAACCTGACAAGAGCAGGCGAAGCAGGTCTGTAGAATCGGGCAGAATGGCTTGCCACTTTCTTCTGGTCTGTATGTCCTTGCAGCACGCTCAAACTGCCAGAGGAGGAGAGGGGTAGCTGCGTGAGAAACACCAGGGGCATATTTTGTTCCAGTATTTATTTTGTGTCAGATGATTTCTAAAGTTAAAGGAATAAATTATAAGTTCAAGGGATTTGCAATAAAGACTTTGAGATAGAATAGTGAAATAAGGATAACAAAAAGAGACTAACTTCACCTCAAACTCAGTGACAGAATCAATCTGACATTGTAAAGATCTAGGAGATGTTTGAAAATCTGGAAGACAAAAGATCAAATTTGTGAATGCTAGTGTTTCCACAGGGAAATGAGAGAGAGAGGAGGCTGTCATTTTATAAATAACTTTTAAAGGAAATCTTTGCGATCACGTATGTGTGTGCCTGTTATTGCAATAAAAAAGCAAATCCTTCTGCTGACATGTCAAGTGTAGTGATAGTAGACTTTCTGATCCTCCAAAATAGGGTGAAGGTTTTAAAACTTGCCAGGAAAGGAATGTAGATTAGATATCAATCTGTGGAGTAGATGGGGTTTGTTGATACAATCTGACCATGGACTGGCATTTTGGCTACAGAATGATTTTTCTAGCAGAAGAAAAACACCAGTCTACTCACATCAAGTATCCTTTTTTCTGCCATTCTTTTGGTATGTTGTTGGTGGATGTGGCCAGAACAGTTTGTTTCTGTACTGTGCTGAATTCACATGGTAAATTTGCTCTCCTTTTTGTTAGGGTGTTCCTGAGAATCTTCTCTCTTTGCAAAATTACTGTATGAACTTCACAGCAGCTGAACATTCAACAAGCAAAGGAGGTGCGTTTTTTCTGTTACCAGCTTGCCTTGGCCCATTGGGATCACAAGGGTTCTAATGCTGGATTATCTTAAAAGGGGTGGGTGGATAACACAGAAAATTTCAAATTTTGCATTTTCTTTGTCTTTTTCCAAGTCAGAAAGGATAGGAGAAAACTAAGTGTGCCACCCTTTTCTTGCATATACTGGTATATCATGTCCTTTTGGTTTTGCATTTTGGCATTGACACTTTCTAAACATACTTTCTTATACAAATGAGGTTGGTTCTTTCATTCTGAATTTAACAGGTACAAAATGCTGGGCTTTCTCGCAGCAGTGATCAGGTGTGAGCAGCAGTCATCTGCTGTAACAACCAGTAAAATTGCAATTGCCACTGGAATTCCTCCACCTTATTAAGACTATATTGTGTGGCTGTCAGAAGGCTTAGCTTAGGCACTGTATTTCCATCACCAGTGGCTCCTTTTGAACAGCCTCAAAATACGCTCTCTCATTCTCTGTGTAACGTGAGTATGAACAATATAAAGAGCAAGTTATATATATTTAATTTTGCCTTACTGGTTGTGAATGCAAAAATAACAGCTTGATTTGAAAGGAGAACCTTTAAAAACTCTTTCAAGACTAAAGTGTTCATACAAATCACTGTGTTAATTATATATCCTAAAAATTATGCAAATAATCTTTTTAGTGGTGAATTAATCAATGTTAATCACTTGAAAAATAGCTTTTAAGTGTTTTTTTATAAAAATGTGTCAAAGTATTTAAAATTCTCATGGTGAGCTTACATTTTAATAGTTCTGTTTTATTCCTTTTTAATAGTGACAGACGAGTACTCCCTATGTTATTTTGGTGTTGAGCAACAGACACAGTAGGTGATCACAGGTGTAAACTTCTTACACTGTGTTCCAGATTCTTGCAGAGGTTTGTAAGAGAATCATTAGATTTCACATCTTAATGTTTCATGTTCGATGCCTATGGCACGATAGAAACTATCAAAATGCAAATGTAAAAAGTATACCAACTAAGTGAGACACATTCAGATGAGTCACTTGACCTCTTCTTTAGAGTTGTGGACATAAATTGCTGTCTAATATGAAAATATTCTAGAAAACAGTTCTCAAGACGACGGCATGGGAATGCATTTGGATCAGAACTTTTCATTTGTAAATTATTTGACATACCCATATCTGTTTACTGTCCCAAAGGTGTATTAATTTCCAATACCTCCTCTCACAAAGGGTAGCACAAATCTAGAAAGCAAGATGACCAGCTGTTGATTCCTCACTGTGCCTCCCCAGCTCTGCTGTAAGAGCAGACCCTGTGCTTTCAAGCACGCCTGGACCCAGGAACCACAACACTGCTATGGTTCAACCTGGGGCTGTATATACTTCTACATCTGTGCCCCTGCTTGAACTCTTGAGTCCCAAAATTTTCCAGTACCTTGACTTGGGATTTACATAACCAGAATCCCACACAGCTAGCCAGCCATCACGGCCTCTCCCAGAACACAGCCAAAAGGTGCCAGCAGAAATTTTTAGGCATCCTCTCAGCCCAGATTTTAACAGCAGGCCCAGTCAGAAGCTCTGACTAGATGTTTAGGTGGATTTGGAGGAATGTAACAGTTCCTATCCCCACAGTAACACAAGGCTTATGCATTCGCTACATGCAACACATCGGGATCTAGCCAAGACCTAAATGAAAATTATTAGTGTAACATTACTGTGAAAATTGAATCCTTAGAAATTCTCTAGATACATATTTGATATGTGTATGTGGGGAATGTATTTTCTACATTGAAGTTTATTTCCTTCATATTGGTGACTATGATGAGGTAGGCTGCTGCCACTGTGTGAAGCACTACTAGCTAACACTGTCTTGATGAACTACAGGATTTTGTACAGTATATCTGTAATGGTCCAAGGAAGTGCAAAACAAACTACTTACAAAGTTTTCAAAATTAAACCAAAATCCGACAGCCAATGTCTTGATACTCTTGGTTATGGAAATAAAGTTTCAGTTCTGTGGGTGGGGTGTACTACAAAATTATTTCAGAAGTAAATAAAAGAGGACAGCAAGGTCTGCAAAGAAATGTAACAGGTATAACATGTCCTTTTACACTGAGAATACCAAATAATAAAGGACTAGACCTTTAAAATGTATGGCTATTATTCATTCAGTCATTCATTCACACATTCCTTCCATAACCTGACTCAAATTCTCTGTTATGTTGTGCATTTAATGAAAGACAATTGGTGAAGTGACTGCAAAACTTTAAATAACTTACTAGAATGATTGTCTTTCAGTATGATCATAGCATATACGTGCTTTCAACTAGATACTTATGTTTACAATTATTGACTGCTTACACAATGCAAGTATACAAGCAATACAAGTACATGGACTACATTCTGATTTCAAAATTTCCCGCAGTTCTCTCTTGCTTTAACGGAGATCTTTGACACTCTGAAAATTGGGCTCTAATTGATCCAGTTGGGTGAGGAAGAGGTTCTTTGGTGCCAGGACCTCTACTGTAATGCATGAGCAACAGGTGATACAAAGCTTCTTCCATCCATGCTGTAGCAGTGTTACATATATTTTGATAAAGAAATCAAATCTGATTATATAAAAGTTAGGATGATTTGATTCAAGTTAAAATTTTAGGAATATAAAGTTATAGTGTAACTATAGTAGTTAAAGAACTTAAAGAATGTGCAGTACTGTACTGTAAGTTAATTAACCAGAGAAGTCTTAGCTGATTCTCGTTGATTTATATTGTTTTACTTTAAGAAGCCAAGAAGATTTGCTGCTTGGAAACCCCTTATCTTTCCCATCTTGATTTAGATATCAAGGATTAATTTGACAGTGCTTTTGAGATAGTGCAACTGAAAGACCAATCACTGAAAAGGTTAGATTTCAAAAGAGAACATAGTATACATTTTTATGCAAACTAATATAGATAGTGATGAGAATTATACTGCGCAGAATCACCTAAGAGAGGTCAAGAAGTGGACAAGTGAGGAATACTATGGAAGACCACCAGAGGGCTTCTGAAGACCACCAGAGACCTTTGCTGCGCCTGCGTAAAGAGATATATACATATGCTAATGATTTACTGGAAAGTTGATGATTATGTATAGCATTTCCCAGAAACTTAGTGAATATGTATAACAGGTGTGTATTTAACCTGTACTATTAGACTAAACAGGTGCACACGATAGGTGGAGCAATCCCCCGTGTACCCAGCGCTGCAATAAAGGAGTGCCTGCTTCTTAACTTCTCATTGCTGTTAAGGAGTTTTATTCCGGATTTCGGCAACAGCAGGAAAGGAACTTCCTTCCTTGAAATGTTCCTGTACTTCATGCATGACTTCTAGCTGATGAACCACTGAGACAGCTACACTTTTAAAGGGCTGCATGGTTTGCTGTACTAGTGTTGTTCCATTGGGAAGCAGCAGAATGCAGTGTTGTTCATGAGGTCCTTCAAACAGAATCAGATAATTATCAGAAATAACTTCCATAGCCAAATGTTCTTCATCTGACATCAGACACATATCATTGGAGACAGGTACACTATGCCATAAATAAAGGAACTAAAATTTGCTTTTCATACTTTTTAACGCCCTTTCATTTTTCCTCACAGTGATGGTTCATTGCCGGTGTGCAACTGAAGACTGTGTTTTATACATACGTGGCCACATTACCACTGCCACAGGGGGGATTTATTAGCATAAACTGTGAGAACTTTTTTTTAGTTAACAGGTAGTATTCAGTTTAGTTCCCTGAGTTATTGCATTAGATACTACTGCTCTTCTTCAGGACTTAGACAAAAATTTTATAGGATCAATTTCTACTTTCTTGAAAGAAGACTTATTATCACACAGGACTGTCTAACTTATCTACGCCACAGACTTTGGTGGTTAAAATAAATAGTTTATCAGAAATATTTCTGACATTTTTGATCTTTTTATATGAGATTCTGCTCAGGAAGGAGACTCCATACCTTTGTCTGATTCAACCCTGATCAAAAGAAACAATGTGAAGGAGTCTGTGGGTCGGGTTTTACACCTGAAGGTGAAGGAGAGCTGGAAACCTGGCAGAATCCTTCACACTCAGGATTCAGAAATACTGATAAATGCTAGTGACAAAATCCTAACTGCCCAGCAATGACTGACACAGATGTTATTTTTGCAGATAACACTCTTATGGTACATGAAGCATTAGTCATATCTTTAAAATAATTCAAGAGAATATTAATATCCCCCAACTGCCTTGTACTTAAGAGTGACAGGTGTGTTTAAATTAACTTCTCAAAAAACACTTGGACTATTCAAGACATGAATTTACTTCAGGATCACAAGCTTTAAGTGTCTGATTCTCCACTCCTTTTGATTCCAATGAAAGGGTTGATAGACCTTGCACGGCCAGAGCTTTTGTTCTCTTCCTCATATGCTTTGATGGCAGTCTTTTAGGAGGTAAAGAGCAGGAACAAATTTATTTCCCAGCCCACTTGTGTTAGTATGGAGTGCAAGAACTGGTAACGTTACTCTGAGTGATTTAAAATGATCATTAGGACTTAGTCTGCCCATAGTGTTTGCTGGTCACTGTCAGGGCACTACTATGACAAATGAACAGTTGGCTTTTAACTAAGAAAATGAATCTACTGATGGGGTGAGTGGGGTAAGAAGGACTCATTTGACAAATGCAGTAAAGGAAGCAGGATGGTGTCATTTTCAGAGCAGGTCTGTCAAGTCAGGTAGCAAAGGAAGGGGACCGGGATCATAACCCTGCCTGTGGCATGCACCTCTCGCTGCTTGTGGTCTACTACCTCTGTGCATAACCTCCCCCAGGACTGGGCAGCACCCAGATTTCTGTCAGGCACCTCTTTGCAGTATATGGGACATAAACATGATCATGAACATTATTAGCTCAAATTTGGTGATGTGTGAAAAGTGCATGTTCTGGTTGGTTGTATTTCCAGTCCTGCATCTGAGGTTTCGATGCTGTCTGGCCTTTGTTACCACTGCAGCTGAACCAAAGGGTTGCTTAACCCAACTGTCATGCTCTGTTTCTTATTTGTAGAACAGGTAATATTTTTTTGTTATTTCTCTGAAATGTGGGGAGTAGGAGTATTGTTATATCTGCCTTCCACAGAGTTTAAATAAAACCCTAGCTTCCTTCCCTCTCTCAAACAAAAAACCCCAAACCCTCCCCTTTCTATTATCTGTTACCTAAGTAACAAGAAACATGGCTTTTCCTTGTTCATCATAAGGTAGGTGAAGCAGAATCCAAATATCCAGGTTACATTTGCTTCACAAAACCTTTTGCCAAACGTAAATTTGAGCAAAAGCCTGAACTGTCCAGGTAGCTCAGGTAAGGGGAAGAACCACAAGTGATCAGAGAGGAAGATCTTGAAGGCACCAGGTATAAAAGGGGATTTTATAGCCAAATGCCCACTTCATAAAGTGTCTATGAATTTAAAATAATCAACTAGAATTATAATTCTTTCCAAGATCCACAAAATTATCTCAAGCACAAACCTTTATAGTGGAGGTCAAATTCCTCTGATGCAGAAAATATTTGTGTCCCAGTCTGGATCGTTTTATGGTGACATGGCAGCTCGACATGCTGCACTGCTGAATCTGGCTGCATGGCCCCTTCACCCCGCAGGGAACAACTGCCAACAGGTCCTTGGCAGCTGCGGTTTGTGCCAGTTGTACCAGAGCTGCACAGTTTCCTCAGGCCCTGGGAATGCAGCTGGGAGCTTCCAAAAGTCCCCTATGTCCTTGACTTGCCTTCCGAGCTCTGGGGACGCAGCTGAGGATCTTCTACTCTGTATCTCCAGGGTAATACTTTTATTTTCATTTAACCTGTGAATTTGGAAAAAGAAATGGTTTGACTGTCCCTTAAAGATCATTGTATTCCTCTGCATTTGGTCTGTCTGTGTTCTGCCCTTTCAGGGAGGCGGGGGAGGAGTAAGGAAGATGTAGCAATTCTTTTCAGTAAATGCTTTGCAGACAAATATTCTTTATGGTTTGCATTAGGAAGTTGACTTTGGACATATGCTGGAGCTTGGACAGGAATCAAATGTGATTGACAGTGACAAATAGTGATGTACTATTCAAGGAAATTTAGTGTATATCCACTATGATGCGTGGTAAAGACATTAATGCTCAAATTTATTTCTCCTTTTAA
The DNA here is from genome assembly GCA_013401275.1 of Pandion haliaetus. Taxonomy (NCBI): domain Eukaryota; kingdom Metazoa; phylum Chordata; class Aves; order Accipitriformes; family Pandionidae; genus Pandion; species Pandion haliaetus. The sequence continues at coordinate 92,480 of VYZV01007833.1, read as the reverse complement.
AATATACTTTATTTTTTAGACATACTTTTTTCTGTGCATTTGCAGCTGTCAGCATTGACAAGGCTGAATTTACTAATTCGTATCTTCCTTTTGCACTCTGTAAAGAAGCTAAATTGCCTAATGGAAAAGCTCCCCATTTAGATTTTCTTTTTAAATACTGATGATAATAATAATAATAAAGTGGGTTCTTCATCTGCAATTCTGACTTTGATCTGTCCAAGACTGTGTCTAGAATGAGGAAGAAAGAGAGAGGAAACAAAAAGAAAAATTATAGCTATTGTTGAAACAAACACATTTTTTTTTATAAATATGGTTTCTATCATGTAATTTCTTTCTTATAGCTGATAATTGTGAAAATATTTTGCCTGCTTTATATTTTTTTCTCCTTTCTTCTGTATCTGTCACTCTGTATACTTGTGACAAATAGCAGGTTTTCGTGAGTATTTTGCAGCGTAGGTTTGTGTATTGCTGGGTGGGTGACTGACTTTGTGGCACACAAAGGGTTAATTCCAGCTGCAGACTTTTGTATTTCAGGAGTCAAAGAATGATTTATCCACTGCCAGGAGCAGATATCTATTGCATCTGTGGAAATGCATAACTCAAGCAGGTCCTAATGTCTCAGGGCAAACAGGGACCTGAGAATATCAGAAAGACCTGCTGTTAAAAAGCCCCATGGGAGGCACCCACTGTCTTCAGGACCACTCTTAGAGATGCAACTGTATCACACACACAGGGATCTCTGGGTCAAAAAGGCCTGCTAAAACTTTCAAGAAAGGTCTAGGTTATATAACCTTCTATTCTCCAAGCCTATTTCCACACTACTGTTGCATTTCCAAACAAATGATGCTTAGCTTGGAAATGGCTTGTAATTCACTGTGCCCAGATCACGGGTGTCTGCTCTCAGAAAAGCTAGGAAAGGGCCAAAATCCAGATGGGCCTCCTGAGGTTTTGAATGGAGTTATTTACAAGGGGAATCCTTTGCTAATGTGACTATGGGAAGTCCAGTCAAGCCTGAGTGTCTAAGAACATGTGGTACACAACGTAACATATCAAGCAGAAGAATAAGCCATTAAATGGAAAAGAAGGTGAGATTTCCCCTTGGTTGTGAAGGTCAGGCTGAGCATATAGTTTAGAGCATCCCCAAAAGGGTGCATGTTAGCAAAGGTACATGAATGTTAGTTTTACTCCATATTTTTTCCCAAGTACTTGGCATGAGAACATGTATTTGTCTTTGTCTTTTCACATCAGACTTTTGTCCCAAATTGTCTTTCTTTTCAACTTTTTTTGGCAGTGTGCTCAACTATGATCATATCTGGGAAAAAAAAAAAAAAATCTATGTTGATTGCTATTAAAACGTTTTTTAAGAGTGAGGTCTGAACACAAACTTGAAATGTATCAGTGAAAATTTGGAGCTGTTTCTTAAATTTGAAGTTCAGGAACAATTTAATTCTTTTGCTACATATATTTGTGTGATATATTTCTGAATTTTTTTCTTTCAGCATAGAAAATTGGTTTAAAATAAAATTTTGAAAAAGCAGTAATTAAAAAAAAAAATTCCTGTTCTGAAGGAAAAAATCATCAGAATTCAAGTCATCTTGCTTTGAAAGAACATTTTTGACCAGCCATCACACCAAGTTCATTAGGATATTATAACAGTTCTCAATAATTCTGACAGGGGTAATTCATGTTATGTCAGAGCCAACCCCCATCTCTACTAATTGGTTAGCTACTTTTTATGTTCTGTACACCATCAACTTTGGGTGCAGCTTGTCGTGAAGAAAAGGACAATTAAAGTGGACTTTTTGTCATTGCTTCTTAAAAAGGGTCAGTTCCAGATAACCATTCTTCACTATCATGGAGGTTGTGCTATCTGTGAGACAGCTTCTGAGAAATTTCCCAGATGTGAAAGTAAAGCCACAAGGCTGCTAATAAAACAGTGCTCATTAAGAACAGCAAGAATAAAGTAGATTAAAGGAGAAGAAAAAGCATGTAATATGGAACTGCTAAAGCTCGTCCAAATGCAGTCCACCTTGACATGCTGCAATAGATGCCCTCCCTGAACCTCGCTGATAGTCATACTTGGTGCAGTTAGACCAAAGAACACTGCAAAAACCCCACTCTCCTAAACGTGGGGGCTGCTTTAGCCTGATTTCCCTTCACTGACCATGTAACTCAGTCAACTTGCAAGAAGACCAAGTAGGGTATCTTGTAACATCCCTCTTTTATAATCAGTGGGCCTTTGTGGATGTTAGGAATGGTTCCTTATTCCATAACACACCCAGACTGAGGTTACGTCTGCAGTTTTGCAGTATGATGTCTAGTCAGGAGTATTGTCTATGGCAAAGTGGAATACACAGTATCATAGATACTTTCTTTTGTACCTGCTGAGTTTGCATCATGTAGCTTTGGAGGAATTTCTTTTTGTGAAACCTAACCTACAAAATACCCCTTTGTGAGCTCAGAGTGCCACGGTGAAGTGACCCCGGTGTGCTTGTCAGCTGTCCCCAGGCAGAGGCTGATTTGCATTCAGACCAGTCTGCCTACAGAGACACAGCTTCTTAGCTGTGTCAATTGTTCGCATTAAATGTAGGACAGATCTACTAGACTTCAGCTGACTGTCTCCTATGTATTAAAGTAGAAATTGCTTAAAGGTACTATGTATGCAACTCTAATTGAAAAAATGATGCAGACTGATTTATGAGAATGTTTAAACATAAACCAAGCTTTAACCTACATCAGATATGATACCTAGGTCTTGCTTAGCTCTGTGCTTTGGATGTACTTTAGTATATCCAAAATAAGTCTTTACTTTGGTCATGTTGATTCCAAAAATCTTGCAACTGTTCTTCATGAAGTATCAATCACAAATGGAAAACAATTACTTTAGAGTTGTGTAATGCTCCATAGAGGGTTATGGCTACATCTCTGACTGATCACAACCTCAAGGGCGTCAGAATGTGAATGTGTGCTGCTATTCATACTGAAAACCACAGAGTATTACCACTGGGACTGAAAGAAAATCTTATCTATAAGTAATAGTATTTCTAAACAAAAATCAAACAAAAAAAGGAGGGGAGATGTCTGTTTCAGTGGAAACCAGCTGATGCATCAAACAAATATTAGTATTTTTCTTCATATGCACATCAAAGCTCAGTAACAGACATCACTCTAACCCTACCTTTGCCTCTGCATGTGTCTACTATCCACTGGATTCAGCACCATCCACCCTCCCCCTAGCATTATACTTCCATCCTATATTTAGTTCTTATCAGTTGATTACTAGCTGTTTCTGATAACATACTCCCAGGATTCATCAGATATATTGGAGTTAAGGTTAAGTTTCCTTCCTTGACCCTGCTTTGCTGCTGAGCATGCACTGACATACAAAGCCCTCTTTTGCTTAGTTTGATTTTGTAGGACCAAACTCTGACAATTCCTTGGTAATGTGTTAACAGACAAGCTCAAATACTGTTCTGCATTTTCTTGTTGACTCTCGGTTTTACTCAATTCCTCAAATGCTTCCTTGTATCAGTATGAAAGTCTCTCTTCTCATTACCTAGTAATTCAATGTGAGCTATTGTCTTTCCCTATTCCCTTTTTAATAATATCATCAAGACAACCCAGAAATCAGCTCATAAAGTATTTGTATACCCCTACTTTGATTATACGAACAACACAACTTTTCATCTAAAAGCAGGAGTTTGTATTTGAATCTGTCAAATAGGAAACCTCTGACATTTTCCTAAAATAAAATGTTCAAATAATTGCTTTTCTTTGATTCATCAGTTAGGAGTCTCACTGATATACACTTTATCTGAGATCAAGGCCCATGGTTACACGCAGACATACAGTACTTCCTTCTCCCTTCTTCATAAGATTGTTACTTTTTCCCTATCCAGGCAACTATAGAGCAAAGAGAACCTTCATTTTACTTTCTTTAACACAGACTTGTATATCTCAGGAATCTGGTGTGAGGAGGGACACTTAACCTGCTGCTACAACTCCCTCCATCACCACGGAATGTGAGACCTGATCCTGGGACAGGTCATTTGCCGTGTAGCCCCTGGGAGTGGGAAGGGAGTACCTATTGCTAACTCAAGCCAAGAGCATTTTCACATTGTGCCTGAGACCTGAGGGGAAGAAAGTGAGGAGAAATTGTGTGAGTCCAGGTTTGGATATCGCTTGCAAGAAACACAGTCATTTTAAATTTTTCAATTTTGTCATTGTTTGAAATATGAATGAGGAGAGAGGAAGAACATTTTACAAAGGAAGATTTCCTACAAGGTTAGACAGAGAAGGCTCCCACCAAAATGCATTCTGGGTCAGGTTCAATATATAAGCTAGGTCACGGAATTAATGTTTACTTTGTCAGATGAAGAGCTGTATAGATTTTGTGCTGGCATTCTGCATAATGTGAATTTCACAGAATACTGTAGAAGAAACTCCTAAACTTGGGTCAGACGCTAAAATTCAGATTGTAACTAAACTTCTAAACAGCCCTGAATAAAACTTTGAGAATTTCCCTTGCTTAGACTCCTAAAGAAGAAATTTGATATTCTGTATAATTTTTCAGATGGTAATGCCCATTTTCAAAATAAATGGACATGGACATACACAGAAGCAGAACTTGGTTTACCTTAGTTCTGTGTATTTTTGCAAAGGCCGTGATTATCTCCAGTAAATATGACACCCAGGTCCCTTGACTTTGCCCCCCTTAAAGGGAGCAACTGTGTAACTTCCAATACAGTTTCCCAGAGCTACACTTGTTCTAAGACATTTGTGCATAGGACAGCTTTAGCCTGTTTCCCAGAATGAATGTTTTGCATATACAGGGGATGCAGAGACTACCAAGCAGTTCTCTTTCTGGCCACTGGGATGATGTGGAAAATTGATTTCCAGTTGGATTCTCTCTCTTCCTCTGCTCTTATATTTTGATTTCAGAATATCAGCCCATGATGGAGGGTGAGCATAAATAGCAGCAAAGGAAGTGAGGCATGGAGGCGAGAGGGCAGGTGGTAGGAGCTGAAATGGAAACACTGAGGGACAGGCAACCATACACATACAGGTTATACAAACAGGTATGTCTGGGTATGGTCCACAGTCTCAAGATCTTGCTACATAAAACAAGAACAAAATTCAGACATGAATATTTTCCCCAGTTCTCTCTTCTCATATACCCAAACTGAGCTTTTATTATTTTATTTCAATTTTAATTGTAATACAAGTGAAAGCAATCCTAACTTCGCAAAATTGATTAGCTCTGTCCTTCGGGTATTCAGCTGAGATGGTATCTCTCACATCTCAAGCAAGTAGGATAGACGCCAAAATACAGATGACCCCAAATAATTAACTGGTCATGTGAAACAGAAGTGCTCCAGCAGAAGAGAAATAAGTAATTAAGGACAAGGGCTTTGCCTTAGTGTCACACATCCTGGCACCCTTCACTATTGTGGGCAGCCATTTTGTTTATGTGAATGTGATTCCACAGAACATTTCGGTATTCATGAAAGAGTATTTTTGAAGGAATAAGGTTTTGTGTAATATCTTCTCAGCAGCCTTAGTGCAGAAGATCTTCTGAGGGACAGGTTAAAGGAGCAAATGGAGGATTAGGAGGATGAACAGAAAAGCACTGACTACTGAGCATCGAGTAATCAAAACTCATCAGTGCAAAAGATTTGGTCAGCAGAGCTAAAGAAGAAACGGGATGGAGCACTGATTGTAAGCTTTGGCTAGAAAAGTCGAATATTTTCAGGCATGTGGCAGGTCTGAAGTGTGTTAGAGGGAAGAGAAAAATCCTGGTGGTGACTGTAAACTGTTCAGTGAAGCTTCACTTCTGCATCTTGTGCACTGGATAAATAGATTCCTTTCCTTGTACTTTGCCACAGAGCCAGGTGCTTATATCTCCTGGGAGGAAGATGAGAAGTGCAAATGCCAGCCCATGTAGCGGAGACAAGCTGACTATAGGTTCCCTAGTAAGAACTGTTTAAGATGGTTTCTGATTTCATGTGACGATGACATTTATGTAGAGGTATGCTGGCTCGAGGACACTTTTTTGCTATTTTCATTTTCAAGCTCTTGCCCACATTTGATTCCACAGCTGTGAAATTGCAAGCAGTGCAATGAAAAGATTGCTCAGGGGTTTAAATCATTATTCTTATTTAAATGGTTCATGGTTTTGTTCCTCTAAATTGTTTTAAAAGTCTACTTGTTTTCAGTTTTATAAAATCTTGTTTAAAATCACAGATTTTTTGACCTGTTTAATTGTTTCCATGAATGAGACCTAGCAAAAATCTGATCTGCTTAATATTTTTGGATATTACTTACATTTTTAACAGTGTTCTGTACTTAGATGAACTTCACAGGTATGTGTGATAATTGCAGCAAATCAGAAGCGTACCAAAAAAATCCAAGCTGAAGAAGTTACCAATTTCATAGGTTTAAAGTGGTATCTTAACTGGCTGTGAACTGCGACTAAGTATCAAAGTGGAGAAAATCACCTAAATTTACCCTCCCCCTTAGTCAGCAGTAAGCTTCATAGGACCCTCCCCAAACCAAATAAGGCCAGGAAGAATGTGCTAAGCACTGAGTGTGCTAAGAATAAAGTTGAGCTGGGATGGATAAGGTTACTTTGAACTCTATATTTCATGTTTCCTGACATACCCCCCAAAGAACTGCAATTATGCTAGCAAGGCTGCAGGAGGGTTAAACAGTTCTTTCCCAGTTCTTTTTGCTTTTCGCTGCCTTTCCATGCGTTCCTGTCCTGTTTAGAGCTGGGCCTTTTTACTTTTTATTTGTAGCGTGCGTGGTTCTTAGGATGTTAGAAGAAACATGCTGAAGATTCACTGTGAGGCATGGCTATTTTTGTTAGAAGCTGATACTTTAGACTGAGTTTTAAGTGTTGTGTCTGGAAGGCCTTAGGTTGCTCTGGGAGGGCAGGAGTCTGCAGAGGAAACAAAAAGTGCAGAGGGGTGCAAAAGAAGAAGAAACAGAATTAGAAAAGCAGAGGACCTCCCTCCTCCTCATTCTGCAGCTCCTGCAAGAGCCAGCAACCCAGAAGCATTATCTAAGCTGCCACAGTAGATCCTGACCTTTTTAACAGAATATCTCTTACCATCATCATCATGGCCGAGGTTACAGCAGAAGGTATGGTAACTATTTTCAAATATAATTAACCAAAAATTATATGTACTTTGACAGTGTAATTGAGCCAGCGTGTCAATATGATTTGTTGCTCTTAGCAAATAATGCTTTCAGCCCAGGATCATTTCATTTTCTTTGTTGGATTGCTTTCTACCTTTCTTACCTGATTTTCCTTTTTTCTTTTTCATTCCTGTAGCCTGAGTTTCTACAGTTACTGAAGCTAGATCTCTGTACACCTCTAAAAATAGCGTTAGTCTCATTTGCAGAACACTGCTTAGGCAGCTCCATTAGAGTCATATAAAAAGGGGAATCTCTGACTGTCAGGTGGTTCCACCCTCAAGCCTTTGCTCAGGTAAAGCTTTGGTAGTCCCTTATAATCAGAGATTTGCCAGAGTCAGAATAGCCTAGTGTGGTGGCCCTGATTTTTCCATAAACAGCCCAGATTATTTGTGAACTGTACATGAAGTTACTGAAGGGTAAAAGCTATCAGCTCTGCAATCCTTACTCAGGTAAACTTCTAAAAGAGTCAGTGAAATTTGTGCTGAAATAAGTATGCCAGAGGTAGGCTTGCAAGAAGGAAAGGCAATTGTATTAACCAGTAAATACATATTCTAAAATATGAATATTTCATGTCCTTTAATATTTCCTGACCATTCATATTTAAATAACATTTTAGATGCATAACAATATTTTATCAACCTCAGTCAGACAGGGAATATATTTAAAATGCAACCTTCTTTAAATTTAATACTGAATATTTTATTTGAATTTCATTCCAACCTTTTTTTCCAGTGTGGATTACTTCACTGTTTATCTGAATTTAATAATGACACCACAAAAAAAAATAGTTTTAAACAGTCTTCTGAAAGTTATTTATATTTGAGTTGCCAAGGTTATGTGGCATTTCAGTGTGTGAAAGTTGTACTTTTCATCTTCCATTTTTCATTGTTAATATTTGTGACAGGATCTGCATTAAGCGCTATTAGAGAGTGAGCTCACTGTCTTCTAAAGGATTGATGTTAGGACTATGTCAAATTGTACAATCCTTGCCTGATGTCTGGTTAGCCACAGCAAGGAGACAATGTGCGTATAATTTTTTTAATAAGCATTGGACAGATCTATAATTTGCTTCTGGCAGCAAACACTGCCAAAACAGGTAGCTCAGCCTGACAGCCCTAACCCAAATGCTAGCACTAGTTTATTCAGATATTCTTAACCAGGTTTGTTGGAAACATTGTTTATTTTGTAGCTGCTATCAGGGAAATCTGTGAGATTATATTTGTCTTCCAAAATGCATGCATTAATACCATCAGTGTCAGAGAAGCAGTATGGAAGTACCTCTTGCAAGGTTCTCCAAGTGAAAAAAAAAACAGAATTAGCAGGATTTTTAGTCCAAAATTAATAGCAAAAATAGAAGACTTTTCAATCAGTCTGGAAGTGACTTTTCAGTCATTTAGCTTATTAAAGAAAGAAAACAAAAAAAAACTAAAATAAAATTAAAACAAAGAGTCTGAAAATGTTTTTATAGTGCTTTCATAGTGTTTTTACAGGTATCCCTTAGCTGTAATATTGTGTGTCTGTCTTCTCTGTTTTTTCTGTGCCAAGCAATAGACTTCAGGTTAAAAGGGGCATCAGCTCCACAGTAACCTGACCTTCAGCATGACAGGTAAATAAGCCATATAACTTGTTTAGTTTTGGTTTGTTTTGCTTTCTTATATTTAGAATGGACTAATGTTGATTGGCTGATTTTTAAACTCTGGATCCACAAGATGGAAATTTTACTTATGGCGGAAACTAAGAATTTAGCCTGGGGCTAAAGTTTCACTGCAGTTTATTTTTCTCTGGGGCTACTGCTGGCTCTCACAATGCAGACTGAAAGTTCAGCTCTAAACTTTGGCAACATATAGTCTGGCCAAATAAAAAACAATTAAGATACTTCTTGCTTCACAAAATCCCTGTTCGTTTTTCTTTGCATGCTACAACCCAGCCCATGATTTGCTGGGGTCTTCTTTATTAGGATTAAAGTACTTGCTCCTCGTGGTAGGTATTCTTAACTCTATTTTGCAGTCAGCCATGCATCAGCTAGACTGTGGGGCTCCTTGCCTTTTGGGGTACCATCCTGACATGTCAGAGAGCACAGCACAACAGCGATGCAGTCTTCAACACTGCCATGGCCAGTGCGGCTGCTGGTTTAGCGAGATGGTCCAGCCCTGGCAGAGGGATACTGCTGGTGCCCAGTTCAAGGTATCTTTTTCTGACAGCCCATGTCAATACCATGATCTATTCAGAGACAGATACACAGGGCCAATGGGGTGCTCTTTCAGGTCAACCTCACGGTAATGTCAATGAGACTAAGATGCTTAAAAATGTAGCCACCAAGCAATGACCCTGGCCCATCTACTTGCATTGCAAACCACATGTGCTGCCTATTCGTTTCCACAGCTACAAATTGCTAGCTGTGGAAATACTGGTGAAGTGTACCCAGTGAAAGACAAAAGGCAATCTCTCAAGATAGCAATTTATAAATGTCCTTAGAAAGTTGGCAGGACCTAGCTCTCCTGCTGGCAAATATTTAGGGGAAGATTCCAAAGGATTATCTTCAGCATCCTCATATTACATGTAATTGCAACCACAAAAATGTACTATTAAAATGTGGAAGTCCTTAAAAGTGTATACAAAAAAAATCTCAATACAGATACTAAGTACTCTGTCTTTGCAACACTCTTAGGATAGTATTATTAATTATTATTGTTATTATTATTGTTTTGTTATTGTTACACTTCAGCTGTTACTGAGTGCTCTGTAATGGCCAGGGACTTTACTGTGATCCACTTAAGAGCTTGCCTAGAAAGTCACGGTATCTAACTATGCTGCTCTGGTGTGTTTATGAACACGGGGACTGGACGGGGCTCAATGGCAGATGTAGTTATTGCTGCCACCACTGAAATACAAATACAAAAAGCCCAGCACCTCTGAGAAATGGTTTCCACCGATGTAAAGCTTAATCTGTATGTGCACAATAGCTCCAGCAGCAGCCCTATAGTTGGTCCTTTCTAGTCCAATCCTCTGCAGGTCACACACAGTGCAAGGTTGATGGCTGTCCCCTGGCACTTTATCCTCCCACGCAGGGAAGAATGAACAGAGACTCCGCTCTGCCTGCTGCAACGCACCGGAGACTGTGCACTGATCTAATCCAGGGAGGTGAGGAGAGGAGAAAGACAAGGTTTCTATGCCAGCTGTTTGTCTGCCACAACTTATTTCCCCAGTGGAGCAAGAAAGAAGCAGGAGTCAAAGAGAAATGTGACAATGAGTCACAGTTTGGTCCTTACTTTGCTGCCAAGAGCTGTGCAACTGCACATTTCCTCTGTCTCGGAGCAGGCTGTGAGGAGAGAGGCTAGCCCTGAGGCCACACACAGCTTGTCAGTGACAAAATCAAAATTAACTTCTGGATTTCAGACCTTTTCTCAGGCTTTTGATAACTACGAAAAGTTTTAAGTTGTAAACCATTTCAAAGGCAGATTTAACAAGATCTGTATGCTTGAAGATTAATATACGTGAAACTGAAAACATATGAGAAATAACACACAAGAGCCAGAGGGTAAAATCAGGACAAATTCACAAGTGTGATAGTCAGAAGCTAACAGCAGTCTCCAGTTGGCAAAAAGTTCAGCGAAGTCACACGACAGGCAAGAGGGAGGTAGCGACTTCTCATGGTAATTCATGAGTTGCTGCTAGAGGTGCGAGATGTGCTGACTGAAAAAGGGGCCTAGATGAATAAATTAGATTAGATGATCCATTTTGATGGCTAAAGGCGTGTGAGATGTCTCCTAACCTTCAGTTAGACTGCTATTTAAGCATCAAGTTAGGAGGTTTCTATAGAATTTATTTGCAACAAGCAAATTTGCAAAATGAAAAGATGTCTTCTTTTTTCTGGCTTTCAATATTGACAAGGAAGCAGAGAGTGTACTTTTTTGCAGGGGGGTAATGAAAATAAAACAATTTTGGTGATGATGTTTTTAAGGAATCAGTCTGCTCTTGTTCAGAAGTACCAGGTTAAGTCAACAGCCTAATTACCTGGAGGGACAAAAAGTCAAAAAAACCAGGACTGCCTGTAAAAAAGTAAGTCTTTGGGGGGAACAGAGACTCCAAATTCTCACTGAAATTCCTTAAAACTTGGATTCCCCTGTGCCTGTGGGCGTGGACAACTGAGCGGGTTAGTTTGGCTGCAGCCTGCGTGCTTTCTTGTAGCCTGTTGAGGCAAGCAAGGGTAAGGCCAAATTTGTTAGCTGAAGTTTTAGGTTTAAGAATTTGTGGGCAACGTTACTCACAGCTGGTACAGTATCTGTGCGTGTTCAGTTGATACAGAGAAACTCTAACATATCGTGACCGTAGGTAGCCCCTTAGAGAGTCAGCTAGCTATGCACAGCAGGAAGCCTTAAAACCTAGGAACCAGAGGTTTAAGCTAATGCATCCTTTTGCTAGTCCATAATGGGCTAAAAGTGTGTGTGTGCAGTTAACTCGTGTTTACTTGTGTGTAAACAGCTGGACTGTAGATCTGGTCATTTATTCACTTTTTTTAAAAGAATCTTGTGCTCATAAGTATTTGGAACATATATTAGGGTTGCTTATATAATGAGAAATATGTTTAAAAGCCTAGTAGCATTTTCAAGTTATTGGGGTGATCAGTTCCCACTGTTTTAAAAACAAAATCTGTGCGACTACTTAGATTCTCAAAAGTCCCAGTCTACACTTTCAGGTACCTAATCCTTGAAAAAAAATCTAGTCTCCAAATATTTTGAGTACTTTTACCCATTGCCTATGATGTAAACCATGAGTAAGAGGTGGATTCATGCTGTTTTTACTGCTCTGTTCTAGAAAGCAGAAACTGGTTTAGTTTAAAACATGTTTCATAATACAGGTCTGGCTACAGTCCGGGACACCCTGAGGACAGAGAAACCAGAGTTGCCCTCTTTGAGGCAGGTCAGCTGCTTACAGAAATGGAGAAGCTTTCTTTTTTTTTCTGATGCTGGTTTCCCTGGTTTGTACTATGTTTAAGGAGATTGAACTAGTGGACAGTGCTCATTTTACCAGCTTAAACCATATTTAAAATAGTAGAAGGTGGATTGCTCTAAATCAAACTGATTGAAAAACCTTTTAAATCACCAATTTTAGTCATGATTTAAATCAGTGAACAAGAAATTTGGATTTCAAAACAGCAAATTTTATATTTTTTTGCATATGTCTTGTATCATATCATACTATTTGTAATTTAGTTTCTGGCCACTGCATCCTACAAGAATATATAACTGACAAAGCTCATTTTCTTTCATGTAATGTTTAGTCAAAGGTTAGAGAAAAAAACCCATATTTTCTACTTTAAAAAAAAAAAATCCTAATTACCTCTTGACATAGAATAAGAAAGTAATTGACGTCAAATAGTAAAATAGATTGAAATTAAGAACATAGTCTTTGCATTTGCAAACAAGTTATACTCAAAAAAAAAGGCTAGCTTAATTTGACTCCATCTGCTTAGCCAGTGATTTCCAACAGCTCGGTGAAGTCTTTCACATTCTTCACAACTGCATGGCTTGATCATAGCTCTTTGTTTAAACAAAAGTGATTTCTACAGGTAGTAGTGTAAAAGTGCATAGTAGTGTAAAAGTGTAGTCCTTAGCACAGGTTTTCTTAATTTTATATTTAATTTTTAAAAGGTGTATTTTTAAAAGCATTTATAGAAAACTTCTGTTTGTGATTCAAAAAGCACCAACAGTTATATTCCCTGCCTTCCCCCACTGCAGTGTCATTTGAATGGGACTTCAAAAGGAGAATTATTAAAGATTAATATTGAAATGTCTTCAGTAGTTGCAGATGTATAGCTAGGTGTAAAACAGCAACAACATTTTTTTCTACAGTGCTTTCACACGAATTTAAAACCAGTTCAAAGGTATGGTCAAAGAGAACTCTACAGAGACCTGCAGGCTTAATAGCCTTACTGCTTTACATTGGCAGATCACACTGGTAGCAGGGAACACAAAGTAGATAAGCAGATCTGAACTGTAAAGTCACTGCATCTAAAGACTTAATGCTATGGACAACCAGCTATGCTTCTTATCCATATGATCCCACTGTCATGTTCTATTGTCAGCTTTAAACATTTGTACTGGTAATTATGATTATTTCATATTTTAGTCTTAGCCCTGGGTCTTTATATAAATCTTGCTTTGGTGCATTGGAACATGACCATTCAGACTAAATCCCTGATTGGGACTGTGTTTAAGCAGTATGTGGTCAAAAGGGACCAGCAAGCTTAGCGTCTAGTTTTGTTCCTAATATGTGCCTACAACACAGCTGATTTATGTAAGTCTATGTCAGGAATTATGAAGCATGTACATGGCTACCAAATATTTGACTAACGATGGAGATGGCAATGCCAATAGGTAGCAGAGATACCAGATGACATTGCCAGCTGATCTTCTGTCCCACTTTCTGTCCTTTTCTTCATAGCCCCTGATGCTTTTCTTGCTCTGTAATAGTTTTCCTTTTTCTCTTTCTCTTCTCTTCCCTCTTCGAAGATCTGGTAGATAATATTGCAGGTAATATGCAGGAGAGGTAACTCTGGTACCTTCTCTAAATGCAAAACATAATCAGAAGAACATGGTAAAGCACACAGCAAGCAGCTACATTATTCTTCTGAATCATTAGATTTTGAGGAAAAGAGCTGAGCTAACAAAACAGATCATGTAATGTACAGGAGGCCAAACAAAAAAGATGTAGAAGACACTGGTCTTTTTTTTTTTTTTTTTTTATCCCAAACTGTCTCATATGCTAAAACTCACCTATGTTAAATTTCAGTCAAAGCAGTTCAGTTGCTCAAAATCATGGTCAGTGCTGAGTTTTGCCCTTCGAAATCAGAATGGAAAAGTCTTGAATAAGCCTCACTTGAGTCCGTGGCTGATTTGGGCTTTTTTTAGAATCAGTCCTACCGCACAGTATGAACTTGTCTCTGGCCTAAAAGTTCTGCTTGGTGCCATGCAAAGGCATTTACCATAAGAAAGGAAAATATAAAACACCAGGCACAGAAAAACCTTCTCACTGGAGAAGTCTCCTCTTTCTATCTTCAAAGATAGTTTTAAAAAATCCTTTACAAATACGTAATGAGTAAAGACCTGCTACTCCCTGTACATGCTTAT
>VYZV01007833.1:67279-78144 GCA_013401275.1 Pandion haliaetus | reverse complement strand
TGCTTATGTTATCACAGCTTCAAAAGTATTTCTGTACCTTTGCCTGGAGTCAATTTGTCAAAGGCACAATGAATCTAAGCCTTTGTAGCCTCCTTTGGTATGTAAATGAACTCAATTTTTTCCTATATTCCATTATGTAGATTTAAGTTGTAGTTCTCTATGCATGTCAGGAAGGCTAAATCTTGTTTCAATCTTCGCTAAGAGGTTATTCAGAATTGACACAATTACCATAAATACAGTTTTCTGGTGACTAATTTACTGGTTTTAGAGGCATAATTTAATACATCTATTCAAATGTTAAGAACCTCATTTTGCTTTGACCTTTTCCTCCTATAACAGGTAGGACCTTAATTTTGGCTTCAGGTCTATCTATGTAACTCCTACTGAAGTCAACTGAATTGCTACATGAGCATATATGATGCAGGATACAAATTAACATCCCAAAGAGGCGATATCACATGTATATGATACAGTTGAGTCTATATAGATTTCATAGTTTTATAATCCCAATTTTTAAACTGTAATCGTAACATGAATTTAGTATATTTTCAATTGCTTTTCTTTTTTTAAGAGAAAATTTCAAACTCTCTTCTTCCTAGAGATTTTCTTGTGTCACCATGCATGATAGGATTAAAAAATGTGAGCATTTCACAAGGAGATATTCAAAGTTAGACTCAGCCCTTTAAATATTTACTGGGTTTTTTTTGTTTGGTTTGTTTTTTTACCAGTATTATATCACTAATTATAGCAAAAGATCCATGACAGAGGTTGAATGTCGCCCCTGTGTGCCTGGGACAGGTACATGCCTAGATGGCTGACTATATCCTATCACTTGGAGCAGAACCACTACACACACTGCTCTTAATTTGTGTCACAACCTGTAAAGTCGATGAAGATGTTGTTTTGGTAGCAGAGGGTGAAGTCTGATGATACAAGTTTTTATCCTGCTTCAAAAAAGGAAGGGCTCAAAAAAGTGGTGTTTTTTTTTTCTTTCTGTTTTTTTTTAATTTGTAAATATATTTGGAATCGCTTTAGTAGAGGCATGTCGACTCAGAACTAAATACAAGCATTTTTTTCACAGCAAGAGTAGCCCTGTTATCAGACGCCAAAGCAGAATTAATCCATGTGAGATGCATTTATCCTAAAATGCATCTCTTGTTCTAGACATCATAATTTTGTATTGATTACATAAAAGCCACCTGAAATGCTCTGGAGAATGTCATGCTCTGCTCTGCCGTTAGCAAACCACATGAAGTGACAAATTTCCAGATCAGTAATGACCAAAACTCTTCTTTCCCAACCTACTCTCTTGCTTCCTTCCCCTTCCAAAAAGAAGTGCAACAGGGCCCTCTGCCCAGAGCCACACCTCCATGCCTATGCCCTTCATTTATGACAAGTGAGAAATCCATACGTTTTGTAATACAACTTTATTATATTTTGCCTGCAAGTTGCTATCGAACCAGAGGTTTCCAGTGATTGGTTGTTGTTTTCTTTTGGTGTTTTATACAGAGCCCATGTAAGAAAGATCACAAGGGAAACTTCGTTAGGTGGCTGTTATTCTGGAAAGAAGGGTATTTAGTAATTTTTGAAATTATAGAGGAAACAGCTACAAATATGTGAGAATGCAATTTCAGGAAAGCCTTTTTCTTTGCAAGGTTAGTTACAAATATTGGTAAGGCTTCAGCACACACTTAGAATTAAAATTAAATATGAATTAAATGTGCACATGCAGATATTAGTGCATGGGGGGGGGAGGGGGGCAATGTGCAATTTTGCCCAAGTTAATGAATTAAGATAATTTCAACTCTACAGGCAAAACAGGCCCTATGAGGGCTAGGTTTTTGTCTTAAAAACTAATTAGCGGGAAGTTTCTTTTAAGAATATATTTGCCATTGTTTCATTTGTCACCCAGTACAGGCTAATGCATTTCACACTGTGAAGTGCTACAGGCAGTTTCACAAATGAGATACAAATGACTAAGTTAGTTTTACAACATGGTTGCTATCCACTCCTCAGTGTGTCATGCTAAGCGTAGAAATCCAGAAATAATACGGCAGAGGCTGCCAGAACTATAAAGTGGCACTGGACCTATTTATTTATTTATTTATTTATTTACTGTGATAGTGCCTAATCTCTTTACTTCGTGTAGCAAGAAACAGCCTCTATACTAGAATCTTACAGTAATTCTAACTTGTAGACATTCTTTGATTTCCTTAATGTTTTAGAGAATAAAGTCCTCTCGGTGATAAATTTAAGTTGTAATGGTCTAGTAAAGTAAATATTAAACTATACAACTCTCCAAAAGTTAACATTGAAATTCCTGAGAATATTTTTAGTGCTTACCTGTGCTATTTAAGTATATAAACCATTCATTATGTTTTCTGCTTGCTGTCTGTTTTTTTTACATAAGTAACCCAAACAAGAACACAAGAGATTACTCCACTCTCCACTCTGCTGGAGACAGCCAGATCTGGTGGGCTTCAGAACCCATGAGTTTCCTTGCTGCCCCGGGCCAGGGCCATTTGTGATGGGATGCCTCTCTCCCCAGTGCTAGATGGCTGGGGTGGTCCCACGTCCCCAGGGGCAGTGATTTTGAGCCTATTCTCGAGTCTCAGAAATCTTCATTTTCTGAAAAAAATGTTCACTATAGCATAAACTGGTCTTTAAATAAATGTTTGTCTTTAATGAGTTTTAACAATAAGGCTTCAGACCCTGGAATACAGGGTCTACCTAAATTTAAGACAAGTATCTTTGCAAGTCTAAGGCCCAAGATTTCTTTCATAATGTGGCCTTTCCTTAGATATTGCAAACATTATGTAAAATTTCAACTAACCCATGTCCATTCTTCTCTCTATGGCACTGAGCTGCTCTAAGAGATGTTGAATGCAACATAATGTTTACTTCCAAACGTCATCAAGCTGTAATCATTGTTTCCCTATATCTGCAGACTCAGCCACTTTCCCCTTTATTCATTCTTTCATTAAGCACTTTACATTTTGTTGGCACTTCTCAAATGTGAACACAATTTTAACTTCCAGATGTTCCTTCTTTCCCCGAAAATGCCCAGGTAGACAGATACGGAGTGCATCTTCTCTTGGAAAATGTACATTGATTACATTGGAGCAATTCCAGTGTCAATATCCCACTGGAGGGGGCAGCTGTTTTCCAGGTGAAACTATTTAACTAGCAACAAAAAACACCTTATAATGCTATTATGTGTCTGTTTTCTAGCCCAGAAATCTCATTTTCAGCTAATTGCACCTCTCCCTGTTTTTTCTATGTTTATGTGAATAAGCAGGCAGGGAGGTGTTTCCTCTTGTCCTATAGGATGTCTGCAAAAATTGTGCAGAAGTCTGAATTCCTGGTCATGTAGGCATACAGGACTTAACAAATGGTTATGACTAATGCTAGGTCCTTGTGTTAAGAATTAGAAAGGAATGGTGAAATAAAGCTTGTATTAGTAAGTCCCTAGAAAACTCCCTAGATCATCTTCCCACCCTGCGCTATTCATTTTCAGATACCTGGTGAACAGCCTGTAGTTCACTATATAGTATGGAGATCAATCTCTAATCTGAAAAAAGAAACCCTCAGCCAACCAACCAAAAAACCACAGATATTTTTATTTGCACAAGAATAGGTATCAAAAGAAACAAAAATGCGTAAAGTGTGCTGAAAAAATGGAGTGCTTGCAAAAGCCTGTGAAGTCCTGATTGAACATCATGTTCTTTCTCCTCTCAGTTCTCATCTTTGAATGTAAGTGATACTAAAGGTATTCTCTTTTGGAGTGTGCTTTATTTAACTAAAAATAAATTAAACATGAGATACAACATTAATGCACTTTAAACTAGAATATTCTGTGTATTCTGCAGACAGACAAATGGAGGTGTTAAAATCTTCAGGCTTGGTGCACTTCATGAAGAACTGCACCCTGTCTTAAAGTCTGTGTTTTTGCAGAATCATATTGTAAACTTCAGAAACTTCAGTGTACTTTTGAAAATATGTTTTATTATAGTAATTGTCTCAACAGTTTCCTCACTAAACCAACTTTTGTCAGCTGTCCCTAAGGAATAAACAAGTGAAAACAACCTTCCCACAGATTCACTAGTTCAAGTTAGTGTGAATGAAAACTCAGCTGATGTGTTAATGCTTTTACAGGATACATTCTCTATAATCATATTCTTGAAGATATCGTTCTACCTTTTTCTCTCTCTCAGTCCTAGTTTTATTCCACTTTTTGCATTTACTGTAAACTCTTTCACCTTTGTGGACTCATTGAACATGTCTAGTCAATACCCTTGAAATCACTATTGTTGCTATCACTACTAACAAAATGCTTGTTATCTTTTTTTTGTTGAGAATTGTTTCACTTTGTCTAACTGAATAATCCTAAATCTTCAAAAAGTAGATGCACTTACTTAGGTCTTTAATGAAAGTTGCCTACATGATATTTGCTAAATCTCTGAATCAGGTTTTGGAAAAGATTCTCTTGTTTTCAGCTACAATCAGGACTTCATATCTATGTTTGCTTTCAATCTTTCCTCTTCTTTTATGCCTTTATTTCTTTTAATTGGAAGAATCAAACTTTTCTTCTACATTAAATATAGAAATATTATCTTTTATTCTCCCAGTGATTGGAGAGAATAATTCCAATGGTTTTGAATAAAACTAGAATTCCAGTAGTGTCTCATCACCTGAAAAAGAAGACCACATGTTCTATGTGAAAGAGCATCTATTTTTAGTCCTTTGTTATCAGTTAGTAAGCTGCTGGTTTACTTTTGGTTGCAGAAACATTTCTTTTGTGTGTGTGTTTCCAACTTGTTAACATGCTAGGGCAATGAAATGGGAAGATAAGGAAATCATAAATTATTTTATTCTTTGTTGATTTTATAACCAGCATTTCATGAACACTTTTTTGGACATACATATGAATAATGTGAACTTCCCAACACACAGACTATTAATTTCCTGCAGATCTCTTGTACGAATACCATTTTCATGGCATGTGTGCTTCTGAAGGTATCATCTGAATTTATTCTGTATAAAAGCTACCTCTCCAAATTTCCACTATATGAATCTGCAAGTGCTTCAGCACTCTAACTCTTTTTAACCTATACTTCTTTCTGCAGAGAAGTAGCTCCTGACTAAGGGTGGAAAGTATCAGCTGGGACAGAACTACACTGCGCATGATACAAATCCTGACAATATTTTTCCATGACAAGTAGATCTTACAATTTCTTATACTTGTAGATTTGTTATCAACATTTTCAGCACTTGACCACAGGAACAGTGACATTAACAAGCCCCTGATGTTTAATGGTCTTCCAAGTCCATTTGTGTAGTGGTTTCCTAGGGAATAGAACCCTCTGAAGAATGAATATTCAGGGGACTCTGTCAGGCTGCAGTCTGCCAGGTCTGAGTGTTTCTGGTAATGGAGGGAAGAAAATCTAGCCTGCACCTGCCCATTTGGGGACAAGGAAAATGTTCCAGCTCTCTCCCACAGCAGGTATTACATTAATGTCCCTTAAAAGCTAACAATACTGTTCCTGCCCTAATCAGCAGGATGAGCAGGCATGAACTGTTGGTCTGGACATTGAAACAGGCTCAACTGTAAATAAGACTGATGTCTTATTTATGTCTTATTAGCCTGGTTAGGTGGTGCAAACCATTTACTGCAGTTTCTAATGGTGGAAGAACCCTAAAGGTACTTTATCTGTCAAAAGTAGCCTGCTTGTGCAAGTCCTGGGGAGCACACGGGATGCCCTGCAGTATGTCGGTAGAGTTCTTTAAGAACAACATCCTATACAGTTTCTTTCACACTTCCTATGTGCACCTGGCCTAAGGTTTAAATAAAGCACTACCTTAAATAAAAAGCCAAGAAAAGTTACAGCAAGTATAGTATGTCTTATGGCCTACTTCTATTTCATACTGTGAATCTTATTCATTATTAGTCATTCAATTACTTTAGATACATTTTGTATCTATTCTTGTCTTCCACCATAATACTTTAACAGCATTCTGAATGTATTGTACTTTTGGGGAGAGGAATTGTGCTAATGAGTGGAAGATTATCAGTTACACGACCATAAGAATGAAGTCAATGTAAGCTGTAAAGCTGAAATATCAACTGTAATGTAAATGTTCATCTTCAATAAATGTGAAAGTATGCATTTTTTATTTATTAGCACTTATCTAATTACAGATGAAGCTGCACCCTATTGATATAATAGAAAATGAAATTAATAAACAAAGGTTAGATGATGAATAGGCCTTTGACCAGAATATAACAGCAGGTAAAGTCTTGCAAAGATGTATACAGAATAATTAAGTCGCTCTCAAAAGCTTTCTTTAAAATTTAGAAAGAAGTATCAACATATACATCTGCAGAGGACATCTCGGTCTCTTTTCATTATACTGACAAAGTTACGAGTTGATACTGCTGTTTTAATATTAAAGAAACTTCAGAGAATTGCTTGAAAGTTTCCTTAAATGAGAAAGTAGCAGTAGCCTTGGTATTCTCAAAATCCAAGATGAAAAGATTTCAAGAAATTTTATATACATGCTGAATGTGTATAAATGGCTTGTAAAGATGGGCAAAGAAGATGAACAACTACACTCGGTAGAAGCCTGTGGTTTAGCTTAAACATTACACAATGTAGAGGAGCAATGAGCCAGAAGTTAGGACAGGAGACCTGGGTTCAGCTCTGTCTCCTGCCAGACTTCTAGTAAGGCCTTCGCTTGTCACTTAATTGCTCCATTGCTTCCTTTCTTTCAAATGAAAATACTATGGCCTTACATCAGAGTGTGAGCTGGAGGGAAGATCAATGATAGAAGACTGGGTGCAAATGAATCCAGATTTGAAGATGTATAAAAATACCCAGAACAGAACTGCACATTTTGAATATGACCTGTGACTATACAAAGGTTTAGTAAATACGAAAACATTGTGTTTATACGGACATGTCTGAGCATCACTAGGAGATTTGGGAACACAGCACAGGCAGTTTGGAAAGCAATACCAGGCTGAAAAATGACCTTTCAGCTGCTGTCTCTATTTCACTGATACGGAACAAAAGAGTTTTTCTGTTGGATGAAAGAGAGTGGGATGAAATCAGGACAAATATTGATGAATATCCTTTTCAGGCATCACGGCTGAACCTGAGGCATAGGTATGCAACTTTGTTCTTCTCTTTTCCTATCATGAGAGTCAGGGAGTGAAGCACAAAAGAACTAAGGTCGGGGCAAGATGCCAGGAACATTACAGAGGTCCTGCAAGTGCCTGATGTGCATTCAAGGCGGTCAAGCCGGGTGGAAACTTTGCAGCACCTGCTGTTACTGTGGGCTAGGAATACGGGAGCTCCTACTATATGGATCTGCTATTACAGAGAATGTGGGGAGGTGTTACAGCTTGTGATTGAGAGCTGAATGGTTTTGCGATGACTTCGTGCATGTTTACAGCAGATGCTAAAGATTATTTCATTTAGAATCCATGGGAGGAAATAAGGAAACCATCATTCCAACCAGGTCAAAATTTTTCCCTGATGTAGCTCACTTTCTGTTCCAGTTAGGAATAACAACATGGAGGGGTCACCTCAAGATGGAGGTTTTTTTAAACTCTGAATGAAATCTTTTAAACAGCACTAAGGCAAGACTTTAATATTATGAATGCTTTTTGGACTAATTATACCATTAAAAAAGTGGAAAGGTTTTCTTCTGTTCTAATATGTATCACTGAGGTTTGAGGACTGCTGAAAAATGCAGTGAAAGTGCATTAAAATTAATGATAATTTTGCAGCATTCTATGCTCTGTGCAAACATGTGTAGCTTGAATTTGTTTTCTAGAATTTGGATTCTTATATTGTTAAAATAATTTCACAACTATGTCTCTCAGTAGAGATTATTTTTATTTCATGTATATTACAAACACATAGGCTTATCATTAACATATTCTTCCTGGTTTGGGTTATATGCTTAGAAGCTTAATGTAAGCAGGATAAAGGGATGTTTTAGACATACTCTATATAGGTAGATATTAAAAATAAATTATCTTCTGTTTTAGATAACTTTGAATTCAGAGAAGATTTTTATCTTACCTGTCACTGACTAAGTTTAAAGGACTGTTAGCCTACAAGTAAATTTTTCATATGAATCAGTTTCAAGATGAAGATGTCACTTCTCTGAGTCACTTAATTTATCCATGAATCAAAATTCTTTTTTCTTTTCTAAGGCCTGAATCCTATACCAAAAACATCCTCCTCAGGTATTACAGCTTTTATATAGATAAATATTTATATTTTCAAGGAGGTAGGGGAAAAGCCAGTTTTACTTTTATGATTCAGCAAATTAATACTGAAAAAACAGATATATTCACAACATTAGGAACTTGTTCTGTATTAGTGTTGGCAATTTTGTGCTTAGTGAAAAAAATTTTGCTTTAAAATTATGTCATTATTGCTTTATGTGGAAGATATTAATGCAGAATGTTGTGGCATATATACTTGAAAAAAGCATTCATTTGGGATTTGGATTTACTCTGTCAAGTGGGAAAATAAGTTAGCATCTTTTGTAGGGAACAGGAAAATCTTGAGCTATATTCATCAGCTGATAATTCTGCCAATTCTTTCTCTGTAAATCACAAAAGTTGTATAATGCCATTATTATACACCAAAGAGACCAAGCAAAGAAAATATCCTGCCCATATAATAGCACTAATGTAATACCCACAAAAAATATTTACTTTAATAACCTTGCACTTCTTAGTATCTTCCATGTGCATATTTCCATGGCTATCTTACAACTTACATGACATTTCAAGTTAGAGTTGATGTAGAAATTGGAACTTCAGTCATAGTTTGGAAATAAAACAAATAACTTTTTTAAATGCACACACTAAAGAGTTGGTTTTTATGCACTCAATTTTGCAAGAAAAAGTCATAGCTGAGTTTGGATTCCATAGTTTCTTCAGACAAGTAGTAGTGGAGAGGCATGGAGCTGTACTTACTTGTGCACAGATTTTAATCCTGACTTGCCTGTAATTTCAAGTTTTTTGAGGGATATTTCTAGGAATTATTATAGAGAATGGCTCCATTTCTGGAGGTAAATTATGTAGCCAGGTAACCACTTCTTGTCATTTATCACTGGGATAAATTAGAGACCACGCTGAATCTCATATCTGTGTGGTCAGTTGAGGTCTTTATTATTTTATCTCATCTACTCTGCAGAGATCTGAAGAGGTGCTACAGGAAGATTTAAATTGTAGGTCAATCTTCATCCTCTTATAATAGATGAGGAGAGTTTGGGGCCTGATTTCCAGGTCATGGAAGCAAGAGTTCCTAAACCAATTTGTAGGTTATTCATTGTGCTGTTGACCAACATTTCTGGGTTAGTTTGTTCAGAATGTGGTAGTGTGAAAATTAGCAATATTATAAGTCCTCTGGACTTAGGTATGGGTACAAGACAGACTCACTAATAGTCTCATTTGTTGTTAATTTACGTGGATAAAAGTCAGATATCGCTAACAATTTCTAAAATCTAGTCATGACCTTGTTCTACTGACAGGTGTTGATTGATTTGGGCTGACAGGAGGAAGGATGCAGAGAATGGATATGATTACTGGAATGATTTTGGTTTTTCCTCAGGTAGCCTTCAAGGAATCCTAAATCTTGGTTTTCCTTCTTTTCAGTGTGTAGATGAGATGCTATAAAAATACCTGCATAGGGAGAAAAAGAGGAAAGAAAACGAGATACCTAGGACTCTGTGCCTCTACATGAATACTAAATAGTGATCCCTTCTCATCAAACTTGAATTGACAAGTTTTTCACACAGTACAAAACTTGGCCAGGGTATAATCCTAAATAAAATGGATTGAGACATGGCTAAGTGGTGGTAGCTTGCTCAAGAATGACTGTGAGTAAGGGAGGGCACAGTGAGTTTTGCCTACTTCGTCAAAGATTTTGGAACTTAGAATGTGTCTCAAGTCTCAAAAACATCCCATTATCTCCAGATACTCATTTGAAATAAAGTTTTCTTCTAAAATGTGAGTGTCTGGCATAAGCTTCTATTAAAGAAACCTTTGTAAGATAGTGTAAATATTTCCCAGCTTTTGAGAATCTCAGAACACATTTTAGATGACAGAGGTGCTGTGAATATGTACCCTCAATAAAGATCAACTGTTCTCACTGTGACAGTGTATCCTATGTGTCTCAGCTGCCCATAGGGATCATGCCTATTTCCAAATAAACATTAGAGATGAATGATAATATTAATTTAGTCTATCAAGGTTAAACTTCAACTTCAGATTACCATTTTTGGAATCAGTATTGCAAAAAGAAAATGATAAAACACACCATTAACTTTTACCTTAGCACTGAATTCTATTCCATAGTGTCTGTCAGTTCAAGAGCCCTCTCATACCCTAAACCTGAAGGGATATTTTCCAAAGGATTCTTTCAGAGCAAAGAAGAAGAAAAGAAAAAACAACCCAAAACCTTCAGAGGAACCATTTCTATCATGACTACCATTGCTTCCTAGAATTCTTTTCTTACAGGAGCACACACTGAATACAAATAGTATATCAAAAAGCTTTTTTGAGTGTATATTTTGATAGCCCCATAAGTTTCAAAGCAAGCTTCAGAAAAGCTTGTTTCCCTAGTATTTTAGGTGCCTATGTTGTGGACTTGCCTTTAGCTATTCTGTAAGTATACAGATGGAGTACTCTCATATTTATATAACTCCCTGACAGAAGATAGACCTTGGTTCATCTGTTCCTGTTGACTATAGCTAAGTACTCTCTCTCATGAAATTGGCTATACTATTTTGCAAGCCACATAAAAATTTTCAGTAGATCTCCTTCAGTTTTCTCTCTCCCA
>VYZV01007833.1:56870-67224 GCA_013401275.1 Pandion haliaetus | reverse complement strand
GTCAGGTAAAGATGACATATATCACTGACATTGATGACTGACTTGCCACGAGTCACTTGCCACTTATTTTAGTTTTCCCTTTTTGTCAGATGAGTAGTTTTGTCTCTCCACTTTTTTAGCAGTCTTTTCAATATATATATATTTTTTAATGCATAACTCTTAGGATAGCAGTTTCTGTATTCTTGTTGGCTAAAAATGCCTTGGCAGACTTGTAAAGACTTGGCAGACTTGCGACGTGAGACACTGCTTGCACCATAAGTTGTGGAGAGTATTTTGCATTATTGCTAGAACTACTTTCCTTTTCAGAGTCTGTAGATATCAGTCCAATAAGACATATAAAGTTGGTCCTGCCTCCACTGTCAGATTAGCTTGGAATAAATGAAATCAAGCAAATCATCTTATTAATCATTCCTAGATACACTTATTTGAGAAATAATGGTAGTACCACCAGAGGAAGCACTGATCTGGAATTGTCTTTACAGAATTTCTTTATACTGTTACACTTGTCCGGAGTGAAGACAGAACTATTTGTAACCTACTGTTTATCCTAGTAGCTTTCAATATTTATTATGACTATCGTTATTTTACAGATGGGAATAGATTTTTTTTCTTTTTTCCATAATAAAAAAAAGGTCAATGTTTTCTCTAATCCCCTCTGAAAGTTTCAGGGATGTGTAGATTTGAGTTTCCAAAAACAAATAACAAAGGGAATGCATACAGTGGTCTTGCTTTAGAAGGTTTCATGCTATTTAAAGATAAATGGCAACCGTTTTCCTCCAACCTTCATTTTGACATTTTCAAAGATAAGATGTACCTCTCAGCTTATATCAACTCACAAGTATATCTAAAGATCCCGTTGGCATCTCTTTCTGAAATGTCAGATTTCTAAGATGAAAAGGAAGGTAAAACTTCTTTTTACTGTTTTAGAGCACCAATTTGTTTCCAAAGAAGGGAAGGTATTACTACCAATCAATAAAAAAATTCAGGTGTGGAACCAAACAAATAATGGATTTTTCAGGGTGTTGATAGTTTAGGATTAAGTGTTCGGAATTCAGTTACATTCTTATCTCATCTGCATACTGAGAAGCTGGAAATGAAACATTTGATTTTTGAACAAATCTCAACATGTCTAAAAGAATATGTAAAAAAAACGGATCAAACTGAAGAGGTATTTCAAAGAGAAAAATTTAAATGTTCAACTTGCAGATCATGAAAGTCTACTGCCTTTTGGAAAGGGAGCAGCTCAAAGTCCCTTTGCCATGCTTTAAAACTGCAGTAAATGACACTTCTCTTGTTCTTATCAACTGTACTTCCTGCAGTTTTGATTTTATAGAAGTAATTTATTCTGTGTTGATTATTGTTAACCCCTGTGGTCTGCTAAGTTCTCAAGAAATTACTACACAAAGTAATATAGCTGTAAGTAAAATGATCTATAAAATTTCCCAATAAAACCTGCTAACTTTTAAACCTGGTCCTTAGGGCTTCCCTTACTTTCCTTTCCAAAGCTATTTCAGGTATGAATTATTACAGAGAGGTTTGCAATACAATCAGTCATGTAAGACTATTTCAGCAGGCTCAACAACACAGATCTTTTAACTACTAAGTAATGGCTAACCCCTTCTGTGGCTGTTGTACCTGAATAATCAGAATAATCTAAAAGATCCGTGAAATACATACACACATAAGAAACAACCACACAGAGACAGAAAGTTAAAGGTCGTATTGGCGTAATGTTCTTTATAAGCAATTTTGAAATGAAGTGAAGGCATTTTTTACACTTACTTGCAAAGGTATAAGAGAGAAATCTTCCTCCATTTAATCTGAAGTATTGACTAATGCTCTACTAGACTATGAAATTCACACATGTAAGGAAAGATAGAAATTTGGCTCCAAATCACAGAAGTTCAACTTTTGAAGTTATTTAGGACTCATCTCGTATGAATTTTCAATAGGATGTGGGCTCCTAAATCCTGCAGGCATCTGCTGACCTAACTGGGCTCTCTTAAGTCAAAGGGTAGAAGTATGTCAGCTGAGAAGGAGTTAACTTGCTTTACTGTTTATTGTATTTTAAAACACAATGTAATTGGGGTCTGACCAAAACTGGTCTCCACCTCCCTGAAGTTCTCAGATTGCTTCAAGACATCTGTACAAATAGGCAGAACTCTTCTTCATACATAATTTATCTGATACTACAGTTCATACCTGGGCCTATTCCAGAACAAGAAGTAATAGCTAATATTAGTATTTCTTCAACAGGATCCCATGATGCATTCCTCAAAATGCAGATGTTGCCTGTTCGGTTCTCATCAAGGCTTTGGGGGGGGGAGGAGGAAGTGTTTGGTAAGATTTTTGTTCCCACTCTTCTCTGCACTGGAAATCTGTCTAGAACAAAAAGACCTTTCTCAGTTAGATATCCTTATTTCTTTTCAAAATCTTCTGAAGATCTTTTTTCTCAGTTACACTTGTTTGCTACAGCAAATTGAATTTCCCAGCTGTAGAAGACTTCCTTCCCTACTATCCCATTCCACACACAGCTTTTCTAGACAAACCATCCTTAATTGCTTGGATTGCTCTCCTTGATCAGGATTCTGACTCCTTACATACAGCAGTGGTCCAAATCCATCATTAGAATCTGCATGGCAAGGACTTAACCACGTATGCCAACTTGTTATATGAGATAGAACCAATCTTTTATATACACAAAAGTATCTTTCAAGTAATCTTTGCAGTTGTCCTCAGGAAAAAAAAAAAACAACCCAGATACATGAATTCAAATAATCATAGCTACATGGACAATGTGGGGTTTGGAAGTATTTTGATTTGGTGTTCTTGGAGTATGATGAAGTGCTGTGCTTCAGCTGAATAATTATTTCAAAAAGTGATGCATTATATAGGAAAGAGCAAAATATAGTAAGAAATTTATTTAAAAACATTGGAGCTTAGTTTCTGAGTTTTCCATATTTCTTTTGTTTAGAATCACTAGCACTTCACAGCAGGTTTTGAAAAATTGTTCCATGTGGAAAAAAAATCCACCCATACATTTTATATTTCTCCTTTTTATTATAAAGGGCATTTGCATAAAAATAGTAGATTTGTTTCTTAAAAGTTTATTTTCTCTTGCTGCTCCCTCCCATCTAGAATCATCGTAATCCTTACAATAGATTGACATGGAAATGGTTGTAATATCACAATGGAAGAATTATGGCTGCAAGTAAGGTATAAGCAGTAGGTTCTTAAAGTGAAAAGATCCTGTTTCCATACAAGTAGCATTGCACATAAAAAACAATGAGGAAGCAGTAACAGAAATAAAATATTGTTAAAAATGGATTTTTATTTTACTTTGATATTTATTTGGTATTATTTGATGAAAATAAGGTCAGCAAGAACATGAGAACAGCCAACGTGTCAGAGGATTGGTCCAGCTGGTGCATTTTCTTGTCTTCAGCAGCAGCAGCCAATGGCTAAGGGAAAATGTATAAGTTCAGGCATCAAATGCTTAACCCCTGCCCTGCCAGAATACTTGCTCAGTGTTTAGTGATATGAAATAAAGGAAATTCCTGACTCATAGATTATGTCTTTCTATTCAAAAGTCCTTTTTCCATTCATGCAGTTGCCCAGTCCCTATCAATATCTGGCCATACATTATTGGAAAGTAATTTTCTGTTCATAGAGTTATGGAGGTTTCCTAATTAGTATTAGTTAAACTATTTTCTTCAGAGATTCTGTAGGGTTTTTTCTACATAGCACATGGTAGTGTACTGTATTTGTATTGGGTTTGCATGGCAAGGTTTTTGTAGCAGGGGTGGCTTCTGTGAGAAGCTGCTTGAAGCTTCCCCCATGTCTGACAGAGCCAATGCCAACCAGCTTCAAGTCAGACCTGCAGCTGGCCAGAGCCAAGCCCGTCAGCGATGGTGGTAGTGCCTCTGGGATAACAGATTTAAGAAGTGGGGGGGGAAATTTGCACAACAGCAATGGCAGCTGGACAGAGGAGTGAGACCATGTGAGAGAAACAGCCCTGCAGACACCCAGGTCAGTGAAGAAGGAAGGGGAGGAGGTGCTCCAGGCACCAGAGCAGAGATTCCCCTGCAGCCTATGGGGAAGACCATGGTGAGGCAGGCTGTCCCCCCGCAGCCCATGGAGGTCCACGGTGGAGCACTTACCTACCTGCAGCCCGGGGAGGACCCTACGCTAGAGTAGGTGGATGCCCGAAGAAGGCTGTGACCCTGTGGGAAGCCTGTGCTGGAGCAGGCTCCTGGCAGGACCTGTGGCCCTGTGGAGAGAGGAGCCCACGCTGGAGCAGGTTTTCTGGCAGGACTTGTGACCCTGCAGGAGATCCACACTGGAGCAGTGTGTGCCTGAAGGACTGCAAGGTGTGGAAGGGACCCACACTGTAGCAGTTTGTGAAGAACTGCAGCCTGTGGGAAGGACCCACGTTGGAGAAGTCCATGGAGGACTGTCTCCCGTGGGAGGGACCCCACGCTGGAGCAGGGGAAGAGTGAGGAGTCCTCCCGCTGAAGAGGAAGGAGCGGCAGAGACAACGTATGATGAACTGACCATAAGCCTCACTCCCCGTCCCCCTGCACCGCTGGGAGGGTAGGTAGAGAATTCAGGAATGAAGCTGTGCCCAGGAAGGAGGGAGGGGTGGGTGGAAAGTGTTTTTAAGATTTGGTATTATTTCTCATTATCCTACTCCAATTTGATTGGTAGTAAATTAAATTAATTTTCCTCAAAGCGAGTCTGGTTTGCCGATGAGGGTAATTGCTGCGAGATCTCTCCCTGTCCTTATCTCTACCCACGAGCCTTTCATTATATTTTCTCTCCCCTATCCTGATGAGGAGGGCAGTGATAGAGCGGCTTTGGTGGGCACTGGGTGTCCAGCCAGGGTCACCCCACCATAGTATCCTAAGAAACAGTCATTATTACAATCTCAAAATATATATCACACCATAGAATACAGCATTAATAACTTCCAGTTTTTACCTCATAGTATTTAGTAGTAGTAGTAGTAGTACTGCTATTAATATTATTTACTGATACTGTATGAAGTACACATATTCTTTGAACTAGATAATGAAATGGCTTGATAGGATGTATCCTTTATTCTACAAACTTCTTATTGAAATCACAGAGATTGAAAGATTGGTGTACATAATTTCTTGAAGAATGAATGGAAAAGATTAATACAATTTAATTCTTTAAATTATCAGATGCTCTCTATTGATCAAAAATAAAACCAATACAGATATAACAACAGAAAAGGAAATTAAAAAAGTACACAGCACCATATGTAATTATAAGTGCCTTTTCTGAATTGAATTGTTCAGTTAATTTTCATGCACCATCCTCTCCATATTCCATAATCTCTATTCTATTTCTTTTGTCATGTAGAATTGGTTGCTTCATAATCTCCAACCCTATTTTCCACTTTTCATAAAGAATATTACATTTTTATAACTATCAGTCACCAATAAATCTGCAAATGTTCCCTCACAGACAGTCCCAGCCACAGCTTTCTAAGACTTTAGTCTACAGAAAGACTACCTTTTAATTTTGAGAAGTTTGCCAATATATACATGATACGTGTTGAGAGGTTTTTGTCTTTGTACTTTAATTACATAAACTGTAGAGCAGCATTTCAGTACTCTATGTGATGAATTTAGAAGTCTCTAAATTCTGGTATCAGTTGTGAAACTCCTTTTATATATTATTCCTTTAGTTACGCCGATTGTATTCATTCATTCCTACGCAAAGGGATGTAATATGGTACAAAAGAAAAGAAATAGCTGAATGTCAGCCTTCTGAATAGATGATTTATGCTACAGCTCTAAGTAACCTAGCTTTTCTTAAAATTGTCACATTTCTGCTCAACAGCTTGCAGAAGCTCCTTCATGCTCAGAAGACCTACACTAGGTGCCTGCTACCCATTTCTGGGCTGCATTGTAGATCGCTGCCCTACGCACAGAGGCTGTTGTAGATAATGGTGAGAGAGAGGAGCTTTCAAAGATAAGTTGAATTTGCCTATTTAAGTTGTCTTTCCCTGTTTCCCTCTGCTCCTCTCCCAGCAGTAGGAAGAGTGTTGCCTTTATATTACCATGTATGTCCAATAGAAAACATGATCCATATTAGTGGATTTAACTAGGTTCCTAACCTATTGAAGTTTACCAGGACTACAGATCCTCCGTAGTAAGTGGTTTTAAATCCACTGTAATCACATGTTTTAGCAGCATTTGGAGGAGAGCCAAAGGTTTTGCCCAGCTGGACTCCTCTTGCTCTTCCTCCTCTGAGCTGTTCTACACTCTGTTACTCATCATCCAGTATCTGCATCTCTTGGCCTCTGGTGCGGGCCAAATAAGGTGGAGGAGGTTCTCTGTCCAAGTGCATACAAGCATACAGTGGGTTCTGAGAGTCTCTCTTCTCTCTGCTCAGCATTTTGTTCCCCCATAAAAGTATGAAGGAAGCTAAAAGCATGAGTCCAGTGAAGAGTTTTCAACTCCCTGTGCCTGTGAAAGTGCTGGGAGATTGGCTACATGCTTATGATGAGGCAAAAGCTTTCTGGACAAAAGTCATGAGACCACTTCAGGAAAGAATATTGTTACTGATATTTTATTGCAAGCTACTAACTATTAACCACAGCAGAAATTTTCTTTTCCTTTCTATTGTATAAGCCAAGGGTGCAGAAACCATAGCACAGAGATGCAAAGAGGAGGATTCCAGAGTCAGGCACAAGTACCACCTGCACAACAGGCATAGATACAGTCTTTTCTTGTGGTAAAAACCACTTTCTCTGTGTGGGAAAAGAGTGATTTTTGTGAGAGCTGCAGAGTTCTGTGGAATCACTAAGGGTGATGTGTTGGGCCTGAAAAAAAATGCAGCATATTATCATGTATCCATTGCCCAGTCCTTCACTGAAGGGTTCTAATCCCTTGTCCTCTCCTCCCTGTGGTACCCTCCTTACCACAGGCTGAGACTCCTGCCTGCCTCATCGCAACAGTGGTGGCTTGATAAGGTCACCAGGTTAAAGCCCAAGGCTCAAGCCGGTGCTTAACGTACAGTGTCAATTTATACAGTCATTCTTTCTCTTTTCTCCTCCCTTAATTAGTATTTAAATATTCCAAGTGAAGTGGAATAGGTCGAACAGGAGCCATTAATGACCTGAATCCAGAATACTCTATAGCCTATTTATTGGAGTGTTCATCTGGGGAGTGGAATAGACAAGTCAAAATCCACCAGCTCTCTCATTTAGAGCAGACTGCACTGAGGCTTCTCACATCCCAAATGAATTGCCCTAGCAACAATATTATTATTTAAAAGGGAATATCCTCTGTTTTTCAGTAGCGTGACTAGCCCTCTGCTTTTAATATGCCCAGCCTTAAAAAGGCATCGCACATTAAATATTTTACTTGATTTTTTTTTTTTGGGTGCTGTTGGCAGAACGAGGATCTTATACGTAAAATAACTATGAAATAACATAGATACAGAAAATTCCTATTTTACATTTGAATGAGTCTGAATGGAGTAGGGGTATTTTTTGTTTCAGTTTGGGTTTTTTTTGTTTTGCTTTTCTTCTGGAGTAGTGTAAGGTATAGCAGCTGAACTGTAAAATCAAGTGCCCATCCTTAACCATGGACTCCTATGCTTATTATGCCTTAAGGAGAGCTCAACCTACAAATATAAAGGGTATTTTATCTAAGCTGCCAGGACTACAAGTGCACTCTAGACTCTGACAGTCACATGGTGTTCTCCTCAAAGTTGTCACCAATTTTCAAGGTTTATTTATGCTTGCAAGACCTTACGGGTCTTCAGATTGTATCCTAACTGACAACTCTGAAACCAGAGGAATAGGAAGAATCTCAGAGTTTTAGCTGTTTGGAATTTAGCAAATCAATCTGTTGAGATAAAGGTGACATTTGTGACCTGATGGGGTCTGTGAACTTCTGTGTGCACGAGAAATTGTGAGTGGAGTCAGAGTAATATCCCTGGAGTAATCTTTTTATAAAAATGTATATATAACTTTTTAAAGTTCCCATCCTCATTGAAAATCAATAACAATCACAACCCAAAGTGCCAGGAGGCTCTAGCAGACATGTGGTGGTGGATTAAAATTGGATGGCTGAAATTGTAACAGCCTTCAACTGCACCCTCTACTCCTGTGACGGATGTTGCCTCCCCCAAAGCAGGGACAACTGATCTGCTCATGAATCTCCTGATCCACTGCAGTGTTCATCTAGAGTAAACTGACTTGGATTCTGGTGGGCTGTAATACAAACAGTGAAATTTGTCTTAGGAGAGAAAATGTGTATTATATGGGCAGCAAGGATGTCTGGAGAAGTTCAGGAATCTGATTTTAACCTGTTGCTGAATGACCCCTGTCAGTTGTAAAAGTAAAACTCCATAGGCTCCATGAGGTGACTTCAAAGCAACAAAAATGCCTGTCTTTCTCATCCCCCCACTGGGCACCACAAGACCCACTGACCTCTTGGGCAGGAGCTCTACTTAACTTTGGCACTTTTCTGAGAAAAAGAGAATTGCTGCTGGCTGGTCTGACGGAAACATTGCCTATGTGTAGGTCTCCTTTTTCTCTGCTGGTCTAGCAGTAAATGGCATCACTGTAGGTTTGGAGAGGAGGCTAGAACTGGTAGGAGATGGACAAAAATGCACACAGCACCTCGGCACGGCAACGCAAGGAACAAGCAGAGAAAAGCATCAGGGTAGCACCATGGGTACTGCAATAAGAGAATAGTTGTAGGAGGGAGGGCAATAATCTTGGTGTTATTGCCTCTTCTTTCTGGAGTCATGAAATTCCAATGGTATCAATATACAATCCACCCTACCTGAGAATATGTAATAGCAAACAATGTCTTCTTCAGGAGTCCTCAGATAAACTCCTCCAGCCAATTTTGTTTATATTAATATAAACGGACATAAACACCTATTTTCTGTTTTCAGTGGTTTAGGACATCCTGTCTGGATTCTTCCAGGCAGTTCAGAAGTTACTGTCCTGTAGATGATGCCTGCCACTCCCGTGAGGATGTCTCTGATGTCATAAATCATCTACAACAGCACTGGAGATCTTTCTTAGGTACCTGAATCATACTGTAAGCACCTGCATTGGGAAACTCTAGCAGTATAACAGCATTTTTCTTAGCTTGACTTCCAGTCAAATTTGAGTCAATAACTGTTCACTCCCACTTCAATGTGTGAATGTAATGGTGGTGATTTTTATTGTATAATATCCTGAGTTTTTAAGGGGAAATCTGACTTGGCTACATCAATAGCCAAAAGTATGCAATAGATAACCTTCTAGCAAACTTGAACTTTGTCTCTGTAGCGTTGCTCAAATTGACAAATTGTGGGAAACTATTTCCTTCATCAAAGAAGGCACATAGCAGTCTGAATTTGAAACATTGCATATACTAAATAGGAAGAAACTATTTTTATATAGCAACAGACATAGAGGAATGATCCTTTGAGTGGTAATTATATGTATAAACCTATATCTATATACACACATAGAGTTTTAATTGCTTGTATTATAACTGTGCAAATATCTGTCATTAGTATGTCCTTGGAGATATGCTGTGGTGCTAATCAGATTTGTCAAGATGAGACAGTACCTTTCTATTCTCTCTTATACATCATAAACTCTGACTGATATTGCCAAGGGAAAAAAATGCATAATGTGTCATTTATGACCTGTTGCATGCACAAATTACTTGCATTTTGTATGCAGTAGGGTTACAAAATGCTATTGATTTTGAATTTGACTTTAGGAAGCTGATGTTTATTGCTAGTTGTCACTTGGCAGATTTTTCTTCCTGCTGTGAAATGTTTGATCTAAAATTTATGTTTAGAGAAAGGGAAGCAGTGATGATTTTATAATATCAAAAAAAAAGTGTATAAATTCTATCCTAGTAGATAGACATTATTCATAAGCAGAATAAACATTCTATAAATAAGACTAAATTTCAAATAAGTAACAAAAAACATGTAATATGCCAATCTTGTTGTGCTTATACAGCACTGCTGTGCAGCAGAACAGCTTTCCAGGGCTTGAAGCAAGGCACTGATCAGTGTCAGGATGCTTGTGCAGAAGCAAGCTTAAAAGGTAGAGCTAAGGGAACAACACACAAATGCAATGCACTACGTAATAAACAAAAGAAATGTAGAATAGTAGAACACTCTAACGATATGACAGATTAAGAGTTAGGGAACCTCTGATAACAAAATTGTCCTTCCTAGTTCTACAGATATATGTGAGATGCATAAAGGTTATTTCAGTATCACTTTAGAGTATTGTTCTCACTTTCTACAGAAAAATGAACAAACCCAATATTTATTAGCTGGAAGACTTGTT
>VYZV01007833.1:335-56454 GCA_013401275.1 Pandion haliaetus | reverse complement strand
GAAAATAGGTGATCTCAGAGTGAGAAGCAAAGGTATGAGGAAGCCAGGAATCACCTGATTCCTTGAAATTTCAGACCTCTGTGTGGGCAAGGGCCCCTGAAATCAGTGACATTAGTTTAGGAGAGTTGGTATCATCAACCAGACCAGGAACATATGTAACATGTCTTTGAATATTTTAACAGTAGCATACAAGCAGATATTGTAAACTAAGATAAGTGGAGACACTGTGCTCTTCTACTAATTTTGACTGTGGAGTTATGAATATTTTGACTATTGTTACTGTATATACTGCAAAACAAAAACAAACCACGATTGTTTAAGTTATCACTTTCTTTTGCAAAGAAGAGCAATTTGAGAACTTTCCAATGTGGTCAGGTTTCAGTTACCATAGTTTTGGTTCGTGTCCAGAATTAACATTTCTTAATACCCCAGGAAGAAGCAGATTAAGTCACTACTGTTAACTGTCCATTAAACAGTTAATGTGTGTCAACTATTTACTTAGCTAATGTACATACTCACCTTCCTACCAGCTTTCTAGTATGAGACCCGTGCTTTCTGGAATTAAGTCTGCTTTGGCACTGTAACTCTTGTTTTTTAGGAGATTATTTCATTAAGTGAAAATGCCACAAATTAAGGTATTTAAAAATCAGCTACAAGCCTCTTCGCAACTTCTAAGGGTACTGGACATGTAAATCAATTGTGTTTCTGTTAGATGAAATGGAGTATATATGTTCCTATTGCCATTGATAGGTGCCCTTGACAGCAGAATTCCAGCCAAACCTCGAGTGGCATAGATGCATTAGCTCCATTACAGTCAGTGGAAGTACACTTCATCACATCACCTGAGAATCTGGCCTACAGCCTGTAACAAGATTGTCCTTCGGAGAGTAATAATATTTTATGCTTTCATCAGTCAGTCTCCTAGGTCTGTAGCTGTTCATGGTGGACTAGAAAATGTCATATTGTAATCAAAAAGGCTGGTTGTGGCTATTTCACCATGATTACTCCCAAATTAACTTTACTAAAAGTGGCCCCAGTTCAGAAAAAATTCCTTCCAGAAAGCACAAGAGCCTGTCTTTAATAATGCAATATTTACATTTATTTTAAATATTCTGATTACAGAGCAATTTCAATACAACACTCATATTCTTGATTTCTAAGCTCCAAGTGTTACATTCTGTTTCCTCTGCTTTGCCTATTTGCCTAGGACGTATGTCTACAACCATGACAATAATAGATGGTAAGAACGGATCTGTTCCCTCATCATCCATGAAAGTGGGCAAGAAATCAGTTACAGAAGACCTTGTGACAACGTTCAGCTCACCAGCAGCATGGCTTCTTGTTGTTGCTCTGATTGTGACCTGGTCAGCAGTAGCTATTGTAATGTTTGACTTGGTGGATTACAAAGCCTTTGCAGGTAAAATTCAGCATTTTCTGTTTGATGTCTTGTATATTAAAGTTTAAAAATTTATTAGGGAGTGTGTATTGTGTAAATATGCATGTCTCTCACATTCTTGGAGGCAGCATAGTGTCTCTGCTGAGTTTACCAAGAGAGAAGATATTGTGAGAAATGTCAGAACATATTAGTTTACACTTTATGCATCTTTATAATTTAAATCTCTCCATTTTACAGCCCATCCTCATCCTGGAAAATGTGTATGTTGACAGTAATATAATATGTATATGAGCATGTATGGTCAGATTTCTGTTTTGCAATTTCTATATAAAATTTTTTAAAGAAAAATAAAATTAATTATTAATTCACAATTTCAGAAATATATTTTAAAGTCTTTCATAGTTGCCTTGAGTATTCTAACACCTGTTTACACAGTTCAATGACAAGAAAAATGCAAAAGATCATTTCTAAACATGCTAACCTTAAATTCATCTTCAAAAACCATAAGCACAGAGGACCAGATTCTTAATATCGGCTAAGTCACACCCTTGTCTTCAAGAAGGCCACAATTCCAGCCTATTTTAAGACTTGGCAAACTGGCTGAACAAGATCAAGTTTTGGGGTATGTATTGGTTACTGAAGGCAAAGATAAAAATGAAGTGGGTGGTACAAGGACTGATTGTGGCTGAGGAACAGGAAGAAAGGAATGGGGAATAGAAATTACCTCACTGCTACTTGATTTTTATGCCTTGTATCTGGCAATGATATATAATGAAAAATAAGATAAACTACCTATGTTTGTAAAGGGTGCATAGCGTTCAGCAAGCCACTTCGGCACTAAAACTTTTGCAAGGTAAACAGCCTGTAATGACTGGGAAACATATATGTGAAACAGAAAACAAACTATTAGGGTCCTTTACTTTCTTAAATAAGAACTCCAGCTCTAAAGTTATCACATCTGTCACAATAATTAACTAGGAATTGAAACTCAGACTTCAGCCTTTTAATTCAAAACAAATTGAGTTGATATTTCAAAGTTAATTTCCTTGACTTTATTAGTTTACTGATAAATCCATAGATTTTTGTCCTGCTATATATCAATATTGACCTCAAGATTTACTTAAAAAGCTTTGAGACATAGATCTTTAAAGAAACCAACCAATCCTGGATCAATGGATGACACAGAACCTTGAAATGTGGAGGAAATGTATCACAAGCCTCTCTGAAATTTGTTGCTTCTTTTCTGTCTGTTTTCAGAAGGAAGTCACTTGAGTTCCAACAAAACATAAAGTTATGTTTGAGCGATCCTCCCAAAACAGGCATCAGATTTTAATTTGGACACACACACTTAATGCTGCAATGTAGATATAAACCAAGAGAGGGAAACCACCATATTCTGCTTTTAATTTTCCATATTAACTATCAATCAATCATTCAAGTTCTTAATATGTTTTCAATGAGCAGCCAGGAACAAGGGCATAACTCTTACTAAACTCTTAAACTAAGCAATTTCTGAACTGGCTGTCAGCTCATGCATGCTCAATACACTAGTCAGGGTAGTGCTAAGCAATGGGAATCTGTATTCATACTGGAGACTGAAGGAAACATTCTAAGCAGATGGAAATCTGATGTTCATGTTGTATTGGTTAAACGAGCTTAAATCCCACAAGTGTTGATGGAAACTGACATTTTCAGACCAGGCTGTAGAAATAAAATCATGTAAAATTTAATCTGCAGAGTAAGTTCATATTTTGTGGAGATGTCTGAGAGAGAATACTTTAGTATTTTGAGTTCATGAGTTCGTTTCATTTCCTTCCCAAAGATATTTCTGTTCCTAAGTGATTAATTAAGGCAGCATTTAAATTGGGTCTCAGTGGTCAAATGTTAAGAGAAGGAACTGCTGTGCTCCTTCAGACCAGGATTGATTAGACTGTCTTCTGTATATACATAAACATAACAATGGCTACATAGTTCTTTTCGTGACCCTTGGGTTTCAACTCCTGAGTTCCTACTCAGTCTGGTTTTTCCTGGTCAGACCCACTGATTTATAAAAATTCCATGGAAAAATCTGGAGATTTCGCATAGGACCACCTGGCTGGTGTTACTAGTACTAGAATGATTTTCACCCTCTGACAG
Organism: Pandion haliaetus; assembly: GCA_013401275.1. Classification (NCBI taxonomy): domain Eukaryota; kingdom Metazoa; phylum Chordata; class Aves; order Accipitriformes; family Pandionidae; genus Pandion; species Pandion haliaetus. The sequence continues at coordinate 52,922 of VYZV01007833.1, read as the reverse complement.
TTTGGCCCTTTGCCTCCAGTGGGGGTAGTGCTGTCTTTTTGTATTGAAAGTAGAATTTGGAGCATATTTTTAAGTGACTCCTTAAAACTAAAACCCAGTGATATTTCCTCTTGGGTTTGACACTGTTCTTTGAACAATGATACCTGAATTAAAAAAGGGAATACTTATTTGCAGGACTGTAAGTTTAGTTTTGCAAGAATGATTAAAATTAATTTCCTAGTTTTCAAATGTAAATTAAAGATGCCAAAGAAACTGTATTCAACTGTATTTTTTTAATCTAGAAAACACAGAATATTCAGTGTATTTTTCCTTAAATAACACTTGCCTTTCATAAGTCAGTCAATTCAATTTCCCATTTCTTTACCTGAAGTTTCATGAAGTGCAGGTTTGTGAAGTATGCATAGCATATGAATGAGGCAAGCTGAGAGGGCTGAACTCAGTTAGTCTAGAGAAGAGGAAACTGCGGGGTGACCTAGGATAAGCCTGCAGCTTTTTGAAGGACGGTTACAAAGATGACAAAGCAGTCTGACCTATGGGCTCCCACCAGAGACTTCCCCGATGTTTCTGTGCCAGAAATTACCGTCCCCATCGCAGAGCTGCTAGCAGTGACAGTACTGCACAGGACTGACTGCAGCAGAAAAGAGGAGAGGGTTGGCCTAGTCAACCAGGCACGGAACTGTGGCTGAGGAATATACATGGGGTTTTTCCTCCTGATTACACTACAGAGCTGCTAGCCACTAGCCAATACAGGAAGTGTAATGCTCTAAATTATGAGTTACCTAGATAATACAGATTCATGGAGTTCAGTAGAAAGACAACACTTCAGCAGAACTGGAAGTATTTTAGTCTTGAACTCAAGCATTGTTTTCAAGCATTATTTCAACAATTAGCAATTTTTCTCTCATTATCGTAAAAGCAAACAATTCCAAAAAGACATAAAATATATGTATTTTAGCTCCTATGCATTCTTTTAATTTACCAGTGTAAACTTCATGTTGCCTCTATGATTAGAGTGCCAACCCATAGCTTTTGCTTCTTGATTGCTATGGTTTCATGTTCTTTTAGAAGTAAACTGTCAAGTTTGGGAATTTTCACAATTTATATAAGATGAAATTTGTCCCAGAAGTAACAATATGAAAATGAGGTGTTTGGTTTCATCCTAAAATAGATGTGGTAAATGACTTTTGGGCAGGTCCTCTTTATTTAGTATTTGAAAAGGAGTCTTTAGAACTCAGGGACGCTGAGGGAGGATAACACTTAGGTTGTAGGTAGCTGAAGTTAGATTACATGAATTCAAGCTCCACTCATAGAAAGATTTAAGATCTGTTTTGTGTTATTTTACATATCCAAAACATGATTACTGTAAATTCTATAGTAGTCTGTAGTATTCAGGAGGTGCTGGTTATAATATAAAATGTTGGAGGAGGACCCTGTGTTACAGGTTGCACATGTAAAGCTGTGCCTCCTTGGTGGTTATGTGTCAGTTTGTTCAGAGGTTAGAACAGAGATGGGATCTGCAAGTCAGCTTTGGCAGTGGATTTTGAGGAAAGCATGAGACAAGAATTAGATCAGTGATGAAAGATTCACCCCTGTTCTAGCTACCCAGAAGAAGGAAATTAAATTTTGCAGTGTTTCGCTTTAGTGTGTCATGTTCATTCCTTTGAGGAAAGAAATGAAAGCTTGCATTCCTATCATGTTGTGTTTTACAACTATAAATATGACTGAAATATTTCTAACGTGGTATGGAGGTGACATGCACTACAAAAGCCTGAGATAAGAAACTATGAATCTCATGCAGTACATAGCATGTATGAATATGCAGTAAGTAGCATACCACATTGGAAGATCTCTTTTTCATTCTCAGTATTTTCAGAAATGCAGAAAAAGATTCATTTTGGTTGATGTGTGCTTTGCAACAGTTTGTTATTACTACCATCCTTTCTGTTAGAAAATACACCTTGTTAATTGGCTTCATAATTCATGAATGTATTTCACACATTTCTTGTGCACATAACTGGATTATATATTTTAATTGGTAAATGTAACTAAATAATTTAAGATTATTTTAGTCCTAAAGATTGATTGCCCAGCAATCCACGTTTGCTAATGGGCTAATAAAGCGTTTAGAATTCCCTGCATCTCTGTGACCAATTACAGCTAATTAACACCACCCTAATTTCAGATCCAGAGTGTTCAATATTCAGAGTAAATTGATAGTGATATAGCCAGTCACCTAAAGGCCAGAATAAATCAAACCTAATGAAACCTCACCAAATCTATGAAACCCAAAACTACCCAAAAAAATAATCTAAGTGAAAATATAGAATGAACACACAGGCCATTTATCGTGACTGCTTCAATAAAAGAAAAAAGAGCAGGCCCTTTGTTGTGGATAATTCATTTTGCTTGACCATAAAGAAGCTTTTTAAGACCTGCAGCAAAGGCAGATCTCTGTGGAGGTAATGCCTGTCAATGACAGGAATGGGGATTTAACAGAGTGTGGAGGTACCGAGCTCCCAGCTCCACAAGAAGCAGCAGGGATTCCAGTCAGATGTTTTCTTTAATGCTTTTTTTTTTTTTCTTTTTAAGTTAATGGCAAAACATGCGGCCAAATTGTTGTGTGGTCTCCCACATTAGCTTCTGACTAACACAGTCTGAAGTCACCATTTCCCTGCCTTAGCTTGTGGTCACTTCTGTTACTGTCTTGTAGCCACAGAAGGCTTTTGGGTGGCCTTGGGTAGTCACGGTGATATACTTATTAATGTTCTCCAGTACAGGAAAACAAACAAACAAAAAATTAGGAACCATATATTCACATGAACATCTGTATTTTGGAGAAAAAAAGACACACGAAGGTAAAGAACAGGACTCCAAACAATTCGTCCTGTATAATTGACACATTAACATTTTTTTCCCTAGCCTCCTGCATGATAAAACTGTAAGGTGCAAAACCTGTTAGGTGCAGAATGTTTGTTTTGTCATTAAGAGAAGTGGAAGTCAGCAAAATACAGCTATTCTACTGGGTTTCTTTTCTTTTTTTTTCTTTTTTTTTTTTTTTTGTTAGGCAATCATTATTAGGAATATATACCTCCATTTCTCTCCTGGAATGTCATCACACTGTAGTCATTGTGCTGAGCTCATGTTCACTGGAAACTTTTAAGAACTGCAAAAAGAAGAGTGTTTTTATATTTACTCTTGTGTTTTATGACAGTGTATCTATCAGTATTAAAACTGATAATACCTTTGCACTTATTCAGGAAAAAGAATGAACTTCTGGCTTAGTTTAAAGCACCACCAAACTTAACGGAACAAATCATTTTGTCTCTTGGTGTAAGAACTGTTTCACAGTCTCACCAAATGGAAATAATTGGTAAAAGCTTTTCCATGCATGCAAAAGGCTAGACAAATCTCCCACAGAACAAAGGAGCAGGATGTAAAAAAAAAGGTGTTAGTCCTCGCTGTGCTCACCTTGGAACTTATCAAAACAGTGCTATAGTCCTTTGAAATACAATTTTTACTGTCTTTACAGGTGTTAATCCAGAGCATGAGTAAACAGCTTATGCATTTCAAAGTTCTTCATGAAATTCTTAATTGAATTATACGGGACTTCCACTAATGTACCCAAAACCTACAAAACAACTTTTTTTCACTGTCTTCCATAATCACAAAAACAATTAAAGGGATTTAAACCCAATTCCAGTTTAAAGAAGGGCTGCCTAGATGACATATTCTTTCCCATGTTTCACGCTGCAGCAAATCTCACAGCTGAGTTATAAACCCCTAGAAAATGAGTTTATACTGGAAAGAATGATAGTCTATGAAGTACTGAAGTGCTGCAAGTACTGTGTTCACCCCAAATGGTCTAGCATATATAAGATGATAAATTGTGAGAGATCAAACCTCATGAGGTCATGGAGTTGAAAATATGAAATTTCGGAAATGGAGTCGATGAATAGGGAAGGGCCTAAGAAGAGAAATAAGTCTTGCAAGCTTAAATGCACTTAATGGGATACAAAACGCAAACCAAATTTCCAGCCCATAATGGTATCTGTGAAATTTCGAATTTTAAACAAACAAACAAAACCAGTAACTCATTTCAGTAACAATTGCAGTAATGTAATTCTTTGGTTATTTGCTGTTGAAGAAATTGAAATGATTCAACTAGAATCAACTATATGTAATATATTCTTTTCAGCAATAGAATATGTTTGCAACTTGTGAAAATACCCGTGCCTATATTTAACCATGTTTTTACATTGCTCTGATTCATACTGTATTATCTCACACCTACAGCGTATTGTTTTTCTTTTTAATGAACTCAAATTTCTGCTTTGTAACAGCAGCCCCACAGAGATTAAATAACTCCTCACTTCACTCCTTGACTGCTTCCTTTAGTCAAGCGCCAGCTGAGGATGTTCGTTATTGCTAACGGTGTTTCTTCCTTTTTTTTGTTGGCCTTTCTGGGGTTCATCCTGTTGCCATCTGCTATAGCCACCTATTCACAACATTGCGATGATCCCTGTTTACCACCTGGTAAAGACGTTCTGCCTGCAGTGTTCTGAATACACGCGTGCACGTGGTCTGCTGGATGGCGATAACAAAGCATGGGCGCGAGCAGAGTGCCAGGACGCGGCAGCACTGCTTCCCTGCTAACCCCAACGCTGGCTGGCTGGGGCTTCAAAGTTCATTACAATAGCCTCCTCCTGATTTTTTTCACAACATGCTTGAAATACATCTGTCAGCTGAGAGACAACCTCAGTCAGGAGATTCCCAGGAAATGGTGGCAAGCTGACGGATACTCACTTTACCCTCATAAATGGCTGTTAAAAATGCCATCGTACAATTATATAACAGCACTGCCTTTTTAATCTGAAGTTAAGATCTGTGTTCTTAGTCAGATAATTGAATCCTTAGAATGAGAAAAAATACAGCTTTGAATTATTTTAGATAAAATTCCTGGCTGTTTCAGAAAACACCACCTAATTAGGGTCTGATCTGTCAAATCAGAAGCCTTTCAGCTGGCATCAAATCGAGTCATATAAATTCCATGTGAAGCCCATCCTAAACCTACATTGCTGTCCATGTGTATGGCTATATCAAAAGTACCTGAAATTACTTGATACTTTGTGACTCTTTGTGAATTTCTTTCTCAATTTTGGCAAGTAGATTCTAATTATAACTACTTTGTTTTAATTTTGGATAAAATGCCTTTGTCCACTTTCAGGTGAGGTTTTCTCTATGGACTTGACCTCAATATAATTAGCTATGGCTGATATTAGAAAGAGACAGAAGATTTATACTACAGACTGTAGTCTTCATATTTACAATTTAAGTACCTATAAAATGGAAGTTACTGGGTAATGTTGAGTCTGAGTTTTCTTTGGTATTGTTTTTATACTTATAATTCAATATAGTTATAATTCAAAATTAAATTATTTTTATACTTATAATTCAATGATACCCACCAGAGTTTGTCCTGAAGCTTAGTGCTGTAAGCATGACAAGAATATTAGTCTATGAAATAAGGAAGATAAGACCTAAGGACACCCATGCTGATAAACTGGAACATTAATAATAGAAGTCTTTATGTGTGCATTGAGTTTTATATGTTAAATACTACTCTTCAGAAGACCACAGAGTAGGAACAAACTACTAATAATAAGAACAAACCTTAAAAATATATAAACTTTCAAATTAAAATACAGGTATCTATATTTATAAGAGAATGTTTTAATAAAGCTAGGATATATTTTATTATCACAAACTAGTGTTAGGGTTTTCTATTTTATCAAAGATGACAGAAATTCTCTGTCTTCATCAGCTGTACCTTGTCAGTATCAATGAATTAGATTATATCTCATAGATCAATCTTTACACCAGATAATTACCATCATTTGTAATTTAATTGCATTCAATTCACTGGAGTCAAAATATGTAATTGATGGAAATCCAACAATTATTAAGTAATTCACTGCAATTCATTAAAAAAAAAAAAAAACCACTTTAAAATAGGTTTCACTCTGAGTATATTTTTAACTATTTGACGAGCAAAAAAGATTGATAGGAGACTACATTCCTGGCAGAGTTATTGACTGGAATAATGACTGAAGTGATTTGCACAGATAAATCAATTAGTCATCTTTTGTTGTGCACTTCACATGAATAAATGACACAGACCATGAAACATAACCAAATTTGCTTAAGGCGCTACAACAAATCATACCATGTGATTAATCAATTCCTATTTCCAAAAGCCTCTGTTAAAGCTCTGTCAGCTTTAACTCTTCCAAATTTCAACATTTGCCAGAAAGTTCTGGAATTAAAATTTTGAAGTTCCCACTGAAAAAAAAAAAAAGTCACACCTGTTAATTATTCTCATAGCAGTGAAAGTGCCAGCACAAGTAGATCTGAACTGAAAAACATCTCTTATACTGTACCAGTAATAAAAGACCATGACAAAACAAAATGTTATAGCAAAGCATTGGTGGTGGCACCAGTGCTGTTTTGGAATGCAAGTAATTTATCAAAGTGAATGGTCATATTGTCCTGGAATTAATTATGAATCTAAAGTTACAAATCTAAGTGCTTAGCTAAAGTGAGAAGAAGGATTTAAATATGAAACAGCACCGCTAAGAGGATCCATGCCTCAGTCATATGAAAATAAGGTGCCATGTCCATGCTAATTTTTCAGGCTTCCTTTCCTTCCTAGTAAATGGAAAGGGATGAGCATCTTTGGAAATTAATTCATGTAACCCTAAAAAAGATGTCAGAGGAAAGTGAGAGACTTGCCTTCTGAAGGTCACAATATGTCTTTCTGCACTGGCTTTTGAGGGAGTCGAGAAACCAGCAGGGATTCAACACCTGGCTTTCAGATACTTTTGGCTAGATAGGATAATCTGAACTCAAGCTGTGATTAAATGAAATTACATACTGTCAACAAATTTCTTCAATATTAGTTGCATGTTTCATCCCTGAGCTTAACCTGCTGAGTAACCATTCGCTTCCTTTCCCCTCCTTCCTATTTCCTCCTTCGACAGACTTTTAGTATTTTTCTACTACATTATCTAAGAGGAACAATTGGCTCAGTGCCTGTTTGCAAGTTCAGCAAAAGGTAGAACTTCACCACCTGTATCTATCTGAGAAATACTCTGTATTCATAAAGGCTTTTTACAGTTTAAATTCAAGATCCTGCCCTGCTACTCCCAGCACAATAGATTACATATGACATATGATATATTAATTATAGTTTATAGTTATAGATCAGTTATAAATTATATATTACATACTATATAACATATGCTAGCAAAAGAAGTATATCATGAGCTTTGTTTTAAAATAATGTGTTCTAAGGTCTGCCAAGAAATGAAAAGTCAGGCAGAGAACAGCTAATCCAGTCTGAATGTGTTGAATCCAAGACTGTTCTAAAAAAATTCATCATACTGTACCCTTGCTGGACATCTGTAAATAAAAAAAAAAAAAACCTAAATTACATCAAACTTTCTTATGCAAACCTGCGTTCTCTCAGCTTCATTCTTGAAGCAAGAGTATGGAAATCCTCTGCAAATGGTTATCTTTCTTTGCATGTGTGTGAGGCAAATGGCATCTTTCTCTCTACTTGTTACCCCCTGAATAGCCTTATTTCCTTTGTTTCTTGTGTATTTTCTTCTACTACGGAAGAACCTGCTGTTGTCACAGTTGTGGGGAGAGCTAAAAGCATGGATTTATCAGTAGTAATTTTAACTTCAGCCTTACATGGTGTGGTGTTCTTAAGCATTTTAGGACACATGTTTACTGTTAGCAGTACTTTTTCAAAATGTAGGAAGCACAACAGAAGTTAAGCTGAATATCTATGCACAAGGAGACAACTTTCCAGGCCTGTGTCACATCGGACTGCAAGTGAATCTCACAGTATCTGTTTGTATACAAAATTTAATTTTGCAAATACCACTAAAGTGTCCTCTACACAGCCCCAAAATGATTTCTCTAAACTTTTAATGTTAAACAGGATTTTTAAATTGAGCCTGTTAGTTTAGGCATGACTGGCAATTTTCACCTCTGGACACTGACAATTTCTAATCCCTTTTCATAGTTCGCTATGAAGATGTTATGAATTAAAGACCAGGATATGACGTTGAGGGGTCCGATTCATCAGCAAAGATGGCTTGCCTTGGAGTGGTTGGAATAATTTCCTCTGCTCTTGATCTTGCTCTTCTCTGAGCATTTCCCTTGCCTGCCTGGGGGGACAGCTCTGCTACCTGCGAAGCAGTTCTTTAACTGCTGGTTGATAGGCTGGTATATTAAAATAAATTGACACCAAATCTTGTTTAGTTTACAGCTGTAGTCCCTGCGGCTGTAAAAGCCTGTGGCTGTAAAAGTAGCTGAGCCATCCCTAAGCAACCAGTGGGTAACGTGTAGGTAGATAGCCAGAGTGGAAATCAAGGCAGCTGTCCGAAGTTAAACCATCCCTGCTTGTGAATCAAAACCTCAGTTTTGCTAAGAACCCTCTGGCCATGTCCATTCTGTTAGTCCACTTGGACTCCTTAACACCTCTAGATTAGAATAAAGTGCAAATGACATCAGGGGTTGGGTTGCAGATTTACTTTTTAACAGCCTAAATAGAGGTATTAATCCTCCTGGTAAACACTTGAGAAGAGTATTTGTGGCAAATCAGTTGAAAAAATAAAATCTCTACATCTCAATGCATGAGGCCAATGAAAATAAATAAATGCATTATGAAAAGTAAAGTAAATATTCTGTTATACTACTCAATCTTTCTGGATACAGTAGTGCACAAAATAGTACACTAAATGAAGAGATCATGCATATTTCTTTGCAATTATGTCATTTCATCATGGCAGACGATTAACTATTTGATGTGCCTGATTGTTCAGTAGCATATATCTATATAATACAATCTTAAAAAAATATTAACTGAAATATTTCTTTGGACTACATTATTAATAAGCAGATGCAAAATAATAGAAAATCAGCCTGGTCTTCTCTGTTTCAGATTAATTCATTAGAAATAAAAGGAATTATTTAGTGATACATTTATATTTCAAATAAAGTTACTTGTATATTTCATTATAGCACTTTTAGAAAATGACTGTTCATACTGCTGCCATCAAAAAAGTTGCTTCAAGCCTGCATTTTGCCTGTCTTTGTAACCTGCAAGTCCATGTGAGACTACTTCTGATTACTGCTAAGATTTGGCTTGTGAGTCAGAACACTGCAACCAGAAGTAGTTCTAAAGAGACTTTTGTTTAACTTCCTACTAAAATATTTGCATACAGGAAGATAGTGGTAAACAGCGATATGGTTCCCATCTTGATACTGTTAAATTCAGTGTATATATTTCTATTGAAACTCCTAGGAACAAGACTAGGCCAATGACTCAAGTCGTATTTGTGATCTCCCTTCAATTGTCTACATTTGTGGGAAATCTTCACACAAACAGGGCAATAATTCAGCCTGCCCTTTCAGGTGCAGTGGACAATAACATAGATGAAATGAGAGTTGTTCCTCTTCCTAAGCAGTGTTTGGTACAGATTTCAAGAACACAAAAGTGTGCTGGGCAGAAAGATTAGAAGAAATACTCTTGTCAGGGGCTGGAAACTTCCTCTGAAATACTATGTCAGCATAAACAGGGCAGGGAGAAATCTGGTGAAATCACAGTTGGATAAGCCTTCAAGCAAATTGTTGTGTTACCCACCGATGGTTGCTCTCCTTGGGCATGGATGTGGTGGGGACCAGGGGCCTCCCCTCCATCAGTGGTCCCAGGAAGGTGGAGCACATTAAACTGCACACTGTCCTTGGTTGCCAGCTTACTTGCCTACAGGAGCAGCGAGACCAGAACTAGCCAAGTATGCAGAGGTGCACAAGTCTATGTGAAACTCTAAAAAAAACAGTGAGAGAAGAACCAGATACACAAGAGTAAGTGTTTGAAAGTAGCCATCTCTGTGTCACAATTTGGATTTGCATTCCCCTTTATTCTGGACTCAGGTTTATTTTGGCCTGAGTATACACAGCTTGCTTTTCCCACCCTTTACATGTACTCCGTGGCGACGATAGAACCTGTGTGGTTAAGCCAGAGCTCAGCAATTTCCTCAGCCTGGACTCATGTAAAGGAGGGGGCTCAAGGGGAGATGACATGAGGAGTGGGACACAGACAGCAGTGAATCCTAAGCAGGCATCAACAGGCAGAGGACCTGAGCCAGAGGCAAAAAGTGGGCTGTGAAAGGAAGATATTATCTAAAAGGATGAATATGAGAGAGAATCAAATCTATATTTATACTTTGCCCAGCCAAGCCTCAGAAGTAGAGCCAGAAGTTGGAGCACAGTATCAGACTAAATTACCCACTGGATCCTTAATCACTCTGCAAACAGAAAGTACAGTAAGATACAGTTTATACCAGTCTTGCACAGGAAGGAGAGCTGTCCTCAAACCCTTGAATAATAAAAATTAACATTTACAATCTTTGTTTCTATTAAAGGAGGTAGTATAATTAGTCCTGTATAAAATGAAGATTAACTTTAATCAGCGAAGGTTTTAGGGTTTTTTTTTTTTTTCAAACCGCTTTTGTTTTAAACTCTGCACTCAGGAAGATCTGTTAACAAGCTCAGCACAGAACCACTGAGAATCATTCATGAGACATTGGAAGAATCCACTGATTGGCTTTATGGCTTTATTTCTTTACTGTCTGACATCGTGTGGAGTGATGATGATGACAGTGACGAAGGTATTTGTAATGTAAAGACTTCTGTAACTGCTCTAACTGCTGTTTTACATGCATTATGTTGGCTTACTCAGCTTTTAACCTCACAGACAAGAAGGTCAAATAAAATGAAAAGTGAATGTTGTTGCTAATAAAGCATCTACTGGCTATTCTAATCAGTAAATTGGTCTCTTTGTTAGCTTTCATCTCATGTTTAATGTACCATTACAGAAAACCTGTCAGAATTAAATATTACCATTAGTACATCTTGAAGTAAAGAGCACTAATTTATACAAGACTTCAAAGCTACAACCAAAATATGCATCAGGATATTGCTTCAGAGAATGGCAATAGCTCTTTTCTTTTAATCAGCAAGAATCTAAAGAACTCCGGTACATATACAAGATAGACCAAGAAACTTAGAACTTTTTTGTTTGCTATATTGATGACAGGACAATATATTGAAAAAAAAAAAAGGAAAGAAAAAATAACATTTTGGCTGAACAAAGCGGATTTTGGATGGCATACTGCAAATGATTCAGTTTACTGGAAATTATGGTTCTGCCATTATAATAACATTCTTCATCTGACATTATCTGATAAATGAAAGTAAATTGCCAGCCTTTCAAGTTTGGAAATAACTGTTCTTCTGTTATAAAAAAAGTAGTTCCCTGGTATGAGCAGAGCAGTAGTGGATCATAATGTCACATCATATTGGTCATTTTGACAAGCAATGAGTGTAGGACTGACATCTTCATTTCACGGTAGTTTATTTTATATTCTATTTGGCTATACCAGAATATAATTAAAAAACAAGATGCACTGAAACTGACTTCTACCCATTTGTTCATAAACTTGAGATATTATCAAGTTTCTACCTTTTAAATGTGTGCATGAGCTTTTTATATTAGCACCATATATGAATACTAATAGATAGGCTGCTACATGTGAGTCTGTGAACTGGGCATCCTATTCTGAGATATGATTTACAACTAACAGAAAGCCAGTCTCTCATATGGCTGAGAAACAGAAAAAGTATAATATGGAGAGCTTGCTAAAATTCAAACAGTGTTCAGTTTTATAATTTCATAGCTCCCAAAGCACCCACAAGCTTTCAAATACTCAAGTGGATAAGTGTTACGGCAAGTAAGAAAGGTCATAAAATACCTGACACACAAAAATTCAAGATCTGAATGCTCACTGTTTGGAAACCACAGTCCTACCAGCCTTTGGCCCAAATGGAATTTCATCAGTATCTACCAGGACTGTGAAAAGGCAGTAGGCAACTTACTGCACTCTATCATAAAAAGTAAATGCATGGGAACTCCCTGCCCACTGTGGGCTGCAGTCAGCGCAGCTCAGGCTGCACACTCACCACAGTCATTCAGGCTAACTCCTTTAAATTCCATGTCCTACATGGAGGTGGAATAACACACTGCAGCGAGCAAGTGCTATAGTTCCACTGAAATTGAGTATTTTTTGCCCTGGATTTCACTGGTAGCATTGCTAGGTTCACAACCTTGCTAACCTCCATATACATTTTATCATTTGGAGCTAAAACGGAACTGCTGAGCCTTTCCTTAAAGCATGGAAATGTGCATAAAATCAAGCAAATTGTAAACTGTAGTCACAAGTTGACATTCAGAAGCACAAATACAGATTTGAACGTTTCCTTGGTTACTACTGCACATTAAATTTATCTACCCTAGACCCAGGAAAACCTCTATGTTAAGAGAGATATGTTATGAAAAAATCCCAAATCTCAGAATAGAGTGCTTGCCATTTAGCATATAAAGAATAATTGGGGGGTTTTTTAATTAAAATGACCAACATGAGAAAAAATGTGATTTTTTTTTTTTTTTTTTTTTTTTTTATGATTATATGTCTTCTCTGACATTTGTTCTTTTCTCTTGGTTTAGGTGAAGTGGAACCTTCCTTCAAAAAAGGTTGGTCAGTTGCCTTACTATAGAAGGCAAATATTTTGCAGCCTTTTTAAGAATTAACTAGTATACCTGTGATATAGATTCTGTCATTAGTTATATATCAGCCTACTAACCTTGTAAGATGTGCTTTAACAAACTCATTAAATAAGAAACTCGAGTAATAATACTTGCTGCACTGTTTGCTGCTTTATGAGAATTCTTGACTGTTTTATTATTATCTGGAAAATCTGAAATATGTTCATAAAAAAACAACAGCATTACAGAAATATTATCTGTACCCTTGCCTGGCATGTGGGACTTCTATTAATGCCAATATGAGTTACATCTATGTGTGGATAGAAATAATATTTAGAAATAATAATATAGAAAGCATATTTAGTGAGAAATAATGGTGAGGTGTTGTGAAAGCATTTTACCTTGTGCCAACGCAGAACTCTAAAGTAAGGAGTACTTCTGAATCTTCTGAAAAAAATTACTTAGTTATCACTGACCTTTTAAAGCAGACAAGTGAAGCAAGTACGTTTATAATATATATCTTTTCAGACATTAAAATTGTTATGCTGAAACATAAAACTTAATCCAATCCATTTGATTTTAAATCAAAATGAGAATGTATTAGAAGGCTTGAGATATTGGTGATAGGATGTAAAGCTTTTCAAAACTAGGGTGTTTTTTTCTCCAAATTGAGCACAGCTTGATAATAAGATGTGTAACCAGCCCTATGTGATCTGAATTTGGTATCCATCCAATTCTCAATAGGTAAATGCCCGTATTGAAGAATCTATCACCCCAGTTGGTGCTGAGATTACAATCCATTTTTTCCTGAAGTTAATTGGAACTGGATCAGGCTTTTATTTAATGACACATTTTGTCAGTCTCAGTAGGGTATCCAAGGAATTAATGGGCTTGAAGACAAAGACCATTCATCTTTCTATGGATGATCCTTCATTTTAGGACTGAAGAAAACTTACAGTGTAGGAAAACAGTCCATCTCTTTACTCCATCAGTAAGAATCGCAAAAAGTTCAGCATTGCCCTGTCTCTGCTCCCAAAGAGAGAAATCCATTATTAATTTTTACAGTGGATGCAAAGAGTCTGAAGCGGTAGAGCATTGTTGGCAGGGATGCCAGGTACATGGGTGGAAGGTGTCTACTCATCGTGGGCCAGTGTAGCTGACCAGGCTGGGAGTACTGTGGAGATACTTCACTGCTGGGAAGGCTTAATCGATAAAAATGTTGTGGACAAGACCATGCTCAGCACTGCAACTCCTGCTTCTTTCGAAATGAGTGACATACTCATGCCTTACACTTTGCATTGGGATGCTAGGCTGTAGAAACAGAATTCAGAGAAGCCATCAAATAAGCTGGAAGCTGCTTAAATTAGTCAGGTGGAAGTGATAAGATGATTGTTTGGACCTAAAAGTCCTCCATCCAAGCTGCTGAGTAACTGCCAGCTTGAAATGTTTTCCTCAGTATTTAAAGATCACAACCCTGCTCTGGATGTAAATGAAAGTCCTCTCTCTTTGATGTGAAGGAAATGGACAAGGAGCTGGTGATGATTCCTCTGGAGCTGGTATTTCACAGGATAACTCAGCCACACAGATGTGAAAGACTCAAATTCAAACACACTTCATCTGCCTGGGCAGTGAAACAGGTTTTGAGTGGGGTTTTCCACATCCTCCACTTCCTGGATGTGTGCTCAAGGTCTTTCCTTCCATCTTTCAGAGGATAAGGAGTCCCATCATTGTCTCCCCACAAAAAAGCTGTTTCTTGACTAGGACTGATGAAGAAAGTGGTCTGAGGCCCTTTCTGGGTATAGCTGTGAGCTTTCACATAGCTGCATCCTCAAATAACTTATCAACTCCAGATGACTGGAGGTCTCCATTTCATCCTGGCAGCTAGGATCTGACCTAATTAAACTTGATTTTGTCACCACTCTTTCTGGGCTACAGAAATACAACGTATGTGGCCTGAAGCCACCAGTCCCTTAGAAATGCCAGTGCAGAGCATGGTGATGTCTGCTCAGTGACAGGCAGCTGTGAGCTCCTCAGAGCTGTTACTGTCCCTCTTTGCAGACTTCTCTGAAAATTGTGTAAACATCAAGGAGCTGAATTGCTGGGGTCTAAGCCTATATAGAAGTTTTCTGAGAGCTCTGTAATTGTAATAAAGTCTAGTAAACATGTTTTCTGTTTAGGCACAAAAAAATTCACTCCCAGAGCTAAAGCTCAGGAGGGCAGAAGGCAAAGCCCTGGGAGGTGAGGGCTGAGATGAGCTTATAGCACTCACAAATATCACAATCCACTTCTCTGAGCACAAGGTGCACATCTCTTTGAGTAGCTTTTCCTAACTAATGTGTGCTGTCATGTCTATGGTCCAGAAATAAGAGTTCCAGAAAAAAAGCTTTCTAAAACAAAACAAGGCTTTGCATCCATGGTTTTTCCCATACGACTGCAGTTAGGGCTGGACCCAAAGGAGGACCAGCTATACAAATTAATTTTTAGACTTTCTGGGTATCAAAATGTTAGTAGTTAGAGCCACAAAATCAGAACCAAATTTTTAGGTTATGGAGTATTCCTTGTTTTCATATAAAGGACCATTTCTGCATCAAAGTCCCTTCCACTTGGCACAGCACTGTTATCTATAGCTTTGTGAATGATCTTTCTTTAGAAGGCTCTTATGCTTGTGGCACTTGAACATCCTAAACAAAAAAATGACCGAGTGAGATTGTGCAGTACACTACTGCTGTCTCCAGAAGATGAACAGTTTGAATTTTTGCACATATTTACAGGAAACCTCTCTCAAATTTCACTCTGGAAATGTGCATTATAGTTGCTGTGACTGATTTTTAAGTATTTGTATTGGATCTAACCCACAGTTACCGTGGTATTCATGAACAGGCTGAGAGTTTTTGAAAAATCTCCATACATATTTTTGGCATATGGACAAGCCTTCACTCTTTTGCTTTCTTGATTAGCAGATATTATGAATGCTAAAAAGTTAGCAGAAAATTTACTTTATAATGGAATATAGTAACTGAAAAAATAAGAAGATTGCTGGTGCTACAATACAATTACAGATTAGAAAAAAATCAAAGGGAGCAGTAAGGACACTGTGTAGTGATAAAGGAAGAAGAAAAAAGTGTAATGATAATTATGAAGCCAAAGAAAGCAAAGATCACCTTCCTAGAAATGTAAATTGAAAGCAAAGATAATAAAAGTACAAGTAATGACAATGGGCTTGCACATGCAACAGGACTAATATCAGTTTCAGAATCCTTTAGAAAGGATGAAAATGCTTCTTGAGTGCCTTTTTTATTTCAATTATTTTTGCCAGTCCAAGTCTTATCACTAATATTTATCTTTAATAATTGGAAAAGAGTGAACATTTGATATTGTCTGGAAAAAAAAGTGTTCTTCAGTAGAGGTAGTGAAAAATTGTTCTGTACAGGACTTTGCAGTTTGTAACAATGCATATTCTCAACATGCTAAAACTACAGAACATTTTCACAAAAGATAGTAGTCCTAAGAACTGTTTGTTGCAGGCTTAATTCATTTTTGGCTTCATTACTTTCTACAACAATGGTTATGACTGATAATCTTGTTCATTTTTTCAGGGTTAGTTTAACATTTAGAGACAAATTCAATTATTTGACAGCTGTATGTTTTCTCCTATTTTTGTCCTTTTTAGTAGAAATTATTGTTATAGAAAAGGAGAAAAATATTTATTATTTTTTGGCAGACATTACTAGCATCAGTTGTGAGTTTGGAAAAGAGCTGAGAAACCTGATGCACAAAATTGGAAATAATGATCTGTAAAATATAAGCAAGTGCAGGCACTTCAGCAATCTCATCCATGGCTAAAAATGTCATTATTAAACTGTTATGGAACTTCATTCCAGTTTACATATGAGTAACTGAAAATTTAAAATCTGAACATGGATTCCTCATTTAGCTAACCAGGGTACACCTGACAAGCTGTGCACAGTGGGTTTTGTATGCTAATGTAGCATCTTCTTTTGCTTCAAAGCAGCCGATGCATTCTGGCTGGGAAGCATGAATCTGGTATGTGGTCTTAGGTGTAAGTTGTTAGAAACCTTTGAAAAAGATTCGAAGGTCAGAATTATTTGTTTTTTTACTTTATACTTTGAAGCTGAGGAAATTGTTTTTGTAAGATGTCCTTCCTTGATTTTATATTTGGGTTTAGATTAAATCCTCTCTCTGTCTTTCTCTTTGTCTTGCTCTCTCCCCCTCTCTCACACACACACACACACACACACACACGTAACTTACTATGTAAGTGATTTTCATTTTAATAAGTACAATGAATTTAGAAAGTAGCATAAGAAATAAAGCACCATCATGACACTGTTAACCATCTCTGTATTTCCAAATAGGTTTTTATTGTCATAAGATTATTCTATACCAATAATAAAAATAAACTTGATTTCCTTGAGGTAGAGGTGGATCTCTAAATTTCTGTGAGTTAGCCTATGTATGAGATAGAAAGATGTATATAATAGTTATATGAAATCATCCTATTCTCCTTACTTGTCTATTAAACTTTTTCTTAGAAAAATGCAGTTAAAAAATCATAGATTAAAACAAGAAGCCACAAACAAGAGAAATTTCTGTCAAAGGTTGCAAGAAATTGTTAATTACAAGTAAACTCTTTTGCAAAGCACCTTATCCTTCTGTCTTCAGTACAAATGTGAATATTGTTGCCTGAACATTAGGTTGATTATTAATATGCTGAAGACATACACGTTACGCTCTTCTTAAAAGACATGGCAACTTCTAAGGGCAGAGTTTGTTACACTGACTTACCCTCAGCAGCTCTGGCCAAGGTGCAGTTCCCGCAGACCTGAGTCCAGACACTCACTCCCATTAACCCCCTCTCCACGCCAAGGTTAAGACTGTCAGAATTTAGTCAGCACAAACTATTTGTTTGTTGAGATCTGGGTATTAATCTGCGCTAACAACAAACAAAATGCTCCCAAAAGGAAAGGTTCTCAGACCCAATCATTTCCCATATCTCCTTTTGAGAGTGATCACGCAAACATCTATGACAGCTTTGCCTGGGGAAGGGGAGAGGTAGGAACAACCGGATAGAGAAGACTGGGAGGGGAGTTGCTAATTTGGGTTTGAAAGTGGTTTTGGAATTATGACCTTGTTGTGGTTTAACCCCAGCCAGAAAAAAGCCCCAAAAGAACTGGTTTGGGTAGGGAAAAACATACTGACAAATATTTAAGGTTTTAGTCCTGCAATTTATAATGTGTGTCAGGTTGTTTGTAAGAACACATAAGAATGGTTACATATGATCAGACCAAAAGTGCAGCTCACCCAGTGGATAGGACAGAAGTCCCTCTTGCTGCCCAAGAGTGACCAGCTCAAATGCCTCAGGAGGGATATAAGAACTGTTAAAAATAAAGTGATAATTTCCCCAAACAGTTCTCCATACTCTAGACATATGGCCCTGTCAGAGACTCCCTGAGCCATTGGTGTCATTGAATTCAAGAGGGACACAGTTCTTGCATGGC
Source organism: Pandion haliaetus (assembly GCA_013401275.1). Lineage (NCBI taxonomy): Eukaryota > Metazoa > Chordata > Aves > Accipitriformes > Pandionidae > Pandion > Pandion haliaetus. The sequence continues at coordinate 34,730 of VYZV01007833.1, read as the reverse complement.
TGTAACCCATCTACCACTTTCTATGAACCCAAAGCTACAGACAGTATGTACATTAATGTTAGGGAGCAAAACAACCATGGCAGTAAGTTGCTGGAACTACTAGGTTTCATAAAAAGATTTTGAAGAAGACATTTTTCTTTCCCAAATTCCTACGTGATTAGTTAAGTAGCAATTAGTCCCACTCATCTGTTATCTTAAAGAAGTCCTGCATACATTTGCAAGTTTTACTTTTAACTCATTGTCATCAAGCAACAACCTTTTCCCATGCTAAAAACATATTGGGCAGGATTTGGATGAATAAACAAAGCTGACTAGTGCTATTTTAGATACCACACGGTGTCTCAGATGTAGCATGGGATTGGCAGAAATGACGCAGACACCTATGGGAGAAGTGCACCCTTATAGGGTAGCTGATGACTACCAGAGTTAGGATGTTTAAAATGCCACCAGGTGCCTATTAAGGTTCTTACATTTAAAATTCTTTACTAAAAGGGTTTTCTAAAGTTTAAAATAGCTATAAGTTATATATAAATAATCATTTGTTATTACTATAGTTTATATCAGAAGAATATCTGGAAAAATTCACATTGCTAGCTAACATGGCAACTAACTTTATTTCTGGGCAGAATACTGAAATTAGAACATCATCTTTTATCGTTCAGAAGTCCTTTTCCTATATAGCAAAAAATTTGGAAAAATAAAGAAAGCAAGTGGGTTTTCTGGAGTAATATTCATGTTCAGAAAATGGTTTCCAACCAAAAAAGTGGAAACAGACTAGAGAAAAGAAATTCAGAATGTCATAGATGCAACCTGAAAACTGAGTTGCCCGTGTGGTTGCTATATGTGTGTCTTAGGAATTAATTATGCAGTTGCATTCATCCCTAAAGTATATATGTATTTGTACTGGTAATGCCTTCTGAATTCAGTTTCTTTTATGTTGCCATATGGTAATGTTCACTTTTCTGTGTATGAGTTGCTATTATAGATCTCTCTAAAAGGCTTTCACTGTTTCCCTAGGCTACACTTTACTACAAAGCATTTTGCATATCTTTGTGTAAAGTACACCCTGTGTTAAAAGATGAAAATCATTGATTGATTCAGTTCTCAGATGTTAAACTGCTTTTCCAGATATGTATTTTTTGCATTTTGCATTTTTGTGGCATTAATTTCTGTTATTAATATTCTTTTAACAACCTCATCTTGTTTTACTTACTCTGATCAATACAGTAATAGCATATCCAATATAAAATAGCATTTTATAATGTAAAGAAAATATTTTCCATATTATCCTGATGAAACAAAACTATATACACTAGGGAACAGGGGTGTTCAATTACAGTTCTTTTGCCTATGGAGGAATAGTGACTGGGATCCAAAATTGCCAGCTACCTTTTAAAAGATACAGGGAGAACTTGGAGCCACAAGGCAAGGAGGAATCCTGAGCAGAACGGTGGCAGCACAGAGGTTTGCACCTGGTTAAGCTATCCTCTTAAATCAGGGAAAACCTTAAGCAACACTATCCATGTTACCTTTGCGGAAATCTCCACTTGTGTCCCAGCAATGGAGCACTGGGGAGGTTTTTGCCCTATGAGGGGAGCATTAGGCAGATGTCCCCCCCAGCTGGGAGCCTGCCCTGCCTGAGGCAGAGTACATGCCTCACCTGGGAAGTGAGAGGGTCTTCCAAAACTCAGTTAAACCCCCAGCACTGCAACTGGGGGTCCTGCATGTTTCTGAGGGAACTCTGATCCCCCACGGCTACTGCTGTGCCAAGGAGACCATACAGCAAGTGGAGCCCCGTTCTCTCTTGCACATGCCAGACTCCTAAAAAAAATCAATTGGATGTAGAAGTGACTGAATTTATAGGAATATGTATTTGCAGACTTGCAGACTAATGCATCAAGGTAGGATCTGCAGAGCTGACATTTTTTAAAGCTGAACAGAGGAACTGTGGATATTCCTGTGATTTCTTTTGCCTATTTTTTCCTCCTTTCACAAAAAAAACCCTACTGAATAGATTTATATGGGAAAAGATTTCTTTGATGTTAATCAAGATTAGAGATTTTATGTATTACCGTACATATAATTTTGCTCTACTTAGAGGTCTACAAGTTTTGTCTGCATTTTTTCTGCATAAAATTACATCCAATTACATGCAGATTCTGATAAAATTGATTATGAAAAACATCATTTAAAACGGGTCCAATAACATCTTTGCAGGCTGGAATCCATAAAGAGAAACATGTCAAGACAATTTTACTTTCCACAGAAGGAAAAGAAAAGCCTGGGTTTGATCACATGGCTCTATCTCTGATTTATTTGGGTTAGTGGGTTTTGTGGGGTTTTTTGGTTTGTTTTTGTTTTTAATCAAAGTGAAAAGCATTCCTTTTACATTTCAGAACCAAGGTACAGAACTGCAGTCTGGGAATGAAAAAAAAACAGTCTTAACATATTTATATACTTGGAATAAAAATTACTTTTACGTAAAAAATGTTTAAGGTTGAAGCTGTTTTAGTATCTTCCACTTCTAATTCTTTCAAAAGCCCAGTCATTAAAATTCCTCCATATAAAACAGTCTGCGTATAGTCTTCCTGAAAGACACCAGTGCTGCTTACAGGATAATTAGTCAAAGATAATTGCAAGTGCCCTCCTCTCCTTAAAAACCTTTCTGTTAAGATATTGCTTTTCTGCTGCAAATGGAAGTCTCACCAGAGGGAAAAGAAAACCCAAACCAAAAAATCAGTTAGGCTTTAGAAAGAAAAGAAAATAAATAGTTGAGCATTGTGTCACGTTCCATTTGCCTTGGTAAACTGAGGTTTTCAAGCTGGAATTAGCCACAACCATTTCTTTATTTATTTGGTGGAGGATGCAGTACAACTTTTGGATTTATCTCAAAGAAACAAATCCGAAAACTATGTAGCAGCTCCTATGTTTACAGCTAATACTCCAGCCTTGGAGACTTCTATCAAACTTTCCCTCTCATCTTGGCTTTTCAGGAAAAATAAATACCTATTTTGCTAAAAGATAATTTTGTATTGAAAGAGTTTGTGAGATTAAGTTTTAAAGCAGCCCTGGTAGATACATGAAAATGCCCAAATATATAAAAACAAAGGGGAAACATCAATGACACCAAACAGTGATTTTGTGATAAAACTGTTTTAATAAGTACATAGTAATATGATACACTTCTACTCACAATTAATTGCTAAAGCTATTTTGTTCTATAGCAAAAGTAATGCTATTTCAAACATAGCAATATGGAAAAATGTGTCCATATTTAATTGTCTTTAACGTAATGTGAAAAAGATGAGTGGAATAAGTTCAGTTTAGAAAGTTGGAGATTATGAAAGAGTGGCTTATAATAGAATCCTTACATGGGCTGGGATGTTTTGATGTTATGAAAATAACATGCATGCTGTTCTGAAAATGCCTTCCTCACAATGCATCTCCTTCACTGTATAGTCTAGTAAAAATCAAAATAAGATGAAACATCACCCTGGAATCAAAGCACTCATTAGCATGATGCTGAAGATGTCAGCAGGTCATCTACAGTGAATTTCTATTATAGACCAGTGGAACTGCAATAATGTGGAAACAATTGACTATCTGTTGAACTGGAATCTAATCTATTTATTTTTGTGCTGTTCTGGCTTTATGAAGAAGGCTTAACATATATCTGGAAGGCCATGTTAAATCCCTGTATTCTTGGGGGAACATAAAGCCCACTTGTTTGCTGTATGCTACTCAAGATAGGTAAATTGTCCAGAAATATTTGAGGGTCATGTTCTCAGTACCTCTGACAGCTGTTTAGTGATGCCAAAGTATCAAGTGGAGCAAATAAAGGCAACTAAGATGAAGTAGCTGAGCTTTGCTGAACAGGTTTAGGACCAATCAATGTCACTTCACAGCGATGATTACAGTTTAGAACAACATGTTGTTTTGGGGGTAAATATACACCAGAGCAGAGGTTTTGCACCAAGAAGAAGGAGAAATGGTCTTCTGTGACCTCTGTCAAATGTAGTCTTATACAGCAAATGAAAGAGACACTGTATAATTCTGCAAAATATGAAAGAAAAAAAAAGAAAAGAAAAAAGAAACCTTCATTCTCACTGTGAACTGTAGCTATAATTTCCAAAGAGATGGATAAACATTTTTGCAATGATACTTAAGAGGCACTTTGGCCTGGTATCTCATGCAGCGGATGAGCACACAAACTGTTCAGCATTTTCATCTGTAAGAGGCAATTCATCTCCTGTCACATTTTCAAGAAAGATCTTACAACACATGACTTCAGGAAAAGTTGTTTTGTACCCCAACCTGAAGTTGCTATGAATCCTCAGAACAGGGCAAGATCTAAGAAAACACTGGGGATAAGACTGTGCAAGCTAGTAGGGAAGTTACCTAAATTAGTCATATCTGTCACCCAGACTTTCCAACACTGAATGCTGATACTTAAAGCCGTCTGTTACACTGTCTTTGGTTCCTAGATATAGGTACAATACACCAATGTAATTCCCCAATTAAATATTTCCTATTCTTTTTCCCCCCCTTGTGGTTTCTTCCTGTTGCAAAATTTGTGGGTGTTTTTTTTTTTCTCTAGAGTACAGCTACATGATGTATTAGTAGTTAGATGGAAGTTGCTCTAATGTACTACTTCTTTTATTCCCCTCAGAGGCCCACAAGGATAACTGTCACCCTCACCAGCTGGTACTATCTAGATTAAAAATAGATATCAACTGCACAATTGCAAATTTCTCCTGAGGATACCAGCAGCAAGAGAGTTGACTACAATTCTTCATACAAACAGCATCTAGAAACATATTAGAAATGACATGCCTCTCATCTTCTAAAGCTCTTAACACCACTCACTCTTGCCTTGCCCTCAGTATCTATTTCTACCAACTCTTCAGGATAATCAGCTGCCTGCTACCAATTAGTCTTGATAAACTAGCAAGGATATAGCCCCATTACATTGCTGGCAATAGCTGTAAGGGTTTTAACTGAGCAAAAGCAAATTATTAACCTCTGGTTCACCAGGACTCTGAATAGGACTTATTTTCCTTTTCACACTTAGATATTTATATGAGAAAGAATATCAAAGCACTGAAGGTCTGTATTGCTGTGTCACCTGTAAGAGATTATGAAAAAGATGACCAACTGGTAAAATTTTCTTAGAAAGAACAATGTATTATCATTTTAAGTGAAATTCCATCTGTTCAATTATACCTTTAAAACAGTAGATACATTAAACCTACATTCCATCCTCACTACAGTATTTAAGTAGAAACATGGTGGCTTTAAGCATGAGGAGGATAATAGTGAATGTCAGGGATCAGAGTTAAATTCCTAGTTCTTTTGCTGACTTTCTGGGTTACCTTGAGTAAAGCATTCTTGTGTTTCAGATGGGGACAATCATCCTTTTTTTCTTCACTTTGCCTCTCCTATCAATAACATTTTTTATTTGGTTTGTTGGGTTTTTTAAGAAATATTTCACCCACAAGATGGAAACTCAGCATAGAGTGAGATCTAGGAGCTGTTTTAACAACGCCAGATTGCTGCTCACTGCTTCATCCTCTAAGGAAGCAAGATGCAGTGCTGTGTTTTCCCACTAAGAGAAGAAATGTAGCCCTCTTAAAGTTTGAAGTCCTGTGTTATGGAGATGGCATATTCTATTGTGTTATCATAGAATCATAGAATGGTTTGGGTTGGAAGGGACCTTAGAGATCACCTAGTTCCAACCCCTCCTGCCATGGGCAGGGACACCTTCCACTAGACCAGGTTGCTCAAAGCCCCATCCAACCTGGCCTTGAACACTTCCAGGGATGGGGCATCCACATCTGGCCCCAGATCCAGATGCAGTACTGTAGGTGGGGTCTCACAAGGGTGGAGTACAGAGGGAGAATCACCTCCCTCAGCCTGCTGGTCATGCTTCTTTTGATGCAGCCAAGAGTACAGTTGGCTTTCTGGGCTGCAAATGTACATTGCTGGGTCATGTTGAGATTCTCGTCAACCAACAACATGGAGTTATAACTCCATGTGTTACCTAAAGCAATTCATGTGGGCTGAGGCCCATAAGTGCTATCATAATAAAATACAATTAAAATAACTAAGAATAATGCTATATATTTAACTATGTTAAAAAAGGAGATAACAAAAAAATCAAAATCAGAAACATGAGAACAGACAAAGAAGGGAACTCTGGTTCGGGAACCAGGAGAATCTCCTCGTGCCCTACCACAAGGGGCTGTGCTCTTCGCTTACGCTGGCGTTAACCTGCATGGTGCTGCACCAGCCGCCCACACGGATTCAGGGGACTATAAATTTTTTTCTCTTTCTTCCATCTTGATCTTCCTGGAGTTGGGGCTTTGTAGTGAGCAGGCAGTGTTGGGCTGTCATTAGACACTGTGAAATGCTGTTAATGAAAATTAGGTGGGTGAGGGGTAGGGGAAGCTAATGCCCAAACTGCATCTTCAGCAGGGATTTTCAGTAAAGCTGCCTGCGATACTGATCCTCAGCCGATTGTGAGGGTCAAGAGTACATAGATATATCAGCCTGCTAACAATATAGTCAAATATATCTCCTTTCAGCATCTTGAAATAGTCAGTGAGGAGACTCCTAGCTTCCCTTCTTGGAGTTATTTAAAATAATCACCCTGCACGTCCTGTATATCTACACAAGCCCCAAAGTCTATAGAGAATTTGGTGTCAGACAGTATCTATAGTTAAGGAAATAAAGTACTTATCCATTCAAAACCAAAGAAACACAGGGGAAAGATAATTTTTCATGTCTGCTTGATAATTGAAGAAAACAAACAATAAAATACAGCTTTTAAAATAAATACTCCCTTACAATAATTTAATAAACTGTTCTGTCATCTCATAAAGAATCAGGATGGTTGCCGTAGTGACACAGATTATCCTTGCTGCTGCTTGATTCTGTCATTTTTCTAAACATGAATTCATAATATTTAGGATTTATTAACAATGTGTCACATTGATAGAGATAAATTACATGCTTTAAACTGGCCATGTAAGTCTTCTATGATATTATAGCCACTTTGTCAACTCAGCAATAAGAAATGATGTGATTACTAGAAAATTAAAGCTATTTGTCATAAAAGATGAAGCAGAGAGTATCAAAACTCTTGGAACAGAAAAAAATCTCCAATAATCTAATATGTTTCCATATTTTAAATATTTTTGAGTAAGCAAAGAGTGAGTATTTTCTGCCTTGTAAATTGATCAGGATCAGCATATACTGAGACTAGATTTATTTGTGCTGGGAAAATGTAACCTGTAATGTATCAGAATTGATGTGTTCCAGACTGCATTTTTTTATGATGGTTCAAACTATAATAGGAAGCTTGTGAACAGATCTTAACGATGGTACAGTTTGCAATATATAAAAACATATATGCACACACTATGTATTATGAAGATGTATTTCACTTCAAGGAATTTGTGTAGGGTTTTTTGTGATGTGTGGTATCCTAATTGTAGCAGCAAGTTAGATGAGATTCTCAGTGCAGCTGTCTAGAAAGGATCTTTTTCTGTACGTTACTGAAACATTTGTGTCAAGTAAGCTTCACAGCTGATACAATGTGAGGCTGATTTAAATGGCCAGCTCTACAGTCATTGCTCCACACATATTTTGCAGTCAAGCTAGCAATAAGAAATGCCCTAAAACCACAGTAATTTTAAAAGCCATTTTTGAAATAACAAAGGTTTATACTTATTTTTTCAAGAAAAAAGAGGCCTATTTTCTGTAGTGAGACACATAATAGAAGGTGGGAACCCAGCAGAGCTGAGGCATGTTAAGGCAAGCAAGGAACATGTGTCTGTGTAGATGACTCTGCCTGAAGAATGTGATTTATCACTTAGTGGGCCATATTCATCTCTGTGTGTAGGATGACCTCTTGAGCTGGGTGAGACACATCTCTGCTGTACGTTGCAATGCAGAGGTAGTGACTCAGCTTTCTTTAAATGCACTAAGTCAGGGTTTGGAGGCAATCTGGAGCAGTGGCATGGAGAACGGCTCTGATGTGCTCAGAATCAGGGAACAATCCTCTGGCTGTTCTTGTCTTGCACCATTCCTCCCACTTACGCTACCTAAACAAGTTTATGCATGCTTTTAAGCAGAACAGGTGGGAAAAGTTTGAAACTACAGCAACTGGATTCTCTCAGTTGATAGAAAAAAAATCTTCACATAGTTGCAGAAAGAAAAATAATCCAGGCTCAGCTGAAATACAGTAAATCAATATGGCATTATTTCTTCCTAATCACAACCTTTGAGGTTTATAGAATAACAAATAAACTACACAACCAGGCTGCAAAGAACAAGATGAACACTGAATAAAAATTCCTTTTAGCTTAATGACATCGTATAATTAGCTTAGTTATGCTGCCGTACATTAGTGGCTAACAGTGATACACATTTTGGCCTTTGTTGCCCTTTATTTCGGTGAAATAATGTTCTATCTGAGGGCAACGTAGGCTGATGCCATAGAATAGTTATGTTTCTTGCAAACCAGACACAATCATTTTTTTCAGATGGCCAACACTGTCCAATAAAAACATTCTGTATTTATTTTCAAGGACCTGTGCAAAGATCAGAGTCTTGGGAAGGGAAGATACCATTTTCTACTGGATCTCTTTGGCAATGTGCATCCTGTTACAACCTGAGCAAATAACTAAGGATAGAAGTGGAAGATTTTAGTTGTCTTCAATAGGCATTAAAGTAGCTCCTTAGAGTTGAGATGTAATATGAATAACTTTTTCCCTGTTGTATTAATTTGGGGGTCAGTGTTCTTGTTATTTAGACCCTGCAGACCAAATCTAACCCTAAAATACAAGGAGGCATCTCCCATAGTGTCTAGTGAGATTTACATGTGCTTTTGTCAAAGACAAATTTGATCCTGTATTTTCTACCCGTTTCCTACTGCAGGAAATACCTGCACGATACCATAAACCTGGCACTCTGTAGAGCGTTAATGACCTTATTGCATACCTATAATAAACAGCCTCTAAATTTCTATCACTGCATGCAAACAGTGCTATGCAAGCTTGGTTTAATTGTGGTTTGCTTTTTCTCACATTCAACATTTTGCATTTTCAATATTATCCTGGGTTTGGCACAGTAAAGACAGTAGGAAAAAAATCAGTTACAGAGGTCTATAGCAGTAATTTAATATTAATATCACAGGTGAGGAATTTTGTTTGAAAGAGATGGCATAGCAAGGCCAGGTAAATAGTGTAGCACTTACTCCTCTAACAAGGCAGTTCTTAGTGCTTTGGTATACAGCATGATTAAAATGAGTCATTCTCTGAGACCAAGATCCCTAACCTGGAAACTTTTATCTCTGTAATTTGTATACAGCATTGGGTCTACCTTTTATTGTGTGTTGGAGCTACCAATTTAGCATGTGAGCTTTAAAAAATTTAGAAAATGTAGTAAAAAGAACATTTTTTCCTTCCAAAGATAATTTGGAAAACACTACATACTAATACTGGCAAACAACTCAGGCTACATACAGAAAAATGTTCAGTAAAAACATGATTTTCTGATTCGTGACCAACACACATTACTGTATAGCTGTTACAGATTGGCAAAACTTATTCTTGACTTTAAAAGCAGCTATATTGCTCAATTAAAAACAGAATATTTATTAAAATCACTTAATGTTATGATTTTTGTCCATATATATTGTCTGCATGTATATATAAAATTGAACTTTATTGTATATAATTCTGCATATGCAGGTGATAAAGCCATGGCTCTGCTATAATATTTGAAGCACTTATTTTTTATTACAAGAATACATCTGATATTTCTGTGTGTGAAAATTATTTTAATAATGGTAACTCTACATTGCATTGTTTTTAGAAATTCATAAACAGAAACTGGAGAGACATGAAAAACGAACACCACCAAAGGGTAACTTTTTTTTTTAATGTGTTTATCTACATATATGTGTGTAATATACAGTGTATTTGTTAACTACATACGTTACCACTGTTGTGTCATAAAGCATTCAAAGATCAGTTGGTACAGACTGTAAATGATCAAAAAATCTTGTATACCTTAGCATTAACAAATAGGGTCATTTTATGTTTGTTTGGCTATATTACAAATGCACATTCGTAATAAGATTCTCCTGCCCAAACTTATCCAGAAATCTTTTTTGTTGCAAAGGTGCAAGAAAGTAGTGTGCTGATGAGCTTCCTCTGGTGCAAAAGGCGTGAAGTGTGTTGGGCAAGGAAGAAAGCCAATTTATAGGCCAGTGGGTGCCATCCAAGTTAGGAAGTCATAGTTAACAGTGAGCCAGGTGTGTATCAGAGATAAGAAAAGCCTCCATTTTAAGAACCTACTCTTTTTCAGACTGTTTAATCTCCTCTAACTGGCACTTTCCAAAAATCCACAGAGGAACTGGTTTGGACTGGTTTTCAGAGGTCATGTAAACAAAGAAGTTTCCTGGGATATGTGCAGATTTTTTTGCCTAATAAAGCCTCTGTAAAGGTTAGGCCACATAAAATTTGATGAGCATCTCTCTGAGGCACCAGTTCTGTGCTTAGTAATGGCAGGAGGAAGCAAGAAAGAAGCTTGTTAAAAATAGTGTGTATATACATACACCCTGCCTCACGCAATTATATTCACTTCTGTGTATATTTTGTATATGTTTTTATAGTATTTTACACTTCTAGTGCTAGCTTTCCAGTTCTGTGCTAATCAGGGTCATCTGGAGTGCCTAGAACTGCTTCCCAAATACTTAATAAATCATGTTGTATGAAAATGAATTTTTTAGGGTATCAGTAGGCTAGCCAGGCAATCATGAACTCAGATCCATTAGCAAGGAATCCCAGTTAAGGTCACAGCATTCTAAAAACACAGATGAAGTTGCAGCCTTGACCAAAAGAGCCTCTTGTGTACTACTTCATCTATACAGAAGTGCATTGCTTTACATAGAAGAATATTAATGTTGCAGAAATTATTACTAAGAAGTTATAAGATGCCAGAAAAAAAGGATTCAGGTGTCATTAGTTAAGTCCCTTTATGTATATGCCTGATAATGCAGTCTTTAATTATAGAATCATTATACAATTTTTAGTCCCAAAAATGCATCTTGTATATAGGAGGAACAATTGCAAGAAAACATTCTGTCTGGCCTCCAGCTAGAGCATGATAAAGGTGTGAATCTTTAGGGAGTTTTACTGTTACCTTCTAAAGTACCTCCAGGAAGCATGTGCAAATACAATCTTTTATTGGTTTTAATAGGAAAAATCTAGAGGTAAAATGAATGTTTTTAATAGAAGCAAACACCCCAAACAAATTTCAGTCCTCCACTGAAAGATATGGCAATGCTGGAGTTTTAAAAATAATTTTAAGCCTATTTTTTAATAGTCAAACCCCCTGAACCCAAATCCTAAGATTTGCAAGGGAGTTCCATTCCTAAGCCTCTTTTTGAGAAGATTGTGCCAAAATATGAGAAAAAAATATAATGAATGGAAATTCCAGATGGAAGTGGCTGAAATTATAAGAATTAAGAGCCAGGCAAACTTGTGCCCTAAAATTTTGTTTTAATTAAATATTTTCATAAACTACTAATAATAAAGTTCATTTCAATTATGGTACTTATTCAATTTAATCCTGAAAAGAAGAAATACTCTGAGAAATGATTCAACAAAGCATTTGCTCACACTTAAGAACACTGAAATTAGATTATTTCATGATTACATGTACACGTAAGTACATTCACTACAAAATAGAGTCTTTCCAATTTGGTATTTGATGTATTACTACTTTCAGAAGGGCCAAGGGCACCCTGGACTGTATGAGCAGGAGCTCGGCCAGTTGGTGGAGGTAAGGGGATAATTAATCTCAGCCCCATGAGACACATCTAGATACTGCACCCAGTTCTGGGCCTCCCAGTTCAAGAAAGGCATCCATGAACTGGGGCGAGTTCAGTGTGGGACCACTGCAATGGTCAGGGCTGGAGCAGTTGTCCTGAGGGGAAAGGCTGAGGGATGGGGCTGTCTCAGCCTGGGACCACTGTCCTGTGAGTCTGTCATTTTGTGACATACCGAGACTTTGCAAGACTCTGCTGCTGAAGGCTGTTTCAGATGTAGGTGTTGTAATTGTTATTACTATCAATGAATAAGAGATAACCATGCAAAACTTTGGCAACAGGGAAGAACAATAATAAAATATATTGACATAAAACTGTAACTATAATTTCTGTCTAATGGAAGGTCCAACAATAATCCAAATGGACTGATCATTTCTGATTTTTATGGAAAACTGATATTAGCAGTGAAATGAATCATCCTGCATTTCTGGGAAATGTCTCTTGTTACAACAGGCATTGAGAAGGAATGGGAAAAGGTTGATCTACTGTGTGGCTTTTCCCAAATACACTTTATTAATACATTGCTGTTGGAATGAGGGATGAGAGAAGACAATGCGATGATGAAATGCTACCTCTGATGGCCATACATTAAATCACAGTGATTTTAGGACAGATACTTGTGTGCCTCTGAAACAACACTAGCCTTTCTGTTTTTTTGCAGAAAGTATCTCTGAATTCAGCCTGATTCAACAAATACATTCCAGGCCCTACAAAACTATTTCATTTACTATGCATAGCACATATCTGTCGCTCCTACTCCTATTGACTTGTTAATAGAGTAGGGCCATACTGATAATGCAAATATTAAACATCACAGAATAAAGTTGCCTATATTTGAGCATGTGGATAAATTATGAGATTATAAAGACAGTTGTAATGTGTTACCATAATTTAACACATTAAATTAGCTGTAGCTGGAAGTCAAGGTATTTGAGACATCTAAATAGATAAATACAGCTGGACCATACAAATCTACGGTGCACTAGAAACCCACATAAATTGACAAAATTAACAAGTTAAATGACATATTTATGTTTGACACAGGGACTAAATACCCTAATTTCTGGCAGTATAGCCGCAGAAACACCTGAGTTAACTTTGAACTAGCTAACATGGTACAGAAAGCAACGTAGCTGTAGTGGCCCAGGTGCAGCTGCCAAGTATTTATTTAGCTGTATGGGCTTACAGCAGCCTCAGGTAAAGCCGATGCTGTGGGCAGTTTGACTACCACCAGTAGATGTCAAACCTAAATCTAAGTTCAGATGGATGTAACGCTGTCCGACTGCTGCAGTTAAATTTAATTTTAAGTTGTACAAACATGTAACTCATGAAACATTGTCTTGCTCTTATATAGGCATTTATGTTCAGAGTTGAGGGGCTAAATCCAGCCCAGGGTTAGGCGCTGCACTGAGCAGCGTGTGCATGCCTGTGGCCAGTTGGGGAAGATCTGGGTAAACTTGGAGGCAAGTCTCTTCCCCCTTCACAGGTAACTGAGGTGGTTTTGTAATGAGTGCAGGTGCCTCCACACTGCCTTAATTCCCAGAATTCCCTTAGATTATTGTTTTGGACCTAGAAGCCTGTGCCCCCCTCCAGATCAAGCCCTTTCCTTTTTTTTTTTTTTTTTGAGTCTTCCTTCAAGAAGAATTAAGTTATAGCTATCTAAGGTTACTTTACTGCTGAGTAAAAGCATCTACACAGAGATTTAATGCTCTCTGACTAATGCACTCTAAGTTCATTGTATTAGTTCATTTATCTTAACTTTCCTGAGTGTTGCTCTGTAGACAGGCACTTAGTCAGTTAGCTGGAGCAAGCAATCTCTGCTTCACGCTTACTGCACTCATCACCTAGCTTTATACTAAGCAGCAGACTTAAGACTTACTCAGCTGGAAACTGGTTTTACTTTCCTTAGGTATGGAATTAGCGCCTCCTTATTACATCTCTTCTTTTGGCACTTGCTTTTTTGGGGTGGGGAATGTCTGTCTCAAATATTTTAATGAAGACAAACTAAATCACCTCCCCCTTCACTATGTCTTCCACTTGATGCAAATCAAATATACTGTTAGATGATTGAAATTTGGAAAAATTTCTCACATATATGCTATGCTTGTTTTTAATTTTATGTGAACTAGATAGTAATAGTCTTATATGATTAAGTTTGGAATGCATTGTTAAATTACCTCAGAATTTTCCATTATAAGCTCCTATGTTATATTATTTATAAATTTACCACACTTCAGTCACTGAGGGTGAAATTTTTCATGCTCATCTTTTTGCCTCAGGCTGAAATTTCATTCAAAGTCATATAAAAATGTTTCAGCAATTTCCAAAATCTAGGTTAGTGAAAATTAGGTTGGGGTGTTATATTTTTTCCTATGCTAATAACAGTTCATTCTGAGCTTATGCTTTTTTGGTATTTGCAAGGATGTCCAAGAAAATTTCTTTAAGTTGTGGGAAAATTTTAGCTTACACAATTGTCATAAAACTAGTTTTAGTTATTCTTCTTATTTTTTTCTGGATGACTCCAGAATCCTATTAAAAAAAAGAAAAGAGGTGGTCTTTTAATTACAAAGTGTGTCATAAAGCAAATAAAATTGTTGAATTAAAGTGAAATGAGCAGGTTTAGTTCCAGCATTTTTCAGCTGAAGAGTGCTTGACTTAGCAGCCTTAAAAACACTTTTATGTGCTTTCTCTTTGTTTTTTATATGCAAAAGAAAATCTTACTAACTCTAATTTGTTTCACAGAAACATGGCAGTATGGCCAGCCTGGCTTATTTCTAAAACCTAATGCTTGCACCTAAGCACTGCGGGCTTGAAAAAGGGCAGGTGTTAAGCCCTTTACAAAGAAATATATAGCCAAGTGACTAAATCTGGAAAAGATCTGTAGACAGTGAAGTATTTTCTATGACAGAGCTTTTAGAACTATATAATGAGCTGGAACATGGAAACATTTCAGTGGGGAAAAACAGAGTTAAGATGCGAAAGAAAAATCATATTTAAGTTTGTCAGCTCAAAAGCTTCAGTGGACTTTGGTGGCCCTGCTGCACTATGATTGAAGAGTCAAAAATGGCCAGTCATCACAGCCCTGAAACATGAACTCTTTAATTTTTGGCAACACCTGCCCTTCCCAGATAAGGTTCTACCCAAAAGCCATAGCTCTGGCAGTGCCTGTAAAAGGGAATGGTAAACATTACAATCTGAGATTAGTAAACTCTGAGGCTGTGGGTATATCAACGCACAGGGCAGGGCTCTTGGACTAACCAGAAAACACCTTCAGCCTGTCACTGGGAAGAGAAAAATAGCTTAGGCTTATGCCAGCCTGGTCTCTGCTTATCTGCATTCCAGGCTTCCTGCCCAGATACTTCAAGTTACTCTTATTTCTCAAGAAGGAGCCAACTGACCCTTTCTCCATGTTTTTAGCTTGGAGTCCACACAAATATTAATTTTTCCTTGCATTTTAGCCCTTTATACTATTTTGATGATGTGAAGGAACTTTAAATTAGATTTTTCTGTCCACTTAAGGCCTACCAACACTCATTTCAGTTAGTGTTGTTCAGGGCTCATTTTGGTTTTTTTCTGAAGCACGAAATAGGGAAATGTTATGGAGAAACCAGAATAAATTAAAAAAAAAAAACAGCCACAACAGTCTCCCTTACACAAGTAAGATGTTCTGTGGCTAAAAACAAGCTTTCTGATTGCCAGTCTGTTCTGCATAGTTCAGCTATATTTTTTGGCATAGGGACTACAAAGGCTTTTGTCCAATATGCAGAAGCTTATGTTTCACTGCCATTGATCATCACAGAGCTATTCGCAAAACTGTGCTATTGCCCCATCCAACACTGACGACCCACTGACTCGAAGTGTTTTGCACAGAGCTAGCACCTCCTAATACAAATGTAAGACGTAAAAGCTTGATACAGTTTTGCCAAAAATATTCAAAGTTCTACACAGCACAGGGAGAGAGGAGACTGCTTTTCCTTGGTATGCTACTAGATGTCCTAAAGCAATTGAATGAGTTACAGTCTGTAATTCATTCAGTAATACATTGCTGGTGCTGCTGCATTCTTCACAGCCTGTTTTTTTAGCGTAAATTAGCTGTGTGCATTCCTTAAAGGCTTTGAAAAATCTCCATTGAATCTCTTTCCACTGTGCTGCTAATTCTTATCAATAATAACTTACCTGTTATGACTGGAAATGTGTTTGGATAACGCAAACACGTGCAAGACATAATGAAATTACTGAGTGTTTGGAATTATTTTTCTTAAAAACATGGACCTATTTTTTAGTGAGGAAATATTTAACCAACAAAAAAATGCTTGCACCTCTGTGAAATGACATTTGCTGCAAAGCTGGTGAAATGAACGTATGCAAAAACGTTACTGTGCTTGTGTGTAAAGCTTACAGTTGTCTTCTAATCAGGGTTGTATTTTCTGTGGTTCACTCATTGATAGAAACTTGAGTATTGCAAAGAAAGTTTTTTTTTTCCCTGAAATTGCAAAATTCTAGTGTTTTAGTAGCAGAGGTTGACAAGGAACATTTTTGTCTGTCTAAATCATTGGGATGTGGAATACAATCCTGTCCAAAAACATGGTCTGAAAGTCGGGTGGGCAATAGAGTCTGTAAGGATTTGTGTTTGCCTGCTTCTAGCAGGACATGTCACTGGTTGTGTTTTGAACAGCTGCTCTTCCTGAAGTTACGCTCTGATTAAAAGAGATGTTTTCTTGTTAATACATACCATGGCTGAAGTAACAGCTAAAAATAAAAAAGGGAGCATGGAAAGCAATGTGGTAGTCATTTTTTGGTAAGAATAGAAAGCAATGCTGTCAAGGACTGAAAATAATTTCCTCTGTCAGAAATCTGAGTCAGGGTGCTTGGATAATGGGACTAAAAGAGATCCCACAGATTAGATTAAGCTTGCTGAATAATCACTCATTTTGCAAAAATATGCTCTATCATCTGCAGGCTTAGTCAAGGAAGAAAATTTCTCTTGGATGTGGCATTAAATATTGACATTAAGGTCTGTATATCATCTAGTACCTGTGACTCAGAGCTAAAATCCATTATTTAAATTTACAAATATTTTTCCTCAATCACTTTGGTGAAATAATGTGTACATAATACCTCCAATTACAGATTTATTGTGGATTTTTTTTCTATTATTTCTAGTAATTCACAGAGACAAACCTGAAAAACAAGAAAAAATTGAGAGGAAGGAACCCCTAAAGGGTACGTATTTAGCATTTGGTGTTTGTCTTTTTACCAGTGGTTCAAAACAGTATAATCTATTGACTATTAGACCCTTCTTGTAAATCCCAATTATGTTTAAGGATGGAGGAGGTGTTGTGAAAGCCAGCTGGAAGGAGAATGAGGATTTTAAAAGCACTTTGAATTCATCACTCTGCAGAAAGGCTAAAATTATATTCAGAGATTAATAAGTAAGTTTTAACTGTGTTATTAACTTATGTAAAAGATGCCCAGAGCATAAATAGGTGGGGTTTTTTATTTTTCATGAATAAATCCAAGCATAATATTTGTCTTTGGGAATACTTCTGAACAAAGCGTAATGAGTAAATTATAACATACAGGGTATGGTCCCTGGAGGCATACTGTTTCAGAGACACACCTTAGAAAAAAAATTTCCCCAGACTCATTTCAGGGACGTTGGGGAGGGGGTGTTAGAGAGGATTTACTAATTTGCTGTTGATGTATGCGAACAACAATTTACAGATCCGTCTGTTGTAGGAGTCATAATCAGTCTACTGCTTCCTCTCCACCCTCAGCTCATGAGTTAGCTCTGGGCTCCAGGAGCCACCATCTAGTTTGCCTCTTGTGAGAGATTTTTTGGCAAAATGGAATTTTGCTAGAATGTACCTACTTGTCAAAACTCTTTAAGCCTTCTGAGAATATGTCCTTTGCATAAAAATATGATTAATGAAGTCTCAGGCTGGAGGAAGAAACCCATTCTGGAAGAGCAAATAAGCCAACGGTCATAATAAATCACCTAGAAAAGGGAAGACCCAATATCCAGCCACAGCTGATTTATCTCAGACCAAGAACACGAGTCTCACAACCCAAGTGAATGTGCAGCTTCCTGAAATCTGTGCTTGATTAGGCCTTTCTAATGGCCTCAGATTGGAGCTTTCCATTTTTATATAAATAATTCAAAATACGTTGAGTTAGCAAGACTGACTCTAGAGGTTAATGGCAGGCACAGGTTTCTGTTACAATGAATATTTATTACTAGAAAATGGAATGGTGGTAACAAGAGAAATTTCTTCTGAGATTTGGAAAAATGACAGAGCAAAGACTATAATGTCCCATATTAAAACTTGAATGTGTCATTAAGATCTCCTGCTATTTTGTGGAAAACTTAGGAAACTCTTCAATTTGCTTTTCTAGAAGAACAATATTTAATGTTTTTAAAAGTTTCTTAGAACAGGAAAAAATTATCCCAGCCAATCTCAGATAGCCAGTGAAGAAGAATAAGAATTATTATACTGCCTTATCTTCTCATAACTCCTACTAATATTCTGTCTACCTAACTGTATATTATCTTAAAGTGAATGTATTAGTTCTTCTTAGTGAACTATTGCTACCAAAACACTATTGTGAATAGAGTTTCTCTGTATTCCCAGTACTAAGAAACATTGTTTTCACACTGTACATTATATTTTAAAACTATTACTATGGATATGTGTCTTTCTAAGGCCCATTTCATTGTAGTGTGACTGGGAGACTCCAAAGTTTCACTGCATCCCTGAATTCTAACTGCTCATTTTCTACTTTAAATACATTCTGTTTTCAAGATTTAGATAATGGAGAGAGTAAATAACATCCTATTCTAATTTCTAATCAACTTCAGTGATGTAGTTTAGGAAAGTTATCTAATGACACAGAGAATAATTAGAAGTGTGTCAGTCACTTAGAATTGACTCAGTCAGCTATGTCAGGAACTTATTCTAATGTATTTCATCACTATATTGCTAAAAAAATATGAGACCCTGAATATTCCCTACCCTTCTTTGGCTTCCAGTTAGATATGGAATTCACAGTACTGTAAAAGAACTTCCTTATTTTCTCGTGTTTGACAAAGGGAGTTTATCTAAACTGGGATGAATCTCCACAGGAGTTAGAGTTAAAGCTAGCTTGCAGTTTCACAGCTGATTTTTCTAAAGTGCTCTAAAATCCACATGCTTATTTCCCATTGTCTGGAAAATTATTGCATAAAATCCTAATGAAAGTGAGTGGAAAATGTTATGTGAATGAGTGGATACCATAATACAGTTTCCACTGTCATAATGTTAGTTTTTACATTGTACACACTGGGCATCTAATCTGAGATCATCATTGCCAGGGACGGATCTCAGCTAGTGTTCATTACTAGCTGTCCGGAACCATTATGGGTTATCCATTTCAAGCCAGCTGGCAAGTGACAGATGTGTCATTTGTGCATGTGATGCTCTTATGCTCCAGGATTGATTCCAGGGCTTTTACGAGCCTCTGCCTGACTGAGCACAGGGTGGCCCAGATGATGTCCTCTTTCTAGTGCAGACAGCAGCACTTACTGTGAGCTCTGCCTCAGCCCTTGACAGTGTTCTGAAAATCTCTCCTCAGGAATGGACAGACAATTGCAAGCGATGATGTTTCTGTAGTAAACAGCTGAGTCATGTTACCATGGCTTGGATGGTAAGCAGTAATTTTTTAGCCAGAGTTGTCTGCTCACACACACATAGTGTGACAGATGCTGTGCAGATGTGCACGGGATAACTCTGGAGTAACCCAGTTTGCCGTTTTGTCTCCTAATGTTTATCTTGTAGAATTATTTTTTATTATTAAGTTTTTCTGCAGGTTTTTTTTCATATATATGAACACATTTCTTCTTTCCTAGTGACACATAAAGACAAACTGGAAAGACAAGAAAAAGCTGAAAAAAAGGAAAGGCATGCAGGTAATGATTTAATGTCAGAACTTGTTTTACATTTTGAGGTACCCCAGGACTAATTGTCTACTCAATTTCCATTTATGTATCCCCTCGATTGGAAGAAATGTTACAGAACTTTATGAATAAAAATCATGAGATCATATAAAGGTTTGCAGACGTACAGACTGAGTAGCGTTTTGTATTCCTTCTGCATGTTTGTTGGGTTTTTTCTGAGGAAGGGAGATAATATATTTTAGACCCTGGATTAGCATAATCTCCTAGTAATCTCTGAGTATTTCCAACACTCACAGTAAGTATGGTTGCTAAGAGAATATGGTCATCCAGGAAAAACATCTGACAACCTGCAAACAACGGTAGTGAGGCAGGCCACGTGAAAAATAACATTTTAAATACAATACAGAATAGGGCAGGACTAATTCTTTAAGTAGTTACTGGCAATAAATAGGTATCTAGCACTGCTTTATCTTCCACAATTCTTACTTTCTTTTGAAAGACCAACACACGGCTGGAGAGTACATAGCCATGCTCATGCACACATTTTTGTGTTCTTAGTATAAACTCATATGCTGGAGTCAAATAGGCAGCTGAGTGTTTTCACACGACTGGTCCCCATGGTACCTCAGGGCGTATGGACACGTATAAATATCAGTTCTGCACACCTGTGGATGAGTTACTGTGTAAACATTAATTGCAGAAAATTAGCAAATCAGAGCCCACATAGGGGAATATTCCAGACTACTCACCACTCAGTGGCTATTGCATAACTCAGGTGTATTCTGAAACCTGAGCCAGAAGTCTAGTCTCTACAGTGTACTTCATTTCAATTTGTAAAGTGGAAATTAAAAGCAAACAAAAAGCCCCAAAGAGCATTAGTTATAATGCCATTGCAATTAGATTTGTAATTAATTATAGTGTTTAATCATTCGTAGCTGGAAAAAACTGTTAGTTATGTGGAGTTCAGAAAATCCTTCAGGAATGAACCAAAGTAATAAGCAAGAAAGCTCAAAAATAACAATAAACCAAAATAAACCAATAAACAACAGTATAAACAAAGCAAACAGAATTAACCAGTAAATAACATAAATAAGCATGACTTTTCTTGGCTAACTTCTTTCATGGGATTACAGTTATGCCGGAAAGGCCATTCCTCCCCCAGCTGATGGCAGAGACCTCCAGGATGGTAGACGAGTTTTTGAAAGTTTGGATCATGTGGTTTGGCATCAACAGCAGCAGCTGATTCAATCTTCCTGGTTCTTTTCATGGATAACAATGGTGCCTAGCTGTGTTTCTTGATCTTTTTTCTCCTTTTTCTCACTTAAAATGCAACGTTTCTCTTTTTTTTTTAGTAACCATTAATGTTGTTATTTATTTCTAGCTATTCACAAAGAGAAACCTGAAAAGCCAGAAAAGCATGAAAAGAAAACACCTTCTAAAGGTAATGCAGATTATTATTAGGTGTTGTACAATTTTAGATTTTCAGTGCTTACACAGTCTGGGAAAGTGTGGAGATGCGTATTTAAAGTGTAAAGCTCTTCTAGTCCATGCTGTACATTTTTTGGGTGCTCTCACTTTTGCTTGGGCAGGTCTTGATCAGCCCCTGAGTTAAGTCTTGCTCAGCATATATTTCTTGCTTAGTTCTCTTGTTTGGATGAACAGGGGTAATTATGAACCATTCTTGTGCAGCTAAAGTAATAAGCCTATGACTATTATATTTGCATTCCTTGATGTCTTTTCCTCCACAATGGGATTCAGTAATTTGCCTGCAAAAAGGCTTTCTCTTGCATATCAGTTTTCAATCTGGTGCAGACCTAATGCAAGAGTGTTTACTGTCTCTCAGTCTGGGTCTTCCATCACATCCAAAAATAGATTTTAATTTTCTTGCCTTTATTTTTTCGCAATAACATTTTCATTTCAGTATGTGATTTATGCTGTCCTCCATGGCAGAAGTGGCTTTGGTTAAGATTTACATATCTACTAATTATCATATATATTCCAAAGCAATATCATGTATGAAAGGTGATTTTTAGTATTCTTTTGACTGATAATTCCGTCTTTAGCCATGATTTGGACAGGGGGATTTAAAAATCCAATCAACTTGCCCTGTTATGCCGTTTTTTAAAGACTAACATTTATTATTGCTGGGCATTTGAATGTTTTTGCTCTAAGGTTTTTCTTTTTTTTTTTTCCAACATGCATTGCCTTTCAGAACCCAGATATTTCTATAATGAAGTTACGTTTCAGTCTTTGCCTCTTCCTACTTTTACTCAGTTAAGTCTTGAAAAAAATACTATGCAATGTATCTTAATATCAGTCTGTTATGGCATTTAGATTAATCTCATGATGATAGGATGCATGAATTAATTAGGTTTAATTTTAATCTGTTCAGACAATATAGATTCATACGTACAAATCAGTCTTTATTGGACTCAACCTTACTCTAAGGTGAAATGTAAAACAGAAAGTAGGAGTGAAGAAAGAGAAACAGTGGAATGAAGACTTAAAGCCTTAAAAGACTTTGGAAAGTAGCCATTGTCCAGTCTCTCTTTTAAAGGGATATTTGGTCATTTTTTCTACTTTCAGTATATAACTTAGAAGTGTAAGATTTTTTTAATAAAGTGAAATCACATTGAAGTAATCCAGACAAAATAAATGCCCATGGTGTCTGTGTAGCTTTGAAAAGCAAATAACTTCCAAGAATCAGAGATATTCCTAATGAGCAGCCAGCCTGTTTGCCCATTTATCTTCTGCTATCTAACCAAATAATCACTTAGAGCTTGAACGTGTTTAATAGAAGCCATGACTCCAGTCACTGGCTGGAAAATTTTATGAAGAATTTGGCCACTTTGTAGCTAGGGAGATTTGTTGCTGTGGTGTGACATATAGCCATGCTACCCTCTCTTGAATAATTTCCATGCCATGCCAGTCCTTATGGGTGCACTGGGGCACTCGTTGCCCTCCCTCAGTGCTTACAATGGCACATTTCTGCTGGCATTCTGCTGCTGAGCTATCCATTGCCAGACTCACCTCCCTTTTTTCTGGGGGCTGCTCTACACTGGATCAGCTGCCATCAGTGCTGAGGGGCCATTTCACCCACTTGGAGTCCCTAGGAAATGACGGTGCTCAGGGCCTGACCAAATTCAGGGAACAGGCATAATGAAAATGGGATGGCTACTTCCACCACAGTCAGCGAGTTTTCTCTACGCTCAATAAAAAGCCTTAAGGTACTTCTTCAGCCCCTGTTAAAGGCTCCAGAAAGCTTCAGTGATATGAATGCTATTTAAACATGTCATCTAAGAAACAGCTATCTTAAGAAGAACAAGTCTAAAGATCAATCATAGCTCACACAGGCAGCAATTCCAGGCTGGAATTCAGTTAGAAAGGATGTTGCTATTGCATAGTTATCACTTGAAAGAAGTGTAATTAACTCTCAAGGCTGTTTTGTCCCGGCAATGTGTCTGGATGGCGACCAAGTGAGGAAAGATAGAAGTCCCCGCATAAAATGTTGACAGCCTTTCTGGGACATAGCAGTAGGTGTTTACACAGCATATCTTGTGCAGGCATGAACTTGCTCGAGCTGGGCTCCAAAGTGAGCACCAGACTTGTGCCTGTGTTTGTATGACAGTGAGCCCAAGCCAAGAAAAATGCCTTTCTGTAAGAAAAATGTAGCCACATGGCTTCCAATTGGCTGGAGCACAGGAAGATCAAGCCTGTGTCCGCTCGGAACTTAAGCTGAGCAAGTTTGTGTCATCTGGAATACGTGGTATCAACATTCCTTACAAAGCTTCAGATCTCTGTGACTGCCTTGTCTTCTGGTTAGATGAGTCTCAACAGATATTTTGAAGATTTTCACCCCAGCCTGTGAACCTGAGAAAAAGAAGCAAGAATTTTGCAAACTGAGAAACAGGAATCGTGAAGAAATGTGAAACTTCCAGGGATGTTGTTGTGTTGTAGCAATATTTTCTCATTCTTTGTGACCTTTTTTTCCCTAATATACAATTTTACTCATTTCTAGTAATTCAAAAAGACAAACCTGAAAGACATGAAAAAGCTGAAAAGAAACCTCCTCCCAAAGGTATTTATTTTTTATACTACATTTTTAACCAGAATTTACATGAAAATTCATAAATTCTATTTTACTGGAGCTGAGAATATAATGTATATGAAAAATCAGCTACATGATACTATAATGAAATTAAAATATAATTTGAATTAAAATGCCTCTAGAAGAACATCCAGGGGTTAGTTCTGTGCATGATCCTTTTTAAAACCTGTTGAAATTTCAAAGATGAGAATTAAAGTTATGAGCCACTATTTCCATGAAAAAGAAGTAGGCCTATCTGTAAGTGATCTGACTTATACATTTTCACTATACTAGTTAAGGAAATTCTTTCTTTGCTAGCCAGCAACACTTGGTCATTCCACGGCTTTGTTTGGAAGTAGGAATGCCCATATATATCTGTATTCTGTTTTAGAATAGGTAGAACTATTCAGTTTACATATTGATAAAATCAGCCTAGTCAGCCCAGTGGCTCTAATAGAAAGAGAAGTCTAGAGCCTTATGGAAGACATAGATTTTGTAGCATAGAAGTTTTGCCTCAAGGATGGAGATAGAGCTATGAAGAAAGCAGGAGTGTGAACATCACACTAAACAGATTAGTTTAATCCAAGTCAGTGGCATTTTAAACTACTGTTGGATTTTCCACTGAAGTGAACTAGAAACACACATATTGTCAGCATCCATGTCTCAGAGGCGAAAAAGCTGCTGATACATATGAGCAGAAGGAATACTCGTGTTCTCATCAACCTCTGTGTAGCTTCAGCCACTGATATTTACAATTTGGTAATTCTCCTTGGCAACCTTTTCACTCTACTGCAGGGTGTGTCATGAATTAGCCTGTCTCAGATGAGTCTTTCAGCCTGAGGAAGTGGTGTAGAGAGAGACTCAAGAACTCGAGACTTCTTGGGCAGAGACCTCGAATCAGTGCATAAAAGTGACCTTTACAAATAGCCATGCTTTGAATTGACTACTTTTACAGCTTCCAACAGAGTTTAGTTCTGATCTCTGCAGTCTAAAGTTACTCAGATTTAGCCTAGAAGTACCTTCCATATTTGTTTGCTTAATGACCAACATTTGTCTGCCTAGTTTACACCATAAAAGTTACCATATTGTCATTAGAAACACTTAATACTATTTGCCATAGGCTACTGTGTCTAGGATCAGTCACATACTTCGTACAGGACTGAAGACAAAACACGCTTGCATCTCATATTTCTGTCTAAGTCTGTCTGGTTTCGGGGGATTATAGTTTTCATCAGATCTGAACAAGGTGTTAACAATGAAGAAATACTCATTAGTAATAACTCAAGATAAAATAAATGGCATTGAGTATTATTTTGGGGGAAAAGAATAACACTGAAAGCTTTTTCTTTATTACCTGCAGAGGAGAAGAAAGTAAAGAGCACTAAAGTGGAAGCAAAAGTTAAAAAGGAAGTGAAAGATGGAAAAGGAGAAGCAAAGACAGCTGAGAAGGTCAAGCAGGCAGAGACTAAAACAACAGAAGTTGGTCTAATAAAGGCCAAACCAAAAGTTAAGGAGGAGAAAGCTCTTCAGACTGTAACTAAATCGGAAAAGAAAGGTAAACAAAACCAGGAGGAAACAGATGAAGATCTTAAAAAGGTAGTAGGGAAGAAGCAGAGAGAATGGAGTTAAAGCTGGCAAGGACCAAAGTCCACCCATGAAAAATGAAAGTGCAGTACAAATAAATTCCAGATGAATCTCACACTGCTAGGAGGAGACTCAAAAATAAAATAAGTTTAATCTATATAACCAGAATGTTCTAACTGTTTGTCATGGCTAAAGATTCATTTTAGTTTAAATCCTTCTTTACCAAGGACCAATTTCTCTTCAGATAGGCCTGAGTCTTCATGGATTTGCTTAGTAGCATCTTACGTAGTGTATTGCTAGCAGAGTTATTCTGGAAAATACAGACTGTCCATTGACATGTTGGGAATTTTGTTTTGTTTCTACATCTGCGTATGTCCTCCATAACACTAAGGAAAGTAGCAGCGGAGGAAAGGGAATGTAATAATTTGTCTTACATCACATTATATGAGGCATTGTCCTGTTGTCAGGTTTTGTGTGACATAGTGATAAACCTGCCTGATGTAATTTGATGTGAACAGCTTCCAAATTTCTCCTAAAAAGGAAGGAAATGCCATTACCCTGGTGAAGGGAAGAAATTAAGTGATAAAACAAAGAATCAACATGCCTCAACACCAAACGGAGGTGTTAACTATATGTTCCTCTTTGTCAGAGCCAGCCTGGGTTCTTTCACCCCCAAGCTGTGCTGACTGGTTTCCTGATTTCCCTGTGGCTTTTCCATGGTGTTAGGTACAATTTTGGCTGAACGAAGGTGGCGGGACCTGGCTGTCTGTCCAAACTGCCACGCTGCAGGCACAGGATTATTCTGACATTAATACAGGCAGCTCAGCGTTGCATGGCACACCTATCTGATCCTTTCAGGTGATCACCACAGATATATCGTTATGCCTGAGCTTCAAAGCAGCCATCCCTGCCTGGATATCTGAATCTGCCTGGGCAGATTGCCTCAGAATTTCATAACCATCAGCTCTGGACCCCTTAAGAGTTGCCTAAATTACACGTTTCTAGAAATCTGAGAGATTTTGAGACATAGCCCCCTTTCTGGCCTGCATAGTGTGCTGAACTAGCATTTTTTAACATTTATTTGTATTCTAGTTAATTTTGGATTTTACTTGAAATATTGGAGCTTTTGAGGCATAAAATCAAAGCAGCATCTTTCATGCTGATTGCTGTCATCAATGGGAAAGTTCAGCAAATTGTTGAGCTCCTCTTGGGAGGTGTGAACCTCTTTCAGTTTTTGCTTGCTCTGACAGAGTTTCCATGCACAGTAAGTTCCACTCCATACTGTTCAGGATAAGGCTCTCAAAAAGCAATGGTGTGCAGATGAGGCTCTTTACTCCCTGACAGCAAAATATTTTAAGTAAGTAGGGGTCAATGATTACAGAGAGCAATAGAGAATGGTGGTGGGTTTTTTTTGGGGGGGTGGGGGTTGTGGTTGAATTTTCCCTCCTTTAAATGATAAATATTAGCAAAATGATACATCTTAACATCAAATATTAACAGATCACTTTGTAAGTCTGCTTTAGAGTGTGACACCGGTGACTGTGCACTGAACCGTGGCCCGTGAAAGTGGGAACGAGCAGCTGGAGTGGAGGAAGGAAGGAGCCTCTTAAACTGCCCTTATCACTGGAGATAGGGCCGCACACATTCAGTGCAAGCTGCCTTTTCTACTTTCGTCCTTCCTTTTTCCACTGTAAGCTGCTGCTGCCCAGCTGGATGCTCGCAGAAAATTTCAGTTCTATATTTCAGTCCCACTGTGACCCAAGGTGAACATAATTTTGAAGTCAATATGGTTTTGCCAAGATTTCCTGATCCTGCAATTCTTACTTTTCCTGAGCAAAGGAGTTGTTCTGCCAGTTTTTCTGCAACAATGTGGAAAATATAACAGAAATCACAGAAGGGTTGTTAGGATGTCCCTGCTGTTGCATCATTCCTTACTCAAACTAAAATTAAAAAAGATAGGTCATCTCCTAGGGTAAATCAGATGAGATCAATGACAGAAATATCTATGACTGTTTTTATCAGTAAGAATCTATTCCCAAATTTTGACACAATTTTGTAGTACTCGGATGAATATTTGTGTCACTATTACATAGCTATAAGGTGAAAACCACAGTATGAAATTTTCTTTTCAACAGGAGAGTTTAAATTAAAATGAATTTTTAGCTATGAAGAGACATTTGCAAAATCATATTCATTTAAAATTCCTTAGGTTTCAATCTTTGCTGATTGGCAGAATTCACATGAACTTCAATGGGATGCTACTGTGCACATTATTTCATATACAGTAGAAATGCTATTTTTGTTATTCAGAGTTTAACACTCTGCCTTCAGGTTTTTTTATAAGTCCCAGTTTTCAGCGGTTGAGTTACTAAAGAAATCCTATGAGAATATTAATACAAAATATTTCTTCTCAGGTGCAATCAAGATTAAATTTTTTTTTTTAAGTTTATTCAAATTGCATTTCCAAAAAAAAAAAAAAAACCACAAAACAAACAAACAAACAAAGAAAAAACAAAAAAATGAGAACCAACCACATAAAGAAAACCCCACCCAAACACCCACAGTCTATTTTAATCCTGGTCTATATTACTATGTTAAAAAAAAATGGATTATTTTAATATCAATGAAATGGTGTGAGCTGCTAAGCCCTCAGGCTATGTCTATATCATAACCTAAATAGAACCATCATAGGATTGTGCTCAGCCCTGTGATTGTCCATACAGCTTGTGTCCCCTGACATAGTTTTGTCCTATGCCTTCTAGCAGTCTTCTATACAATGCCCCAAAACCATACAGGGACTCACTCCAGTGGGCAGCATGAATTGCAGCATGAGTTGCCCAGTGGGCAACTTGTTTTGGCAAAAGAGGGGTAAGGAAAAAACTCAGCTTTGTGGGCAAGAGCAGTGCTCTCCCATTCGCTTTTTCTGGGCTAAAGAGCTGGCATTGGTCCATTTTAATTATTAATACAGACTGACTCACTGAGACCGATTTGCAAGTGCCTTGAAGTCAGTACAAACACTTTGCCGACTTCAGTGACTTTAGATGGGCTTAATGAGAGTACAGATTTGTACATACTTGTTTCCTCACACATACACTGCTACTTTTTTCAGAAAATTAGCACATAGATTTAGGGCAGATATTGCAGCCAAATTCTTTAGGTTCCTTAAGGATGGAATCCAAAGCTGGAGCCAGCCAGAATGATAAATTTGAATTCCTAAATATGAAAATAGAAACTATTATGAATAGTCATTAAAGGTTTTAAAAGCAGTGTTTATAGCCACATCCCTGCTTATGCCCTAAAAGCTTTGCCCCAGGTTCTACAATACTGACTAGTATTACCCTTGCCATCTCAGTAACATGAAATAGCTGCATGGGCTCCTATCAACTAGTAGAAACAACTGGATATTTGCTGAGATTGTAAACCCTTTCCTAATTTCTACAACTGCATAGGAAGTCATGACTTCAAAGCTGCAGTTCTCCACCCAAGGACTTCTATGGCAGTCAACATAACAGAGGAGAAATCACATAAAAGTATCAGCACCAACTAGTACTGATGCTCCAGTGAACTATGCAAGAAAGCAAAAAATAAAATGAGTGTTATATACTTGGGAACGTCATTTTGCATTTAAATACAACACTTATGCCATTATTAAAATTTTTAAGTATTCCAAAGGCTGCATGATTTTGTTTTGAAGTTGGCAAAGAGAAAGTAAGTGGCTTTGTAGGTGAGTACGAGGGAGATGCAACCAAAGGTGGAGACAGATGCAACTTCGATAGCCTAGGAAGTGTGCTAGAAGAGTCTAGGATAGATGGATGAATATGCTTAACTCAAGGACTGTTGTGAACTAATTTAGCTAACCAGAGTTGGCATTTAGTCATCAGCGTTATCATTCAAATCTAATGTCCCTTAGAGTCCAGTGGGGCAACATGCTTTTTTCTGGCCAACTAGAGAATCCAGCAATAATATTGCAATTCTTTTGCACTCAGTTACAACTGGTAATTTTTCTTCACCATTCTTCATGTTAGAAATTTTTATTAAGGTCTTCAACTCTGTTTATGTATAGCAGAAATCAAGAGACAATCAACATTTCTGAAATCAGTTTAATTTAGATTCAGAAGCCTTAATTTCTGAATAGCATAGTTTTAAATATCCACATTTTATATATATATATATATATATATATTTGTAAAGATTAGTGTTTGGAAAATAATTCTGTAGTGAAATGATAAAATTCTGTGGAAAATTGCATTGCTACAGGAGTGTAAGTACACAGAGCTCTCTTTATATTCCCATTCACTAAATGTACATAGTTATACCGTTAAAACAATATTAACAAAATACTGTGATATAAAACTTTATCGAGTTTCTCTATTGGCTGGCTGTCACTATTTGAAATGGATCTTCAATGATTAAAAAAATCTTTGGGCCCAGTTACCAGGCAGCAGTTTGCACAGTACTGGGGGCGGGGTCCAGGATGTATACCAAAACCAAGGCTGGGCACTGCGCCTTGACAACCCAGAAGAAGAGTTGGTAGTTCTGGGGCACCGGTAGCTCTGACGTTCTTGGCTGGGAGGCTTGAATTAGAACTGGACAATAAATTGCCTCTTTTTGAACATGTGAATTACTTGAAAGCCGGGAAAAAAAAACCCAAACATACAAGTAAGGCTACCCCCGAAATGTGTTTCTGCACTGCCAAGCTTTATCTTCACTGTTAAATAGAAACAACATTTTAAATTTACTTTCTTCATTACTCTTTTTTTCTCTTTGCTCTGTTAGATCAATATGCATTCTGTCGCTATGTGATTGACATGTTTGCGCAAGGGGATTTTTATCCAGGTACTTTCCTACATCATTGAACTCTGTTCTAATATTCTTCTGTTGCCCTGAGAGTTTCTGCTCCTTTATGTATCAGAAGTGTGTTTTGTATCGTTGAAAGGTCTCACAAGTGCAACGAAGAGTGTGCAAATAGTTTTAATAAAGCATAAGAGCTAATGGCTGTATTATTAAAGCTTTTAATTTTCTGTCTACAATGCATGAATTAAAATTAAGGTTATGTTAAAAGTAGAGCCAATAGAAGGCTATAGAAATTGCTAAAATTCTCCATGCTTTCTTTGGCTGAGATGCAAGAGGAAGGAGCTTATTGTTAATAGCTTATTGGGTTTTTTTCCCCACAAATAGCAAGCCTTAACCCCAGAATGCTTCAAAAATAGAACTGCCATTGTTGTTCTTAGTATACAAAATTTCTTAGCTGATCCATCACTTCCATGGTTTTTCTCCTCTCTTCCCACATCTCCATGTTCCTCTGTTCTAACACAGACACTTAATTCTTAGCCAGAAAAAGAAGCTACAGCTACTGAAGATGACTGAGCATTGTCTCATAATATCAAATCAATCTACCCTGACCTTATTTAATGGACACTCTTCCTTCTGAAATCCAGTGCAAGAGGGCATACCATAGGGAGGACATAATCCCGGGAATGATAAGCAACGATATTTATTAAAAGAGTCAAAGGCAGAATTTTTAAGGACATGCTAAACCTTACAACCTTTGTTTAGTCAGTTATTGCTCAAGAAGCTTTCCACTAGTACTTCTCTGAATTGGAAGTGTTTTCTTATCTCTACCGTGTGGCTTAGGTCCTCTCTTGACATGCCCAGGTGCAGTCAGAGCTGGGAAGTCCTAAGGATGCAGCTGAGAAACAGAGTCTCAAAATGGGGAGAGGGAGGACACATTTTTTTGGATGGAAAATGAACAAGCTTGGGATTTTAGAGGGAGAGGGTTTGTATTTGCTGTTCTCAAAGAGCAACATGGAGAGATAGGGGGTTCCGTTAAGAGACCAAAATATTATATCACCTCTAGGACTTCTAAAGACAGTCAGTTGTAAACAGAGGGACTGTTCTAGGCTCAGAGTGGGAGAAAGGTTAGCAAAACCTTCCAGAGACCTTCAGTTATGCTTTGATTTAAAAAAATAACCCCCTGTACCAAATGTGATTCACCCAGTTTCTGGCTTTACATAGCTGTACCATTAATAAATCACAACACAAAGACTTGCATGGAGATCTTCAAGATCTCTCTTATAGTTCTCCTGACATTTGCAAGCAGCTTTGACACATTAGAGCCCTTTTTTCCAGATGGCTCCCTGGGCTGTTTGACAATCTTCTAATGCAGAGCAGACCTGCTGTAGGACAGGAGTTTTGGAGAAGATTGCTTTTCAGTTTTGACCTTTCCAGCTACGAGGAAACTAGGAAGACCATGAAGGAGAGCAGGGAGATAGAGAGGGAAGTCTGTAGTGACTTGAATTTCAGAAGATAAGACATGACTGTCTGCTCTCACCTCCCAGTATTTGCCTTGTGTCATTTCAGTGTGCTATGACAGAGCTGTGCTAAGAAACCACAAGTTAAACAGCTGAAAAATGTTCAATGGTCATTGGGTGGTCAGCTGGCCCTACAGGTGAACAGCGAGGGTGACAGCTTGAGGCCCCAGAAAGTGGAAATGAGTCATAAAGGAGCTTAAATCATCTGATTTGTAGGCAAGAAAGAAGAGGATAGCCCCTTAACGTAGGGTCTCCAAAAGTCCACCCGTGGCTCCACCTGTAAAGCAACTGCTTTTTTGACCTGCCAAGTCCTTTGTTGACATTTGAAGTTAAACGATGTGAATCGTTGTTGTGATGGAGCCTAATACATTTTTCTGGGAGGTAGAATAAAGCACTGCCTTCAAAACAAACGTCAGTTAACCCACAAGCTGTGGAAGGCAATGCTGAAACATCCAGACAGTGGTCTCTGAGAAGCAAGGTAAAGGCCAGGTACACCCAGCTCTGTGCTCTTTATAGAAACCATTGAGGAGAGTGCCACCAAACAGTGCTGTTAGTGTTTGTTACTGCCTTTCTCCAGCAACATGCTAATTTCACGCTGGCCTTTGTGAACTGTAATATTACTGTAATTCATTTTCTTGAACAGATAAATGTGGGGAAAACACCAGCACACTAAGTCCCTTTAATAATCCTAATATCCAATTAGCTTTAAAAACTGCTATATTTTATCCTTTTATTGGTTTATATATTTTATGGTAAATTACATTGTCCAAACAAAGAGATCTGAGTGCAATTCAGCTAAGGAATTTAATTACAGTCGCCCTGACACTGCAATACTTTCAAACCAGGAATCACTTCTGTCAATCCCAATATTGCCATTTGTGAAGGAGAAAAGAGAAAATTTTTCTCACAGAAAATTCTTTCACATAGGTATATAGGCTTTTTGTAGGATTGTTTACACCAGATGTGAATTTCTGTCTGCTTGAGTTTATAAGAGCAGTGTCCCACTCATTAGATTCCTTAGGCACAATATATGGAATTATAATGTCAGTAATAACAATACCATTAAATATTTATTCTTTGATAGTATTTTTGGAATATTTTTATTATTAAAAAATGCATATTCCTTACTGGCAACAGGACATTATTTTAGGTTTATACAAATTTTATGCAAGAGTTTATAGCAAAGTAGACCATGTAAGATGGCATTTTATAGTGACCAAATAATTAAAAGTAAAACTGAGATCTTTAGGTTTCATTAATTAAACACGCTTTTCAAAATATATCAATTTATACATTTTTTACAGTCACCTGAACAATCTATTGGAGGTCAGTTAATGCTCTTGTGTTGATTTTAACAAATGAGGCTGAAATGTTCATTTACTCAAAGTTTTGTCGTGTTACTGCAGTCTCAGCTTTAGAAAGTGAATGAAATGTATGTAAAACTGTACACAGCGAATTCATAGGAAGCCACAGAATGAAGAATTCTTGCTAAGCTCTTACATGAAGCATTAGCTGGTTTTCTTGTTTCTCTGGCCAGCATTTGTCCCTGGTACTGACTAGTTTCACACAGATTCTCCTGTAAATCACAATAATTATATCAATATCAATTAACTTCCAAGACTTCTATTTTACTTTTTATAAAAACTTCTATTTTACTTTTATATTTAACTCAGCCCTTTACAATAGATGTCAGTGGAATTTTAGCTATAAACTCGGATAGGTTTTGCTAAACCATCAGTCCATGTCATGAATATCATGACTGCAACAGTGACCTACCCTGGATTCTACTGAGACATTTATAGATAGCCCTCTTGAGCTCTACTGTATACAGTATAAAAAATTGCTTTCTGATTTTATCTGATGAGGTATGGAGCTTGAGAGTATTTTTTACTAACATGCATGTGATAAGGGACAATTTCTCAGAGAGACTGCTGGACCACCTTTCCTCCAAAGGATAGATTTTTTGGTCTTATTTATTCCTGGACTACTGTTTCTCAGTAAAGTACAGGCAGTACTGTCTCAGTATTAACAAATTGCTCTGTCCAAATTGCTTTGTACTCCTTTTGGCTGCCTGTAAATGAAGAATTAATATGCATTTTTTCCAGGGTTAATCTTCCAAATTTTACTTCTAAAACTTTAAAACCTAAAGTGGAAGGCTGGTTTTTTAAGAGATTTTGAGACACATTGGTTCTGACTGGCACCTGTATTCTTCTACTGGCACTGGTATTTATGAGGTCCAAGATAGCCTTTCTTATACAGAAGTCTACTGACTTTCTTTTGTTTAGTTTCATGGATATAGTCTATTCCATGTATTTGATAATTTATTTGATCTTCCTGAATTTTGTTCTGAGTAATATTTCTAGTGTTCTTATTCACATTTTTGTATTTTATTGGTAGGAGAAAAGGTCCTATTTTAGTAGAAACCTTTACCTTGCTTTTCATTACTATTTTTTTGCCCTTAGAGATTTTGAAATCCTCACCTATGTGGATGGATTTCAGGGAAACTAGTTGGTCACTCTTTTAGCATGTAGCACATGCTTCTCTAAGTTACCTGGATCTGCTTTATTTTATTCCACCTGTG